>VWZK01015532.1:489244-552640 GCA_013396935.1 Baryphthengus martii | reverse complement strand
TTTTTTTTTTTTTTTTTTCTTTTTTCTCCTTTCTGTTTATTTTCCTTGGGTATTTATATGACAGAAATGGGAAATTATGGGAGGAATCTGTTTCTCTCATAATAGTGACTTAATATAGCTATTAATCTTTATAAATGAAAAACTTAGCTTTATTTTAAGCCTCAATGGTCTTTCATTAGATTAATGATTCTGGAGAAAGTGAAATAAAACCTATGTTAAATATATTCACTTACTGAATAATACAAATATTTTCTTGTTTACTCTTTGTTGTTCCAACAAAGTTAATATGTTTATTTCTTTTTTTCTCTTCTCAAGCATCTTATTTTAGTTCTCAGGATCATCAGGTACAAATTCAGATGCCAATTTGATTTACAGTTTTAGTGCAGCAGATCCAAAATCAATACTTCCTACAACTTTCTTGATAGGGTTGTGTTGCAGTCCATGTTAAAACAGTTATTATTAAAATAGTTAACTTAGAAAAATTAAAATCCTTTCTAAAAGAAACTCCACATGATATCATTCTATAATCAGCTTAAATCCAGTCCGTGCCCTCAGTGGCAGAATTGTTGACGCGCTGTAAGCGTTTTGCAGCAAAACTGCTTGACTAAGAAGAGAGAATATTGGTAACTTGCTGTGTGCTAAGCACATGCAGACCCTAGGAATCAGCAACTACTACAAGACCATCATCCTTGTCTTTTGTCTCTTTCTTTCCTTTGCTTTTTCTAGCCAAGCAGTCCATACAGCAGTGCTGTTCTTGTCATATTTAGTCAGCCACATCAAAATTATTTGTTACATCCCCATTGCCCTTTGTCTCTTTCTAATATTCCTCTTCAGTCCTGAAAGACTGAAGAAAGGCTTTCCAGACAGGCCAAGTCTTTCATTCTGGCCTGAATCAATCAACGGATCGGTCTTACATCGTTTGTTAAACAGTTGTACAACCACATGTTGCTTTTCATGATAGCCTTCCAGGTTGGGTTTGCAACGGTGTCTGGTTTCTGCATTTCCTGAGTTCTATCTGATTTTTGTATTTTCTGTAATTCAGTGAAAGCGTAAGAATCGGGCACCTTAGATTTCGTTCCGTGGCCAATCCGTAGAGTTACCCACCGAAAAGTGAGAAGATAAGCCACCAGAACTACTGCATTTCTTGACACAGTTTGTGGAATCAGTTAAGGTACAATGACTTAAAAGATGGCATAAATATGCTTTGGATCCAGATTGAGGATACCTTCCCATGATTATTGGTTGTTAGGAGAGGTCCTGCTCTGAACTGATTTTTACATTCACAAAACACTTGCTGGTTTCCCTATCAAACTTTTAATGAAAGATCTTAAGCTTCCAGTTTCAAGACAGATTAGACTGCTAAATGTAAAAATAGGAAAATGAGTAGTTACCTTAAAAAGTAGAACGCTGTTTTAAAATACCAATTTAAATCTATTGCTTTTGTGAATTCTTGCTCAAAAATGTACTAGAAACGTTTCTGGTAATTTAAGTACCTCGGGTGAATGGCCAGGCTGAGGGGGGAAGCTCTAAATGTTATGATCTTATTATAAAGGGAGTGAATAGGCTCCTCCTTTTCAGCAGCCCTCAAAAGCATCAGTCCAAAATATAAATCCTGATTGTATTCCAGACAAAAAGAGAAATTGGAACACCTTTGAGTCTGGTTTGTATAGGTGTGGTCTTTGCTGCTGCTTTTTGTCTGACAGAGCGTGCCACGTGCCCTGTGCCCCGTTGCTTGGTCTCGTGTGAGATGCAGAGGAATGCAATAATCAGAGAACAAAGCCAGAGAGTAGCTAAGATAACATAAGATTCTTCTTCTCTTTTTATCTTCTCTCATTTTCATGATTTTCTGTTATTTTTCCTCTTCATCCCACAATGCTGATGAGAAAATAGTTGCTGCAAGCACACGTCCTCCAGACAGTCTTTTTCTGGCCAGGTGGGAGAGAGAATCTTTAATTTCTTGACGTTCTCGTTGCTTGACCTGCACTGTTTTGTGAGTACTAGTCAGGCTGAATGACTGTATTTTCTCCTGGGCATCCTGGTATTGCTGGAGATACCCATACTGGCAAGATACTGCAGCTCATCTCTAATTAAAATACTTGTTATGAAGTATTCTTAAACGCGGCTGCTTAATGAAGTTAGAAAAAGCATTTGGATGCAAAGTGTGAAGGCTTCAAACGTTGAAGTTCCTCTCTGGGGAGATATGTGCAATCAGAAAGCATTCTGAATGCTAGCAATCCATCCCGTTTTGTTCCCATTTGTTTTCTTTAATTTCCTGCCTTTTTTAATATAGGTTAGCTGAAATAAGTCCTCTTCCCCTCCTCTTCACAATTCCCTCCCCCTTTATGGAATAGCCCATGACACGTGCCTGTAAAGTGGCTGCTTGGGAATTTGCAAGTCTTTGAATGTGTTATCTGATTAAAGGGATGTATGTGTCTTTAATTCTCATCTGCAGTTCCACCTTTGACCCCATCTATTAAAGTGGAAAGGAGTTGAGAGTCAGCAAAGTCCCAGATTCAACCCAGATAACCTGCAGTGTGCACATTTGAATGCTTTAACTCTTTGCTTGCCCCTGAAAACTGCATACTTAAATTTTAATTTAAGTGACAGGTTTGATTGGAAAATGTGGTGGCTTTGATATGAGACAGGGGAATTGTTTATTTTGTTGATAGGCTTAAGGGAGCATAATTTAGTTCTGGCTTCAGCTTTTTTATTAAAGAGCAAACGAACATGCAGTTGCGTGACACAGACAGATATATCTGGTTTGTGTACGTAGGGGGCTTGTTTCAGAACAGGAGGGAAAGTTGAAACCCCCAGATCTATATTACGCATGCTTCCTTTGTGAATAGAAAGATGAATTACGTAGCGGAAAATGATGTCCCAATTTTGGATGGGATTTTTAGACACCCTGGAGTAACAGGAGTATCTAAACAGAAGAACTCACTCCATTGAAAGTTTTAAAAAATAAATGCCATGAGTGTAATTTTCATTCTGTTTTGCTAGCATTATGCATTTTCTTCAGGAAAGTGTGATTGTGACATTTTGTGAGCTTTACAGGCACAGAAGTTAGAATACCCCAATACATGTGGACCTGTGAACGTTTTCCTGTTTCCTCCAGTCGGTTTCTTTCCTAGCTTTCAAACACTCTTACAGCGCTGAAAGGATTTTCACAATCTCAGAGCTATCCCTGTTCTCTCAAAGCTAGAGCCAAATTCTTCCCCCACTTACATCTGTTCAACTCTGGTAGCTTCACTTATGCTGCGTGGCTGTAACAATGCAGGATTTGTCGTAATCTGCCCTTTCCTTTTTGACAGAGAATATTCACACTGGAAGTGAACATAAACACAGTGAGTCGAACTGCAGATAGAAATAAATATCCGTCTGTATGTTTTGTGTGTGCATATACACAAATAGATAAATGGCACACAGATAGGTTTGATAGTATATCTACTGTACATAATATTGTAAATGGTATCTTGCTGTGCTGGAATCTAGGCAATAGGAGTTCAGTACTAAAGTGTTCAAGTTGCACCTGAGCTAGCTGGAGCCTGCCAGCCTCTGCAAGCCCACTGAGAGCATCTGTCTCGCCACCACCTTGCTCACGCTGTGTCCTCTGCAGGCTCACCGATTCTTCCGACTATGAGCATAAATCATCCACCTGTCAGGAGCTCTAGCTGCCTGGATTATGCAATGCCTGCCTTCATTTGGAGATAGTGTGAGCAGAAGATTGCGGCAAATGGTTTGCATTCATTTTAATGCCATTCCAGCATCTCTTCAGCTTTAATGAGGGTTCAGGGTGGTGACGACTCCCTGAGACAATGAAAGTCCTAGAGACCCAAGCTTGCTTTGTACGTTTATGTGGCCTAGCGTAGATTTTTTTTTTTTTTTCTTTTCCTCTCTTCTTTCTCTCCCTCCCTCCCTCCTCCCCCCCCCCAAAGAAATGAATAGCTTGAAGATTGAGGCTGAGAACTGGTACTGCACAAAGCCAGCTGTCCACAGCTCTGTTTTTTGGCCTTGTAATACTTCCCTCCAGCTGAGCAGTGAAGAATTTAAAAATCAGTCATGTTTAATGTTGATTGTCCATTTGTGCTGTCTGAAGCTGCGTAATGCCTAGTGGCCTTCACTTAAATGCTTAAAACTCCTACCTTTGCAATTTATTTGATTACAGGTATGTTAGATTACATTATCAAGCATGGAATACCATCTTGTATATCCCAAATTTAAAATGAAGCTCTTCTATATAAAATTCTCCTCTTATTAACAAAAAAAAATAAAATTGTCTGTCAGTAAAGTTGTCTTGTTTCAGCTTGTTAGACCTGAATTAATCAAATTCCTTCCTCGCTCATGATTTTAATAATAAATTATAGGCAGAATAAATATGAGTATTATATTTGCTCATATGTGTAAACAGAATTAAAAAAAAACGGAAGTTGTAAGGCAAAAAGCAGTGCAGGTCCTTTCAAAGGCAGATGTTGAAGGTGATGAAGGTAAGTTGCACCTTCACACATTTGCCTGTCCCTACTCTCAAACAAATTCCACCAGGTTTTTGCCGGTACTGCCTTTAGACTGTAGCCTTATATGACCGTCAACCTTATGTTCTTACTTGAACTGGAAAACACTGAATAGTACTAACAGGAAAATACTGAGCTTTCGTACTAATCATTAGTTAAGCAGAGGAAATGCATGTGTTTTCTGTCTTCACACTACAGATTCTCTGTTTTTCACAAATATTTAAGGAAACAAACTTGCTTAGTAACTCTGAAAAACACTGGGCTTGTGCAACATGATTTTTCTGTAGTGAATTTCAGGAGCTTGTCAACAATTCTTTTTTTTCAGAGAATATTTATTTTAAGTTTTCGAGTACTCCTGTGGTGTAGGAGGTAATATCCCCATTTTACAGTTTAACCTAAGACGAAAAGAACAAGAGTTGCTTAGTAGAAATCACATGTGATGTTAGAGGCGCAGCTAGAAGTGCAACTTGAGCTCCGAAATTAATGTGTCATTCAGCCTGGGACTTCAATGTCCAGCCGTTGCCACCCCTTTCTCACCCAATGACTGAGAGAGAGAAAGCTCGATTGCTTGTTGGTTTGGGGTTTTATATTTCTTTTTATAAGACTTCCCTTTATACGTGGATTCCTCGGTCAGCTACTGATGAAAAGAATCCTAAAAGGTGAAGCCAGATGAAGGCCAGCTTTGGTCAATGGGGAAAACTAAACACTCTACTTGAATGCACCTCTGTGTTTCTGGTTGATGCTAACGGAAGATGCTCACACGCGTGCAAAGGAATCCGTGTTGCCAAAATATTTTAAATCTTTCCCTTGGTGGAAATTTCCCCAGCTGCTGAGTACCACTGGTGGCAACTGAACTCTAGTCTGTATGACAGTCTGGAATCATAACAGTGCTTGAGAGCTCTGCCTGTGTCTGTGTTCTCCCCCCTTGGCCTGAAAGCCAGAGAATTTCGTGCAACCTGGTCGCACTTAACTAGGACCACACAGAGCAAGGGAGAGTTTTTAATAGGCTGTTTGGGAAAGAGTGAAGGCCCTAACGAATGAAGTGTGTAGACTTTGAGATCTTTACTGTGAGCCTTATTTGCTTCTGGTAACAAGCTACCCTCCCATGGCATTCCCTCCCCCATCCAGTTTTAATTTGATGGAAAGGCAGCAGGACTGCAGTTTTATGCAAAGCCTCCAGCAAACTCAAAAAAAGATGATTATTTCTCACTTTGTCTTTACAGATAACTTTAAAATTTTATGCATCAGAACGCAGGACTATCCGAAGACACAAATGCAACACAACACTGACAAAATCCGATGAAAAATCTCACTCTTCTAGCTATGAAGAAATTAGATTTATCATCAGAAAAGCATTCTCTTTTCATTTTCTGAAAGGTGCTTTTTGACAGACCCTTTGCAGTGGACGTCATGCTCACAAAACATGCTGTCACAGGGCTATTTGAATATGGTGACAGGCTCATTATCATGTTGAAGACAACTGACAACACTGCAGACTAGAAATGGACAGGCTTGCCAATCAGCTGTTGAAAGGATTGCAGTTGAAATAGGGTTTTTTTTTGTTCTGAGAACAGTAGTACAAATTGACTACATTAATTCTTTTTATTACAGTTGCATACACTGTAGTTAAGGGTCCGTCACTGTTTCCATTATAAATCCCTGTTTTCAAGGGTTTATTAGTAGACCATAAAAAATGGTTCCTGTTCAAATTTTGCATTAAAAATATATATTACCCTAACAGAACAAAATTTCTGTGGTAACTGTGTGGAGGAGGGAGAGCAGAGAAGAGGGACTGACTGATTTTCAGCTGAAAATTGCGTAAAGCTGAATGCATTATTATTTTTATAGCACCTTAGATGTCCAAGAGTTTTATAGACAGGTTTGTGCCTCAGGAGTTTACAATTTCAGGATGCAGTACTGCCAACAGTTATTATGGGATGGGGTTTTCCTGGTAGCTTCATTGGAATTAGTAAAGCACCAAACATTATCTGCAGTAGTAGGTATTTGCAGATTCAGGTTAAGTAGTCAAATAGTCTTGAACATTTTTTTTTTCTTTTCTTGTAACTTAAAAACAGCTAGGATTTACTTACTTATTCTTTTAAAATAACAATCTGGAATGTTAAATGATAACCTGAGATTAAGGGCATTTTGCATATATAAGCAGGGTATCAGTAGGGAATTTTGCATCTATATGTAATCCAGTTTGAAATGATGCTAGATTCCACCCAGATGCTCTGCTTATTTGAGGTGGGAAGTTAGATGGAATTTATCTGCTTTAATCCAAAGTGGCAGTCCTGGGAAATCCTACTCATCTCCTAACTGTGGAATTTCCTGCTGTAGCGAGATGCTGGAGTTCATGCCACTGGAGTTTCTGTAGTGCCCTTAAAATTTCTCTAGCTATCTGTAGCGGTGTGCTTCTGTGCAAACACAGAAATGTCTGTGTTTTGACAGGTCTGAACAGCTTACTAGTTATCTTCTGTTTAACTCTAGAACCAAAGCTGTTCCAAGCAGTCCTCTGAGAGCTCAGTCTGGCAGGCGCTCTCAGAGCACGCGGACCGATACAACGTGTAGTGTCCACAGTTGCTCTGTTCTGCAGCACACTGGTGATCCCGCTGCTGTGCCTTACCGACGTGAGGCAGGCCACCGGGCTGTGGGAAGGGAGAGATGGGGATTTTGCATCCAGGATGATTTCTCTGTTTTGTCCATCAGCCTTGCCATAACAGTTAGAGAGCGTTTTTCCCCAGGAGCTTTCATTCCTTCAGACAGAGGAGGGTGTTAAATCTGTGTAAGTGCTTTAAACCTGAAGGAGCTGGTTGTTACGGCGTTTCCGAAGAGAAGAAACCCAAGTTTGCTGGAGAAAAGACCTGGTGACCTACCTTTCTGCAAGAACTGTAATAGAAGGCCAGGAATCTTGAATGCAGCAAGGCATTTCCAGGAAGCCTGGAAGGATAGGTCTGAAAGTTCTACATAGGTGGAAGCGATGTGTGTACATTGACTCATTGATACTCTGTCCTGAGGTGCCGAACTTCCCCCAGGCTCTGTACAGGGAGCCTAGATCTCTGTTCGGGCTCCACCTCCCTTCAGTGGGCCAGATGGAAGAAGCTATAGGCATTGTGATAGATAGGAGGTATGTGTCGTTTTGCTGGTTTGGTTGTTCATTATAACGGGTATGTAGACCTCTCAGGTATTAAATTCACTTATCGCACAATCGGAATCTTTAATATATTCACTAAACATTTGGTGCGAGGCAGATCTGGAAAGAAGGCACAGCATTGCCTAGTGTATTTTTCGGAGAGCTTTGCAAGGAAGAATAATTTTACTTGTAGTTCTGTGGCTTCAAACATTTGCAGACTTAATTGATGCTCATTTGATTACTTGATTTCAAAGCACAATCAATTACCTTAATGCATATCACTGTTCTCACAGCTACAGTGATTGCAAAATTGTGAATGTAAAAATGGAAGTCACTTCTGAAAATTAAGTCTGCAGTCCTATTTGCAAAGTCAGAACTGTGACTCTCATGAATTACAGCACTACAGGGCAGAGGATTATATTGTCATATTGCCAGAGCTATTATAATGTATCAGGTCAATTGTATGCATACTTAAAATCTTGAAAACATTTACTGCTTCTCTGATGAAGTCAGTCATCTATTTCTAGAGGAAACTTACTGAAAATACATCAACTAATGCAGGATGTTGAACCTAAAAAGTGATGTTCAGTTGTGAAGTATTAAGGAAGAATTTTTTTTCTTTTTATGAAATGATGGCTCCACTGAAGTCAGTGACAAAGCTGCTGTTGATCTGGGGGCAGCCAGGTTTTCATGGAGAGAGTAGTTCTAGTGGTTAAATCAGAGGGTTGGAGTCAAGACCGATTTCTATTCCAGAACAAGTCACTTCTACTTTGTGTGCCTCCAGCAAAAATATAATAGATAAAATAATGTGGAGCTATCTCACCATCATGTTGTGAGGCTTATTGAATTAATATTTATGGAACGCTTCAAGATTCTTTGATAGAAAGTGCTATATAGCTGCATACTATTACAATAAAATCCTGAAAACCAAATCAATCTGGAGTTAGCCTTATCTCATCCAGTTATAACCAACTGCTGGAGCTGCCTATCATGTTATAGGGAAAAAAAAATAAATCCAAAACTAGAAAGAAATCATGAGTATTTTAAAATCCCACAATTATTTGGAAAACTCTGGACTTAATATTTCGATTTGATAGTAGTTTTTATGGTGATAGACCCTTTTTTTAATACTTCCCCAGCTAGGTTCATAGTTGAAACCAAGAATAATGTAGTAACTTCATATGGCTTGGGAGAGTCAATTAGTATTTTCTTCTTATGCTGTGAATTGCTTCACAGAACACACAACCTACATGTAGCCTGTTAGACAAGTAAATAGCATTGTCTTTGAATCCCTGGTTCTGAGGATTCCTTGTATGAACAAGTATTATTGATTCATTGATGCAGGGGTTTTGTTGGCTAAGTATTTTTATATTTGCTTTTGAAAAGGAAACAAATATTCTTACCATTCAAAGCTGCATTGATTTGAAATGAGCTACACAGGAGGGTGGACTAATTACCTAATTTTTCCTCTCATCAATCAAACTCTCATTACCTTAAACATCCCTCTGAAAAGTTAGCAGATATCCTAAACAGAGGTCTGTAAAGAGAGTGTCATAAACAATACTGCACAGAAAAAAAGCCACCCAAAAATGTATATGTACTGAAGGAGACGGTGGTGGAATAAAGTTATTTGTATTGTGCAAGCAGAGCAGCTCATCAAGCGTGTAACTTATTTTTGCCTATCACCAAGCGTAGGGAGAAAACTCTCAAATCTAGGCTATGAAGCCTGGAGGATATCGATATTTTAGCAAAACGGTGCAGTCATGGAATATTCTTTTTCCCCAGGACTGACCTAGTAAATTGTGCAAGCACCAGGAGGAATTTTGCCACCTGTCCCTTATAATCAAGACCCGTCCCTTACTTAGTCTCATTTCAGTGATATAATTAAATGACACCATTTTCCCATTTATGTTGCATGAACATGCTGCCAGAATCCTATAGTCTTCTCCAGGTACCCAGGAATGTGACTTAATTTGTTTCATCTAAAGCCAAAAAAATAATCATTTGAACATGGTCCCTCGCCCTAATAGCTAACCAAGCATGGTGTATTAGAATACCATTCTTGCAGCGTTCATTGCAAAAATCAATAATCCACTAGATGGAGCAGAATAGAAGTGTAAAAACTGAGTTAAGTCTGGTATTTTAAGAAACAGAATTGAGTATCAAAGTAGTAGGACTCAGACAAAACGGCAGAAAAATGCAACGGTAGTAGTATTTTTGCAGTGTGTAGCTCTAGCAAATCAACTAGCTTTACAGCTATTCAGAGGTTACGGTTATGGTCCTCTTTTTGGTGGTATTTTTGTGTAAGTGATAAAATGAGGATTAATCTCTGCTCTAGAAAAGATGATGATAAGAAAATTTTGAGAAACGAGGATCTGGAAAGAGAATGTTTTTTTCCCTTCCCAAAACAAAGGCAGTTTTATTTTATTTTTTTGGTAGGGGGAAGCCAGATGAAATGGTAAGACAACCAGAGAAAGGAATCACAAGATTGGGAATCAGGTAAATGAGACAGGAACAGAAGTTCTGCAGACATCCTGAGGTTCATGTGAATAGTTTTGAATCTCTTGAATTTTTAAAATGGAACTTGAAAGCCTGTTAGATATAATAGTGAGATGAGCATTTCTAACTATGCTATCACTTCCAGCCTGGTTATCAGACTCCAGTTTTAGACTTTGATGTGTCTTTGTTTAGCAGGAAGAGGGGGAAGTGGTAAAGTGAAAAGAAGGATGAGTCTAATTGATCGTCTTCTGAGTAAACAAGGATAATGTCTTTAAAGTTGTGCGCTATATGAAAAGTTCAAGCATTGTGTGAGTATTTGCATATAATTAAGGTTTCATTCAAGTGTTTGGTCAGCTGAGAGTCTCTTAAGTTGAGACTGGTTTTGCCAGCAGCAACCATCTGTGTAGAGCGGTGGTTTTTCCAGTTGTTACTCATAATTTCATGGATAAACTGAATTAACATGAACGTGGAGATGTTGGGTGTAAAATCATGAGCTTTTTCATATAAATACTTCACGTTAATATCCCCTTAAAAGATGTGCAGGTGACGTGACGCTGCTGGCAGTCCTATCAGCAAGTAGACTGATTAAGATAGCAGTAAGGGCTCCAGTAGCACAATTCACCCGCTTTCTTCCGCCAGCGTTCCTTAGACATAACCTAATGCCTGCCTGTTCTGTCCTAGGTCTCCTCTTGAAAGGAGTGGCCAGCTATGCCAATATGAAGTAGTTGTTTGATGGAAACGTGTATGAGAAAGCTTCCTCTTAGTGCTGGAGTACTCGTTTTGCGAACACAAAGGGAGATATAGTCAATATTTCAGGGAAACTACTATCAAATTTGGTGTGTTGACATCTGTAAATGTGCTGCTTTATTGCCGAAGCAAAGCTTTGAACCCAGGTCCCCAGGGGTGAAAGCCTCAGGCATTAACCAATTGCAGTATCTCACCCTCAGCTTTCTATTTAATAAAATACTTTAGATAGATGCCGGTGAATTTTATTTGCTTAATATTGATTGCTTTGCCTTCTTGGAGCAAGGAATTGTAGGAACTTTAAATTAATTTAAAAGTTGTCCGGTTCTGTAGTATCTTCTGTATATTTCTGTGTATCTGAAGCTGCATTCCTCAAATTGCAACAGATAGGCTTCCCACAGAATAATTTATTTTATTTTATTTTATTTTTTAAATAGGAACTTCTAACAGTTAAAAGCTTCCCATTCTAAGCCCTAATTGCCCCTCTGGTGTTTTCATGTATTATGCCAATGCAATCTGGAGTTTTTTCTTTTTCTGCAAAGGATTCTTATATGAAATTGTTATTTTGATGATGTAAAGTATTGCTGTTGCTTTCTGTCCTAAACTACTACACATCATTGTGAGTATTCTGCTGGATTTCTCTACATGCTTATTCTCTTTTTTTCAGGGTATGACTGATTTGTGAAATACTTTGGGATTTGCTGTTGCTACGAAAATAGCAAGTGTTAACATTTGTAGTCAGGCATACACTTTGGGAAAAGTGAACTTCTTGCATTACAAGATATTTTTTCTCTCTCCTCTTCTCCTTCCTTTTCTCTTACAACACAAGTATTAGTTTTGTCCATCAAGGCATGATATTTTTGCTTTATTTCTGCCAAGTGTTCGCATATACATTTAATTTAAATCTGTGCTATATATAAAATGAATAGCAGTTTTCTCTAAAATGTCAGTTTTAGTCAGAATGGCTGATAACCATCAATTTTCCTTAAAACTTTGAAGCTGTTCTGCTTCAGTTTATTTGAAGCGATGCATCATCGTGAGCCCATGGGTTACAGACCACAAAAGTCTTTCTGTAATACAGTCTTAGGTCGGTGCTTCTCTCTTTCCTGTTCCCTATGTTGACCAGACAACAAGAAGCTTCAGAGGTCATGTTGGGCAGGCTCTCCAAATGAGCTAGGAGCTGTGCAGGAGAGTTGTCCCAAGTGCTTTTAAGAAAAAGAGTGATCTTGGTACACATTCATTGTCACATAGTCTGTAAGTGATGTATCTCTCAGTCAACTAGCATTTGCTCTTATTCCTCATGTTACAAAAATCAGTATATGAGGCTAAGCTCTTTTTTTTATCTATTCCCCTTTCCCTTCTCTTTTTTTCCCCAAGGATGTCTGTGCTGGGACACTGTTGTTCAGAACTCATGAATGCCCATGGACTGCTCTCATGTTACTGAAATACAGAAGGTGTCCATGCTTAGCATGTCTGAAGGAAAGTAATTTTAACCTCAGTTTTATCCTTTCTCAGTTTGGCAGTTTCAATGCACACAGAGGACTGAGATCCGTGAGTGGAAAGTTCTAGTAGGTGTCACTGGGGCCAGATTGAAGATAATTATCAAGATTGTTGGCTGTAGCAGGCTTGGGCCCTAAGAGAGCCACTGGTTTTGTGAAGGGGATAGAGTGTAGAAAGGGTACAAAGGCCTCTCATCTCTCTTTTTCCCTCTTTGTTGGACAGGGAGAAAAGATTTTGTCTGTATTGAGAGAAGATTAGAGAAATGAGAGAATTCTTTGTCTAAAGAACAACAGGGCAATAACCAGTTAGTCACTTTTATGTTATTAGTTTGAAGTGTTTATTGCTGAACCATGGAGTTTTGTCCATTGTCTACTATGTGATAAAGTAGGTTGCAGATGGCTTTGTCACACCCAGGCTTGGGAAAGAGCAAATGAATTTCAGTGAAATGAATTTGTGTCTTGTCCTCAGTTTGCAGACCAAAGTTGCAAATTCAGTCGTAACGACGATGTAAGGTGGATTCAGCTCTTTGCAAGTGTACATATGTAAAGGAAGACATGGAAGCTTAAGCACATTAAAATACATCGCCCGGTATTGTAGAATTATTATCTAGTGGCAAGTTATACACTAGAGTACAGAAGAGGCTCAGTTTGTCTTCTTTTGTTTACAAGGGCTCAAAAAAGAACTTATTAAAGTAGGCAAGATAGGAAGGTGAAGTGGACTCGTTCTCTTTTTTGCGCAGAACATCAGGAGCGAAGAAAGCAGTGACAAAAAAAAAAACCACAAACAAGCTATACTTGTTTAGGATATTTTCCTGCAGTTACTTAGAGAAGTATTTCCTACACATTGGTATTCGTTTCTCAGGAGAGGTATATTTTTTCAAGTAATTTAAAACGTTGTGAAACAACAGTTTTAACCAGCAGTTAAAAAAAAAACAACAACAAAACAAAGAAAACCCAACAAAACCAAGTAAGAACAACGTTGAAAAGAGGGAAATCAAAAACTTGAAAAGGTGATGAGATCGTATGTTTTGATGAGATTTGTCCTGACAAAATGGAAACGGCCTAATTTGGAAAGAAGTTTTGTAAAAGTATGCCATCACACACTGAATTCTCTAACACTCTTTTATGGTTTTATGTGTGTGGTTGCATGTGGCTTATTAGTTCTGCAGCGCTTGAAAGTCCTGCTCAGAATTACCTTGTTAGAAGAGAGAAGTTAGTTTTAAATTGCAAAACTAATAGATCCCGTAGAAGTAGGTCTTGAATAAAAGCCAACTAGCTCTCAAAGGGACAGTCTGTGGTAAAAGAGAAGTGTTGAAAAGAAGCATTTCCAGGTAAATATTTATTTGCATATTAATAGTAACGTGCAAGTAATGAAAGAGGAATTAAAAATGAAATCTATGTGGCAAATAAGCTAACTTATGCAACATGGTTGAGGATCCTGGGCTTAGAAAACTATTTTTGCAGAAGTAAGTCTCTGAGTGTTTCTTAAGATGTTAAATTTTTTGTAAGCATGAGGACTTCATCTGCTCTGTTGTTGATGTCGGTTGATAAACAAAACCCCAAGGCTTGATTTCCGTGATGTTTAATTTTAGTCTCACAATAGATGCAGGCTCAGTTTTACTATGCTACAAACATTGTCTGATGGGTTAAATAGCAAGACAACAGTAGTAGATCATCTGTTTTTTAAAGTTATTATTCTAAAACCCTCACTTGGCCATCAAATTTTAATAGGTGTTGTCTTTTGTGCAGCGATAATTCTGAATTATTTTGTATTGGAATGTAATATGTACATTTATTTTTGTATCATATTTTAACAGTGTGATTTTCGGTATTAAAATCACAGTAGCAAATTATCGATACCATTAACCAGCAGTATTGATTTACTATGCAAATTTAGTTATAAATGAGGTCTGATCCATGATCCATTGAACACTTGCTAAAATCTTGAGACTTTGGCCTGGTAAATGAGAGAGAAATTTTCTCATATTTTTCTTTTGATTAATTTTAACTGCTGTACAGTTTTGCTCAAGTATGCATAGTGACATTTTCACACAAAACTGTAATATTTTTGGATTTTTGTTTGTTTTTGTTGAGTTTAGCATCAGAAAACATAGGCCACCCCACCAGTGTGAGAACTAGAAATGAAATAGAAGTGTCTATTCATTCCACAGCTAGAAGGAACAAGCAGTAAGCTAGCAATATTCTTGCCAGAATAAGTGACAAATACTGATACTTCAGTAAGAATTGAAAATTATTTGCACAGCTCATGAGAGAAGGAGCATTATTTGCATTTAAAACACGTGAAAAGCAAACACTTACTTTCTAACTGGACATTATTTCCTTAAATTAAATTTCCCCCTTTTACTCATTCACATAACTTTTGATAATAAAACTTCACCTTGCTCAGTGGAAATTAAGAAACCGTTTTACCCTCTCCTGAAATATTTCTGCAGGATGTGCAAGGTACTAATTATGCCACTGCTTATGGCAGGCATTCTTACACCTTGCTGGATAGGCATTATTCGGTTGGAGCCAAGGTGTTTTGTCCAAGCAGTGAGTTTGTAGCCTGTTGCTAAAAACAATTTCACTCCGAGACCATTGGACTTTTTACAGTCTAATTTTGGCCATATATGAGAGTTACTTAAATACAGAGATAACATTAATCTTTCAGTAGCAGCAAGTGCTGGCTTGTGGTTAAGACCAGGAGCTTAGCATTCCTGTAATCAAAATGTTGTTGCTGGACGTGAGTAATACAGTATGTGGTCATTCCTGAACATTGAATCTAACCTGGATTGTGTTCAGCTCTGCTACATGATACCATCTTGCCTCACATGGCACTGTTCTACCCCTTTGGTCCTTGAAGATACGGGACAGTAATTAGCAAGTACCTCACTTAATTGGCAGGAGTTCATATAATACCAGTCCGTGCCCTCATGATGCTTGCGTAAATAAGTGTTTCTATTTCTGTAGACAGTAGGCATTTGGATTTTATTTTTCTTTTTTTTTTTTTTCTTTTTTTTAAACAATGTAACTGCCTGGGCTTAGTGTTACAAATCATGAAACATTTTGTTTATGCATTATAAATAGTGATATCTATTTATAAATCAAAGGCACTGTGTTCTCGCTCTATTCCTGGGAGGCTGTCAGTTGCGTTAGCGTTACCCGCGCACGTGCTTCCATTTTGTTGCCCGGGAAGCTAAATAGAAATATATGACTCTTAGCTGGCCTCATTAATGAAACAATAGATACGAGTTGGGTGCAGAATCTGAAGGAGTCACTGAAAAACATAATAAGCAGTGAGGGGAAAAAACTCAAACAACCCCAACAAACTGAACGTATTTTAAATTATTGAAAAATGTTCTTCATGGGAAGTAATGGAGAGTTTTATTTAGGGAGGTGGGAGGAAGACCCCGAGGTGGCAGAGGATTCCTTAAGGGCGGAGAGCGGTTTATCCCTATCCCGCATAGTCATGTGGGGACAATTTATTCTCATCTTAGAGGAACAGGAAATATTTTAAAGTTAATAATGCTTCTGCCACCTTTCTCTCCCCTCCTATCATGCTTACAGTCAAAGGTGAAAGCCTGCCCTACATCCCCTGTGACTGGTACAGAATCTACATCAGAAGCAGAGAGATGAGGGAAGGCAGAAGAGTGGAATGAGATCAGCTCTGTGGTTTGCGACAGCCTATAAAACTAGAAAAGCCTTTACAAAAACCGAGGCCAGATAGAACTCATAAAACGCCAGTAATTTCCTCTAAACATGGGCCAGTTGGCAGTGCCGTGCTGTGGTGGTTTGTCATTACAATAGGGTATCTCGCTGCAAATCAACAGATGATTTCTAATACGGTCGTATATGCAAACAATAGAGAAACATTTGTTGCTGTTTCCCTCAAGCCTTGCGGATTGGATTTATCATTGTGCAACAGTCCCTGCCCCAGTGATCCTACAGTTTAAAAGAAACCGCAGGTTCTAGTGCAAGGAGTTGTTTTTATTGGTAATTGTTTTGTTGCACTCCCCCCTCGCAGCAACCTGGGAAGCATCTCCTCTGCTCAGAGTACCTTCAGCTTTTACCTCGTTCGTCTGGGTAATGTAGTGTTAACTCCAATATTGAATTCAAAGTAGTTCCCCTAAAAAGTTGATAGCAAGAAAAGCGGTGGTGTAAGCAGAAACACTGCTCTTGCTTTATTGTGTTATGACTTGATTTCTGAGCCCACCGTTTTACAGGGTTTTTTTTCTGCGTCTCCCCGCCAGCGTGCTATAGCATGCGCTTCCTTACCGAGAGCTGCTGGTGTTGCCCAGGCATAAGCTATTGCAGACGCCTCTGATGCACTCCTGACATAATAGACCTGATGACCCCGGGGCCTCGCAGCGCTCTTGTTGAGGGTGAAGTGCCATTTTGCTGCCTACGTAAACTATATCCATGGCCGCTCCCCCCTCTCCATGTCAGGCGGCTGCAGAGACCCTGCCTTTAATAGGCAAGGTTTAGAAGGATAGAGTGCGGCCACATGGGCCGAGGCTTCCTTTTTAGAAATCGGTAACAATAGGGTGTTGACAGGCCTTGAAGCCTAGACAGGCTACGAGGGTCATCACGATAAGGAAGGATTAGTGTATATAATTTGCCAAATATGGGGCCAGCCACTAGCTGGGTTTTTCTGCACATGGCAGATTATCTACATGAGCTTCGTGGCATGCACCTCAGTTGCTGGCTATATTTATTTGCAAATTTGCCACCGCTTCCAGTTTAAGAACTAGATGCTAAACAGGGAACTTATGTGCAAGCATGATGAAAGAAGTTTTGGCTTGCATTTTGACCAAAGAATAAAAATGGAGTGTATCTTAAGTATAAACACTTTGCAGTGTACCGTATCAGTTTTTCCCTTAAGATTTTTCACTTGAGAGATTTTATATGCATCTTCATTCTTTGTAAATAAAGCTGTTTCTAACTTAATTCCCTGGAGGATATAGTTATCCTGCCCAAAGATCAATGGTCAACAGAAAATATAAAGAGCCCCTAGATCAGATCTTTGACTGCTTTGTGGTAGATAGCTAAACTGCCCACCTTAAAACGTTAAGAGAACGATAAGTGCTGTAAATTCTTGGCTGCAGTGAAGAACTTGTTAACCCCAAAGTTACTGGAAGTAGATGCGGTCAAAATCTAACAACATTTGCTGTGTTATAAGCTGCATTTTTTTTTTTCCTTAAAAGATGAATGTAGGGATTTTGTCAATTCTCGCAAGTATTCTCCAAATCAGATTTTCACTGACTGTGTTCATTTGCAATTTGGGGAAGAGTTCATACTCTTAATCTTCCGAGTGACACTATGCAAATTTACAGCAATTTGTACAAATGTTTAAAAATTATTATATATGCAGTTACTTTTTTCTTTGTTTTCTTGAAGGTTTTATTTATCAGTATGACAGTCTCTTTAAAGTAAGATGCTGCAGTCCTTTTGTGCTTCATTCCCCAGTACCTTGATGAGCTCACCCATTAAACAAAAGACAGTGTAAATAAAATTTTGCAAGTCATTTGTGAATGCAGCAAAAGACATAATTGACTTCTTAGTCCATTTTTAGAGCAAAGTCTCTTAAGGCCTTTTTTTTTCCTCACAGGAACACTTCCCCTGCACTAGAACTGACAAGACTGTATGCGTTACTTTATTTTGATACTGACATTTAAACAATAAAATAAAGCCATTTAAAACAAATAGTGGTGCTTTAAGTGTCTGAGCTGTCAAGATATCAAATTATATAACTCGGAAAAATCAGAATTCATTGTTAATGGTATGCACTTAACACAAAGGGTCGCTGGAGTACTAACCAGATATATATTCAGCTACCATGTTGGAGCTAACAGGCTATATTCCTTTAGATAGAATTGACTATATTCACTTAAATGGACTTGACTCTAGTACAATCACTGTATTCAAATGTCAAAAAAAAGAGAAAGAGGATGTCACGTAGGGTCACAAATTATGTTGGATTTTGACAGATTGTAGCCTTGCTTTACAAGAGCAGTAACATCTCATTTGTCACCGTTTGATCTGTAAGTGCGGGAATGAGAGCGGAAGGCCCTCCATCTCCACCGCAATTTAATCGCTCTGAGGCCGACAGTGGCAGCTAAAGCCACCTGCCCATGCACTGTACTGCTGATCTGTTTTAATTTAATCGTCCGTCAGCTGGGATGAAAGCATAAATCGTCTCCCTTTGATCTGCAAACGGTGTGGGTTTTTTCTAAGGCATGGTGCAGAATCAGGGAGACAGTTTTCACATTTAGTGCAACATAGACAACATGGGCTTGGAAAGCTTGTAAGTGATATTTCACTGTAGTAGCAAAGCAAGAAGTTGCTCTTTTTGTAAATTGATATGAAATAGCTGAAGATTTTTTAAAAAAAAATCATCATGGAGGAGGTTACTGATTCATAATGTATTATTCAGTCTTGAATAGCCAACCTCTACCCTTAAATTTAAACTTAAAGACCTTTAAAACTCTGAAGAACCTTAAATCATCTTGTTTACAAAGGAGGGAAGTAAGAGAAATTGTTTGACAATAACATTGGATCACTCTGAGAACTGTCAGCTGTATACTGGCCATGCTATTTAGTTATATTATTTTGTGTAAATGAAAAAGGGAAGATCTTAAAAATAAAATAAAACTTAAAAAATCTCCCTTCTGCAGTGGAAACTTTTACACTCTCTTAAAATATCTGGAAGTTTTGTTTAAGGCCAAAATGTTATTTGCACATCAGATATGGTTGGTAAGCCAAACCCTGATTTTGGCTGTAATAATTGAAATCTGACAACCTTCCATAGGAAGTAGTAGCATGAATACAAGTGAAAGCAAAATGGTAACACTGGGACGAAATCTTTCTCATTATTGTATTTTCTTACAGACTAGTTAGTGAGCAAAAAAATCCTCATTTCTACATCACGCTGCTCCCTCTCAGCCCATTCTCCCAACCCTTTTTGGAGTTCCTTTTGCAGGCTTGTGCTTGCTTACGTTTCACACTTGGCCTCTCTCATGGGGTATGTCATTCGTAATTTTGACATTGTGCGTTTGTGACAAGAACCACTTTCTTTTGCTCCCTGTCAATCCAAGCTGGGTCTTCAGTGCTTCAGTCTTGAAATCCAAAGAAACGTAGCAGTGGAAGGCTCGCCGTTCAAGTGTGAGAGTTCTGACTGACCCCATAAACCTTTAAAGGTGCCATCTCCTCTCTCTTTCTTATGACAGCTGTAGGGGCCATACTCCCAGTTCAAATTCCCACTTGCCTTTATGAAAATCAGCATCTCACAAAGTCTCCCCAAAATTTTATGAGCTTGAAGAGTTGCATATATCGAATGTTGCTTTCCGGACTGGGACTGGAGATGTGAACTGCCCAGTGAGATCTTTGGTGTCTTTCCATTAGTGCTGAGACTGGACTATAATAAGAAGACTTTGTTGTGGTCAGATGTCAGAACTGTGAAGTACCTTTCCTAGTAACAAATGCAGGGTCTTTTCTTGACTTCTCAGAGTGCAGAGAACGCAAACCACAGCTCATAACAATCCCCCCTTTTTGAGTGATTGAAGATCTTTTATTTACTGAACAATCTTGCAACATTTTATTTGAGAACATTTTCTATCTCCATTATTTGTAGCAGGATTTTATTATTTGGCAAAGGATTGTGTCTTGGGGTAAAGAAATGTTTATGCTTTCTCTTGTAAAATTCGTTCAGCCTTTACTGGAATACAAATAGTGAAAAATTGCCTTTGTCCTTCTTTTGCTTTCATTCCTCAGGAAAATTTTGTCAGGTTGACAATATAACAAATAATTATGGAGTTACTGTGGCCCTGGAATGGGGAAGGAACGAGGCTGCTATCTCCCAACGCAGATTCACGTTACGAACCAACCGGGCCCAGACCGCTTTGAGAGTGCTTGTTTGGTCTAAAACACACAAACATATTTTCCTGGGGAGAGAAGAAGAAAGAGAACAGAGAAAAAACTTATTCTTGCCCACAAAATTGAGCTCTGGGAGTGACTCAGGTCCCTGGGGCACGAGCTCACGCAGTGTGAGACCAAGGGAAGGCAAATGGGCCGGACTATTCCTAGCCCCACTAACTGACGTTTGTCTCATCTCTGAGTTTCCTGCTACAAGCTGAGGTGGTTGGGTTCCTCTGGTAGCAATCAGTGGTGCTCTTCTGACATTTAAGTGTTCAAAGTTTGCTAACCAAAGCAAGTTAAAGTGAAAGGCTTCTGTACTCGCAAATGTTACAGATGGTTTTATCTTTCTCAGTTCCACAAAAGCATCTGGAATGTTGTATGTGTACAGGCTAGTAAAAACACACAGCAAAAGGGTATTAAATCTGCAAAGTTGAGCATTATTTGCCTAATTTTCTGTATAAAGTCTGATGCAAGAGCAAGCAGAAATTAAGTCGTCATGTCTGCTGTTTTCTGTCTTCTGACTTCTTGCCTTTGCAAGCTAAGCCTGAGGGAGGATGGCTATGCGATGTTTGTGTCTATGAGGGGGTTTAGATGGAATAATGACGTGTAGACGCATGCGCACTGCCTGGTGTAAGTGGTGGTGACAGTTATCCTTAGTCCTGTGTAGATAATGATGACACAAATAGCAATAAATGTCATACGGTCTTATACCTAACTGTCGTCTTATCAGTCCTAGGAAGGTTTATTTAAATAATAAAAGCAGTCTAAATTAGCAAAAGATGACAAATGAATTTTTGTACTAAATTGATACTAGAAATGAAATTATTTTACAAGTTTGAATAGCTTACTTTCCCTAAATGTAAAAGATTTCTACCAAATTTTAGTCTTTCAGGTGCTGAATGTGCATGGGGCGTCTTGTCACTCAATTTATAACTGAGCTGATCAAGTAGCTGTTCATTTTTGAGAATGATAAGCAAAAAGCACATATTCCAATCCCATTGCAGTAACTGGCAACACTGTCACTGAGTTACTGGTTAAAGGTACAAACCTCTTAGTACTGCATCATAACATCCTGAAAGATATTTCCAACAAATCTGTCTTATTAATTCCAGCTTTATGAAAGAAGATGTCAGTCTAGTTTTGTATCCTTCATACATCCAGTCATTTTGTGTCTTATGATTTTGAGTATTGGAACTCTGAACTCCACTACGCTGCGGTCAGATAAGTACAAATACAAACCACACGATGCTCCTATCAATACAGTCCTCTCTTGAAAATACAGCACATACAACAAACATAACTCCCTCCTGATAATGTCCTTGTATCTACTTAAGACTAAGTAGCGTAATGAAAGTGAAGGCAGAGACACGAATGGTGCACAGTATCTGATGGGTTTGTGGCAAGTGCAGTAACAACTGATGAGTAGGGAGAAAACCATTCAAGAGCATTGCTAGTTATTTATAGGCTCTCACTAGTCCATTCATTCATGTTGCGTTTGTGCTGTTTGTATTATTTTGGCCAAACTGTGCTCTCCATTATTCTGTCTCAATGTCACTTTTAACGGTAGTCACCAGACATCCCCTCTGCTGCAAAAAGTTGAAGCAATAGTAGAAGGATATGGCTATGATACCCTG
This sequence comes from Baryphthengus martii, assembly GCA_013396935.1. NCBI lineage: Eukaryota > Metazoa > Chordata > Aves > Coraciiformes > Momotidae > Baryphthengus > Baryphthengus martii. The sequence goes on along the minus strand of VWZK01015532.1, from coordinate 530,709 downwards.
ATGGCAATATGGTGATAACGTCTAGGTGATAAGTTAGAACTTCTGTCTTTATTTTTCTTCATATATGGTTTGAGTTTTGTTTACAGCTTGCTTTACGCTTGAGTGTAACTGTTTACATAGTCGTCTTCAACGTAGGCGGAGTTCAGTGTACATCATGAGTTGTGGTGGCACCGTTATATACTGAATTCTGTATGTATGTGTACACATACGTGGCTCAAATCACCTGCCGTCTACTCATGACATTCTTAAAGCTGCAGCTTTTGATCTCTTAGGACTGTATTATATAGTATTGGGAAGCCTGTTTTGTTCCATGGTATAAGTTGGAGCAGAGAGTAGATAGTCTGTGGACCCGCTTAAACCAGGTATTTATTTCTATGATTGTTTATCCTTCTGGAAGACGTGATTCAAGGACTCAGGTCGTTCAGTCCTTTATATAACAGGTCCGGTGTTTTATAGCTGGAAAATTAGAGAAACTTTTAACTTGTTTACTAATACATTTCTTAGTGGTTTGCAAAGTGGACGCACATGCACTTGCACATGTCTGCCTCAGAATATTGTGAATTACACATTCAAGAGGTCTCCATGATCTAAATGGCAGTATTAAATATTTACCATAACTATGTAGATCGTGGCAGCCAGAAATTTATTATGGGTACAAAAAATTTTTCAACCTGTCTGTTCTTAAGACAAAAGCAATAAAGCAAGATATTACTTAAATTGATAAAAGATGCGAACACAGCTTCTCTGTGTTTCTAGATTCATATTAAAAGGATAAATATTTCATCAGTGATACTAATTACAGATTGGTCAGAGATTTTTCCATGTCTTGTACTGCAAATACCTATCAGACCTGATTAGGAAAATTAACATTTGTAGTACAGCCTACTAGTTGAAAAAAAAAAAAATGTCAATGAAGCCTACTTAACCAGATTGTGATTGTTTTATTACTCTTTGTTCAGTGAAGTGTTACCCAAGAATTCAAACTAGTTTCTGGTAGGAAAAAATCAATAAGAATTCATTTTTTAAAAGGCAGATTTTTACAATGGCAAATCTTGTATCAGGGGAAAGCTGTTAGAAAACTACCATTTTGCTAATTAATTTCCATGTGGATAATGGATATACACTAAGGAATGGAAACAGATAAAGATCTCAGTAAGACAGGCAAAAATTAGGTAACACCTAATGGTAATATCTTATGTCCTTTTTATAACATCTGATAAAAAAAAAAGCAGAGCCTAGAAATATATTTTTGTAGTGATAGTTTCTAAATTAGAAACCTGGGATTTCCCTTATTTGATCTGGTGGAAAACCTGTCATTCTGATACGTTGTTTCCATCAGAGACCTAATAACTGATTCTTTCAAGACAAGAATTCAAGTAATTAACTTTGTTATACAGATAATATTTAGAGACTGGATGAATATTTTTTTTCCAAATGTTCTTTAATTCTCTTGACAAGTTCATAAGGCATATGCCACTATTTTACCTGCCTAGTCTTTAATTCCGGTCTTTTCTTCTGCAAGTGGTTTCAATCTGCCAGACTACTTGTCTGCAGGATTTGGCCCCAAAAATATTGAGGTCAGGTAGTAGTTTGGAAAAAAGCTGCAAGCGCTGTTTCTGTCTCCTTGTGTATGTGTCTGGAAACCTTTTGTATGTCCTCTTTTCCTGTCTCAGACCTAAGATATTTTTGTATAAACTTTGATTTATTTTTTTGTTATTATTTTACAATACAATGTAATTGCTAAAGACATTTCTGGTTGTGAGAATGTGTTTTGTTTTCAGTATTTTTTCTTTTTCTGTATTAGTAAAAAACCCAGTAATTTTAGTAAGTGCAATACAGCCACACCCTGGGTGATACATTAATGAAGAATTTAGTTTTGAAATTTTTTTCTTCAAGAGACCTGAGCAGATACACAGATCAGTCCTGGAATTTATCTAAAAAGAAGTTATTCCTCTCTGTTACAGGAAAGAATATTCAGAAGTTGTTTAAAGCCTCTGCTTCTCTCGACGGTTTATTCAAAATATTCTTACTTGGTACTGCTGCCATTAGTGAAAATACTGAATAACTGTTAGTTTAAAACATGTCTTTAGTGACCTGCAGAAACTAGGTGCCTGAATGTGTTCACCGTACGCTGTCTTGCTTGCTTTTTGTTACTCACCAGGTACGTTAACATTCACAATTAAATTTCAAATGAGCTAAATAAACCATTTATTTCAGATAAATAGCTGATTTTGTTCCTCTCACGGTGCATTAATATTAGTATTATGGAGTCTTCTGCACCCTTGCTTTACTTCCTGACTATCTGATAATTGGGTTGGCAGAGTATACCTGGGGTCATCTTGTTTAGCTTATCTGCGCAAGAGAAAGAGTGGGAAATAATAAGGGAAAGCAGCAATAAAATAGTGAAAAAAAATTGAAAGGAAGATTTAATCTTTGACCAATTTGAAACATATCCTGGAGAATCCGTGGAGAAAAAGATAAAGTGTGACTATGAGTAAGTTAACTAAACACATTACAGAGTGTGAGAGCAAATGGAGTTAGTCCATTGTACATGTTTAATTTCCTATTAGTCTCTGGCGTTTACTACTCCGGTCTGAGTTGGGGCATCTGTAAATTCAGTTAAATACAGTGCATTGTCTAAACATATCACAGCTCCAATCAGTCACCCGGGCTGCTGATAAGAAGCCACTTGTATTATTGAATCTACAATAGGGAGGCTCTGCAGGCACAAAGATAACAGCTAGGTATTTCACTTTAAGTATGAGAAAAAACAGTGGCTCGCCTTTGCTGCTACAGCTCTGACATTTATTACTACTCCCTGATTTGTTTTTTACTACTGATGTGAATTCAGTTTCAGGTGCTTTATATCTCTTCTTATTCTTAAGTTAAGACCTCTATCTGGAAACAGTAAGGAGAAACACGTAAAGCAAAATCAACTTTCATGGTATTACATAGATAGCAACAACTTGAGCGCTTTCTTGTGCCTTAGGAATACCCTACTCTTTTCATCTCTAAAGGATGAAACAGAGGCTTTTGTTTATTCTTTCACTGTTTTCTTCCTTTTGAATTAAAGGAATTTCAGTGATGTTGCTTCAGAAATGGAGCTACTCTAGAGGAGGCGTGAAATGAGCTGTAGCAGTTTGGGGGGAGTGCACTTTTCCAATATTTTAAATGATTTTTTTTCTTTTTGTGATATTTTCATAGAGCCCTTGAGTTTGAAGGAAAATAACGAGCACATTCTATCAGCAGGTATCAGTGCAGACAGAAGTACTACGGTGACATGTCTGGAGTATGGAACATACAGAAAGACACTTTGGATAAATATGGGATTGGTAGTGACCGTCTTTCAGGGTCCTTTATGTTTCTCAATTCAACAATGTCTTTTTAGTCATAAAATTTTGGCAAACCTTAGGTACTTAGGATAAAATTTCCCGTACTCGAATATGCTACTCAAGCTGATTTATTTTATTTTTTTCAACTTTTGGCTATTGTCAAGAATAAGGCTTAGTAAAAATATAAAAAAAAAACCTAAAATGTTGAGACATTTTAAATAAAACCTCATGCTTTAGTGCAAATAGCTGGAATTGTGGAGGGACTGGTGATTGTTAAAGCATGTGCCTCTTGCTTTCCCCAGAGAAATCAGTTCAACTTTGGCCAACACTGTTGGCTAATTTAATCTGATTTTGAACAAGCATGTATTGTTCAGTGAGTTTAAACTCATATTCTTTATTTCCCATAGCATATGTATGTATTAATACTGATAACATATCATTATTAATACACCAAGGATATAGGCACACAGCAGGTCTATATATAGTAGAGAGATCTATAGATATCATATCATATATAATGTAACATATGTTATTTATTTACACATAACCTATATTATATTTAAAATTCAGCATTTCTGGTCCTGAAATATCATGACAGATAGTTTTTCATTTTTTCTGTTTCTGTTTCCTAGAAATATGCCTGTTTTATATGATAGTTAATATGTTTTATAGTCTTAATTCATTGGCGATTTTATAGGTTTTACTTCTGGTTTGATACATTTTTGAGAGGCTGTAATTAATTGTTCAGTAACTTTGCAATAGAAAGTTTGTAGCTTCTCAAACCTGCGTCATTTATTTCCTGAAGCTCCTTTGTTGTTCACGTAACTTGAACAACAGCTGTATTTCTTGAAGTAGCTTACATGAGTTTGTTTTGTCTGAACCCTCAGTTATAACTAAGTTTTATTCTTCTGCCGTCTGAGTGGTAGCTGCCTAAAGTTCTGTTTACTCCTTGACACCACGCAAATAAAGTTCCTAAAGGAAATACCGCAAGATTAGAATAACTCCTAACCCCTCGGCAAGATCCCTAGTAAATGCAAAACCAAAACAAATGAACAAAATTGTAGGATTTATATCTGTCTTTAGAACCAAGGCATTGCAGTACATTGTGTAGATGCAGGTTCTGAAGCAAGTTAATGCTCTGTTCTGCCATAGGAAAAGCAGGTCTGATGAAGCATTCAGCATCTTGTCTCTTTGACTGCTAGTAGCAGAGTTCTGGTAACAAATATATCATGGCTTTCTATGTAACTGAGATTTAGCAAGAAATCGGCATAGCTAAGGCTGTTTTTAAATTTCTGCATAAGCTTAAATCCTTTTTGTATTTAACTAGATGCCGTTATAAGACACCCTTGAATTGGTCTGTATGATTCAAGCATGTTAACTGATGGGCTTCTAGAGGAACACCGTGTCGTTGTCCGCTGTAGAGAGACAGTCGCACTAACACATAACCTGCAGGACGTATGGAATATGAAAGACTCATTTTTAGTAGGAAACAGGAATGTAGAAAAGCCTTTTTGTGGACGTTTTAAAAATAAAGGTTTTGTTGCATTGCATCTTCTTTCCCCATTGCTTTAAAAGAAAACGCTTGCAATTATTGCAAGATCTTTTTGGTTTGTACCACAGTTTACTTGCAAAGCTGATGTTCATTCGCGTTTGTAAGATCACAGTGCTAGGCTTTATTGTTTCTGATACAGTGAGCATCAAAGGTATGGCTAACATGGCAGGCTAGTGCATCTGCTTATAGCATTAGATGTACTCCTAATGTAAGAGTGAAGCTTTATGCAGCCAAAGATAGACATAAGAAGAAGAAAGCAGCTAAAGGAGATGGCAGATAGGAAAACAGCAGAGGGGAAGGAACTACCAGTTGATAGAAACAAAGTCAAAGGTGGTGATTAGGCTGCAAAAGCCATACATACTGGAATGTAAAATTGCTCCCAGCGGATAAAAATTCAAGGCTTTGCCATGCCTTTAGAAAAAAATGTTCATTTTGTAGAAAAAAATGTGAATCGCTTCTCTACATGTATATGGTCTCTAGCGCACACTGATAGTGATCAGCAGAGATCTCTACATTAGTGGAATCTGTGCAGACCAAGGAGAGATTGCATTTACTCTAATTGAAGGTTGAAATTACTAGGAAAAGCCAAGGTGAGTGTTCATTTCATGAGAATTAATGAAAGCCAAATTTCTGAATGGCTAGAGTTAGGAGGAATAACAAGCATCATGAGTTGGGAGTGACCTGACATGAAATAACTCCAATCTAGCAAAGCCAAAGTTGATTAGAACACTGTTTTATACAAAACCACAATAATTTCCAACTTCTCCATGAGGATCAGTAATATTGAAATATATTTTCTGTTGCTGTTTTTGTGGTATTTACAAAAGAGAGCTACCAGAACAATTCTGGACTTGGTAGGAGAAATGCTTCAATGAAGTTTTATCAGTGTAAATACTCAATTTTGTAATGATTGTGCTTGTTTTGGTGTATTTACAGCTCAGTTGTTGTTATTCCTTTAACATAGGTCTTTGTGTTAGGGAGGACTAGTTGCAGTCCAGCTTGATTTGATGTTGACTGAAGTGGAAACCTAGGTTCAGCGGTGGTTTACATAATGGCAAGTAAATATTGCAGTTCTTGCCCAGCCTGTTTGGAGTCTGTCCACATCACCAAAGCAGCATCTAGGTTGGCATGGCTTGAAATACAGGCATCGTCTGTGCCAGGATTTCACTATCCAGTGTGTTACAGGTTGGTTACAGATGTATGTCAGGATCGTTTGGAAAACTTGTGAAGTGTCTGGCTGGACTGGCCTCCAGTTTTTCTCATCAGCTAACTTGTAAATTTTTAGGAACGGCTATGCATTTGGCCTTGCTACTGGAATTGTCCCTGGTGGAAAGCACTGGAATGGAACAGTCTGTTTCCTGAGGGTCAGAAAAGTAAGAGACATCTGTGTCACATAGATACACACTGAGGCTTGATCCACAACAACCATATTAGTCCACCACTCACTCCTATATGGTTACTCCGTACAGTTACAAACATGACTGTGAAACTGATGCGAGTGTTGAACCCTCAGTAAAGTCAAACTGGAAAGCAGAAACTTCTCTAGCGTTTTCCTTGCCATGGCAAAGTGAGTTAGTATTGGTCTCTGCGCTTTGGCCCGATTCCAAAAAGAATGTTACGTGTTACAGTTTTTCATTTAACATTTCATGTGTCATCAGTGCATTTGTAATTAAAATGCAAAGTTATTCATTTATCAATATAAGCAATGACTGCTTTTTACTAGTTGATAAGCACCGTGACCTGGAAAATATGTAGAATATTCACTGGTTTTAAAATCCATTTTTGTGAGAACAAAATTGTAAGGCTACAAGAAGGAAGGCAAAATAAAAACCTGTTTCCTTTTGTATGGAAATCAAGAGTCTAATAGGTTGGACCTCTCTTCTCTTACAAGATCATATATGTGATCTGAATAACCGGTTTCTCCTCACTTAATATAGCTGACTTTTTTTTTTTTTTCCTAAGCCCAAAATGTTCCTCTTCCCTAGTAGACAGCCTGTAACTAGATATTAGCAGTTTTGGGAAGGTTAAGTTGCTCTTTCATAGATTAGGATTTGTTAACAGATGTGGTTATTGGTACTATGTGCTTTCCTAATCCCTCTTCAGTATTGGTGCATCTCCAACCCTACCAGTTTAATTAACGTTGAAATTCTCATATTATTTTGGTGTGCTGATTACAGGCAAAAACTAAGTGGAAGTCAGTTTGTCATCCCGAGAGACTTCAGTGTTAACAATGTAGAAAGATTTTTTTTTTTTCCCCCTTTTCTCCCCCTTTATGAACTCCAGATAAGCAGTAGGCCCCAGTTAGATTTCATTACTATCACGCACTCTTCATGGTCATCTTTTAATATTTGAAAGGATCATTTGTTAACTGGAAATGGTCAATTTTTTTTGCTTTGGCTTTTGAAATATAATTTTCAATTTTTAATTTGATTCATTTAGATGAAATCATTAATCAGGGTTGAAACCGAGTTAATTTTCTGGAAAATAAATGAGGTTGTTAGAGTGAACGTTATTAAGTGGGCTCTTTGCAAGAAAGGGATAATAGCTGAAAATATGGAAGACTTTGAGAACTATAGCAGTTGAGGGATAAAAAACAGAAAGGGTTTTTTTTGTTCTAGCTAAGTGCAGTAATTTTTTAAAGGAAGCTAGGCGTACGAGGGGTATTTCAGAACTATCATTATTAAAGTAAGTTACAGAGTAAATACCCTTATTAGATATATGTGACAAAATATAGATAGTGATTTTGTAAAATGCTCTTATATTTTTACAAACACTGTGTTTCTCCTGAAGCTCAGTATTTGCTATTCCAAGCAATGCTCACTTGACTTTTTGAGACAGAGAAACATTATTCTTAGTAATTCAGCAGAGGTCCAGCCATCCAGGTAGAAAGCTTCAGTAGACAGGGAGTGCAGGCCACTAAACAGACTGACCCAAATTCAGCTACTGGCCTTGAGAGGGTTCTGTTTGCTTAACATCTGGAGTTTACCTGATGATACAAAGCGATTAAGATAGCCTGCAAAATCTCTTATGAACACAAACCAAATAAGAAGGGATTGGACTAGACAGGCAACATCCTAGATTTACCATCCAAGTTTATGTCGGTTAACTACAAAATTTGTTTTGCGTTGTTTCCTTAATGTCGTCTACTTTCTGCTAGTCTCTTTAAAACGGTGCACTTTTTTTTCCCTCCAGCTGATAAGGCTGCCTCCTTTGTTCTGACAGGGAAGAATATTTTGCTTCAAGCGTTGGAGTCTTTGTTCAAGGGTTATAACACTAAGCACTTAGTGACCTTATGTCAGAATTTTTGATGGAGCACTAGAGTTCTGTTTAGGTTTTCTGTAATGCCTCTGTGCTTGTTAAGGACCATTACAAAGTCCTATACTGCGAATGAATGGTAGAAGTTGTAGGTGTCTTACCCAACAAGATGTTTCCCGGTAGGTGTTTTTTAGCTGTGCTGTCCTACAAGATATTAAATACTCTCAACTACCTTTAGCTGCAGAGACAAACAGAAGTGCGTGCCACATCAGAAAGAAGTATTCTCAAATGGAGAAGGAAGGAAAAATTTTTGTGTTGGAGCAGAAAGTTACATGAACATGGAAATTATTTTGGACTGTAGTTGCTTTCCTTTTGTGATGTACCTTTCCATGGTAAAAGAAGGGAGGCGGTGATAATATAACTTGGGTTAAGCTTGAAATACTTTAAAAAGTAGTATCTTGGGGAGCATGTGAGTTTAATTTTCCTTTCCCTGTGAAAAGGGACAAACAGCAGCAACCAAATTTGAACCTTGACAGGGATGAAGGTTGAGTTTGTATGCCCTCTCTGCTAACAGTGTTAACTAACATGATGATGGCGGAGACTACAGGCCTTTAAAAGTCAAAACCAGCATTTGAAAGATGGTTACGGTGAGACAGAGCAGAACAAACATCGATTTACAATTTCATTTTCAGTTACGCCATTGTGATGTAATGAATCACAGTGATGTAAGAGCCTCACGTGACTAGAGTACAGCATGTTAATTCAAAATGGCAGCTGTGTGGTATAAATATTCTTGAGAAATGATAATTGGTTTTGAGCTATGTGAAACAAGTACCTCTTCTCGGAGTGGCAAAAGTACCAATCTTCTGGAATAAGAGAAGGTCTCAAAGTCCCTTCACATGATTAAGATCAGTCACTTGTCATCAATTAGTCAATTGCAATTAGTTACTCCTAATGGTTTTTGTATCCTGCCTTATAAACCCTCCATGCTAATAGGAACAAATTAATGGCTCGGCCAGGGAGGCCAGAGGCCCTAGTTCTTCATAATGTAATTTCTGATTAAGGATGGTAGGTTTATGGTAGTATTCTGTAGATGCCATGAGATTATGAAAGAGGGCTGCTAAGCTTCAGTAACATAGTCCTGTGCCTTTGAACTTAATAGGCTTTTAAAACTACTTAAGTAGTAGCAGGAGAATCGGGCCAGTGCTGTGCCATTAACTTGTTTTGAAATCTCTGCTTTGGGTTTAATGGGATTGTTTTCAATATGCAGTGTATTTTAGTATGCAGAAGCGATTTCTTATAGAATGTATTTACAGAACTTCTTAAAATGACTCAGACTTTAAACTAGGTTTTAAAACGTTCATGTTGAGAAAACATTTATTGTTTCTACATGACTTCTAATTTTGCAGCTTGGTTTGGTTATAACAATGGCTGCTTTTCTCACAACTCTACAGAACGTTCACAAAGTCGTTGTTTCTCCCACAGAGAGCGATGTCAGACTCTTACGCTCCTAAGTCTCAAGTGTTTACACAAAGTTGCTTCCTAGCCAAGCTGTTTACAGGACTTCGCTGTGTTTGATACCCATGAATATGAAACAGTTTGCGACGGGAGAATGGACCATAAAGATGGGATTGGGGCTGAAAACCAGCAAGGATTGCTTAGCGGGGTGTGTAAAGAAGGATCCACTTGTCAAGCAGAGCAGGTACAGCACAGTTACTAAACAGTGCTTTGCTACTTGCTTGGAGGCGGTTTCTAACAGGTAGCTTGACTACTGGCTTGGCTCCGGCTATGATTTCAGAAGTTGGTTCTTTTGAACCTAATCAAACCACCTCCCAAACCCCCTTTTCTTTTTTTCATCATGTAGGAAGCCCTTCTCTGTCCAGCTTCCTTTTCATGTTTTCTTTGGCATTCAGTCCTGCCCAACTTTATATTTTCTTGTAGTTTTTGTGGTGTTTTTGGACATAGGCATTGCTAATCCTTTCTTTCTCCAAGAAATTTTTTTTTAAGGTTTCACTGCTTTTCTTATTTGAAAATATGTTAACAGAAATTTTCTGTACTTTTGACATGGAGATTCTGCCCTCCAATGGTCATTTGCAGTTTCTGGGTAACCTTCAGTGTTTGTCTTATGATAGTGTTAAAAAAGTCAAGACTTCCTGATACATACATACATTAGAAGTCTTTCCAGTCAGGAAAAGCTGTTTCGCTTCCCTCTGCTATGTTATTGACTCTATTTCAAACTGTGCCGTTAAAACTCTTTCACAGTGAAGAACTTTCTATCTAGAAAGTTCTATCTGCCCAAAGCTTAGGACATACAGCAGTGGACAACAGTATTAGGCCTCTGAAGATGAAGAATCTAGAAATACTAATAGCAGTGTTAATAAGGTGGTAAAGAGTAGATTTCCAGTATCTTGAAGTATGACATCATCTAGAGCGCACTTTAAGGGCAACCTCCATATCTGAACCTCAAGGATTTTTGCAAAATGACCACTCCTTCCTCCCCCATATCTCTCCTATAAGCCCGTGCTTCTGGTCAGTGTTCAGACATCTGTATTGGTTGGGCCTTCATCTTAAGCTGAGCAAGATGTTCCACTTTTGTGCATTTCTGATGTGGACGGCTTAGTAGTATGAGACAAGCAAATAATTTTTATTTGAATGGATTTTGGACCAGATTTTACACAGTAGGAATACCTGTGCCCTAAGCCACTGCTCACTTGGTTCTCCACCTGGCGAACTACAGCTCTTATGGAAGCAAGGTATTTTAAGAGGTGGATAGTTAACTTGCTTTGATCCTAAGGATGCATTTTATGTAAGCTTTTTTTTAAAAAAATATTGTAGTCGCTAGATAGAAAGTAATAATCTGGTGAAGCAAATTTAACGTATAAACTGTAACAGCAGGGGAAATCTTTGTAAAAGTTTGGTTTTCTTTTACATCTCTTTATTGTGCAGCAAACAGTGCTAGAAATTGGACATTCACACAATACTTAGGATATCACTGAATGAAACATATTGATTCAGGCTTGGCCCAAGTCGTTCTGTACACAGATGCAAACGTATGCCACTGATTGCAAAAAAATTTAATTTATTTGCTGTTTGACTGAGGAAGCTGAAGTTGCAATTCACATGTTTTTGAACTGAGTGCACTGGGATGGGGTAACCATCTGCCCTGTGAGTGAGATGCTCAGCTATGTGTGACTATTGATAGTAACATGGGTTAGCAGTGCTATCTAAGCAGTCGCCAAAAGTTTGAGTACACAAAAATGAGTTAAAACGACCATTTTTAAGGGACCTCTGAAGCTTTTAAAGAAAAATCAGGGTTTGTGAGTGCAGTAGTCCTGCTTCAAGTTTCTTATTTCAAGCTAAGCTTACGAGTTTAATTTTAATCCCTTTCAAACGCCTTGGTCATGCTTTGAAGATGGAAAACCACCCCCTCAAGCTCTGAAGCTGAGCAGTGGCCCTTTTTGTTTCCACAAGCCAAAAATAAAGTGTTCGCATGAGCTCATTTACAGAGAGTGGAGTTGGCAGCCTTATCAGGAGAGAAGAGCTCTGAAGATGAAAAGCTAGCGCTGTGACAGAAGTCTTTATTAGGTTGGGCAGTAGTGGAACGTGGCGTACATGGGATAAAGTGACGGCTACCTAGAGCATTTAGGGAAAACCAGAAGAGTAATAATGTTATATGTTGTTCTTAGGCTGGCTTCTTTGGTGATCCCTCTGGCCCAGGGGTGATTGGAGTGAAAAAGGGACCTTGTAAACAGCATACTGTCTCAACTTTGCTCGGTGCCCAAGCCTCTGCTAATAGCAAGAAAGAGTGAGTCAGAAAAAGTAAACATGAGTCATTTTATGTAGCTTCATAATTACTCAGCATTTCTTGCTGTGCCTACCCTCTACTATAGAGCTTGCTAGGAGACAAACTGTGATTGAAAATCCCTTTATCCAGGTTCACACATAGCTTGAATCCTATTTACAACAAATACATCTGCTGTTGAAATTCAGATTTCTCAGGATATTTTTTTTTATAAAATAAAGATACTAAATGTATATTTACATTAAGGTAATACTTTTATATATAAAACATCTGTATAAAATACGGTTTGCGTGAGAGTAAAACATTTGATTTTTCAGTCTGCTCCTGGGAGTTTTTTCTTTTGCACTCAAGGCCAAGTGGCACTTTTCTATCAGTTTCCACAAAAAAACCCTCTATGTTGTTATTAAAAGTTTTGTTTGTAGCGGTTAAAAAGACTTTGCACAACAAATAACTGATTGCTCAACCCTGTTGAAGTTAGTGGAATCTTTGTCATTCACTTTTCTTTCTGTGGACTGGGTCTGTAACATGTGGTGTGTACTGTGTAACCGGTAGATATCCACTCTGAAGCCGTCTTATTTATTTTACAGTGAGCAAGACTATGAATTTCCCAAGGCTCATCTCAAGTCTTTGCCAAGGATGTGTGGAACATCCCATTTAATGTAGCGAGCAGTGGTCCTGCATGGACCTGTATTCTGCAAGTGTTGTTTTGCCCACCTTGTGCTCCTGTTCAGTAGGACTGGGGATAAAACATCGGTTATGACTGATGGCTGCAAAAACCACTGCGTGCCTGGGAAATGGCTTGTCACTTGGGTGTGCGTTGATTGCTATATATGCATACGTTCAAGAGTAGAGGAAGGATTCCCTGAAAGCCACTATATTCCTCAGCTGCTGATTGCACTTTGGAAATACACCCTATAACTGGTGCTGGTCTTATCCCTTTAAGACTTAATTGATGTGACTGCAAAATGCTGTGTTAATACTGTTTGAGGGGCTCAAGGAGTTTTAACTTGTACAGCAGTCTTTGTTTGCTCTTTCTGTATTTATTTTACCTATGTGAACCAACAGATCCGAGTTTGGTCTGATGGACTTTTTCAATGCAAAGGGCCCTCTTTCTTCCAGCTAAATGCAGTGACAGAACTTCTGCTGACTGTGTAAAAGAGATCAATTTTATATTGGTAATAAACAGTGTAATTCTACTAATCTTCCCCTTGTCACTGACAACCTGTATAGCTTTTCTGTTGTTTTTACTTCAGAATTTTTGCTGTTCATTTGTTAGATTTCCTTCTTCATTAAGAATTCTATCTTCTCGCTCTCCCAGGATTGAAGTTGTAACAACATTTTGTAGGTGACAGTGTCTTCACAATCCAAACCTGTTAAGAATTAGTGGAACTTTACCTAAAAGAAAAAAAAAGATAACCGATTGTTTCTATGATTCTTAAAAAATTCACAGCTGCTATGAAATTCAGATAGAGACCTGCATTGCTTTTGTAGGTGTCTCTGCCTCTCAGTAAAAACAAAAGGCTTTACTTTGAGTTTTGAATTGCCTTCCCTAATGCCTTTAAACAATAGGCCTATTTATTCATTTAATTAAAGCAGTAAAAGTTGTGCCTCAACCATACAGATTGACAGAGGACTGTAATTGATTTGACTAATTTCTTTTTTTTTTATCACAATTAACAATAAAATACAGTGCATTTTGCTGAAGAAGTAACAGGGAAAAAAAAAAAAACAATGAAAAAGAAAGATAGATGGCAGTAATACTGCTTACATTAATTAGAAGGGCATGTAGAATATTATTCATGCTGGAAAAAGTCTACAATTGGGATTTTAGTGCCATGGGAGTTTCAGTTGGAGTTTTCTCTGAGTAACGACTGCAGGCATTTGTTTGTCAAGAAAAATGTATAAAATCACCTGATTTTAATAACACATCACTGTGCGGTGGAATATGCCACTGATCTTTAAGCATGTCCTCAGGTAAACTGCTCCTTAATAAAGTGTGATGGAAAAGCTTCTCTTCAAAGATAGACTTACCTGCTTTTTCATGTTAAGATCCTGTATTTGGGTGGGGAAAAAAAGCACCAATTTTCATTGATCCTACATCCAAATTAATTTTAAGTTTTCTTGACAGTTGTACATCAAAACTGGAAGAAGGGAGGACACAAACCAACTGACTTTTTAAAATGAAGTATTTATATCTTTACAATAGTTTTGTTCCTTTGCAATGCTTACTTTCTTGCGAAGCAGTGTTTAGTCTGATTCCTCACATTAATAATGTAAATTGAAACTACCACTAAATAATCCACTCTCTTTTTTTTTTTTTTTTTTTTTTTGTGGAGTCTATTGATGAATGAAAAGGACAAAAAGTAATTCTTTGTCTCCCTGCCTGTTCTCAGTGAAGGAATAACGAGCCTCACCATTGATCTTTGCTATTGGCAGGATGGACTGTGTTGCAATTGCACGTAGTAAGATATGTTTTCTGTTCTAATTTCTAAAGGGACTTAGTTTTACACTCCTTAAAATCAAATAGTATGCAGCAACCAGTTTTGACATTATACTTTTGGGTACATTTTATGATGCATGACACATGAGAGCTGTCTAGAAAACATCTGTGTAAGGCCCAGTCCAGTAGCAGCGGTCCGAGGTGAACAGGCACACGTCTGTCCACTTCATTATGAGTTGCATTGGTCCACATAGCAGGAGTTGAACCCTTTTCTATCTCTGTAACAACGGGCAAAATTTCTTTACTGAAACATCAGCCCTTACGTACATAACCTGTTTGTTTTTTAATGTTGTGAATTATGTTCATGATAAACAGAAACTTTATTACAAATTTCCCTTTAAAGCTCAGCACGTAAAGGCTGCCTTTTTTATGCGTATACCACTAAAGGAGGATTTTCTCCAGTTAAATTACTCCCTCTCTTTCGCAAACAAGATTTAAGAGCTTCTCTGGCTGTTAAGTATAGTATCCAGCACTTGAAATCCTAGTCTATTTAGTTCACTGTGACAATTACGTGCATTTTTGACAGGGATTGGGTACCTTGATGGTCCGGTGTACTCCGTGACTTAAGAAATGTCAAGTACAGATTGCATTTCTTCATGTTTAGTACAAAGATTGAGCTTTTCGCTCGTAATTTTAAGGGTCCAGCTGTTGCTAAAACTGCTATATCTTTGTCTTTAAGATACCTAGCCAAGATTCCTATTGATCTAGTGCTTAATTGCAAGTTAACCTAGTTTGAAGGAATATCACTGAGAGAACAACAGCCCACACACAAACTTAGTGCTAAGCAGGGAAGTTTAGTATAATTCCACTCTTCGTGGATAGTTTGAAAAAAGATCACTGAGCAATCTAAAAGGAAAGGCACAAGCTGGAGAGAGTAATAAAGAGGTATCAATCCACGGTACCACACCATCTCTGACAAAATGGCATGACAAGTGGAAAATAACTTAACTCTGTAAAATGGGGAAAAGGCAGTAAAAAAATGAATTGTGTTACAATTTCTAAAACCTGCCTCAATTCAAGAAACAAATGCTTCTGAGCATTGCAAGGTGTACAGTGTTGACATAAATCTCCCACGTCAGCAATTGGGAAACATGTAAAACCTTAAGAAACAGTATCAGAGAATATCAGTTTTGTTAATACCATTGAGATCACTGGTTAGAAAAGGTCCCATCTTCAATCCCAGAGGCTTTCCTCATAGGATCCATCCTCAGGGACATCTGTTTTGGTTTTCTCCGGTAAACGATATGGCTGACTGTTCCCAGAAAACATGTTGGTGTTTCCTATAACTGATACACAGCTTTGCTGTGTAAAAGCAGACTTACAGGAGTGTTCTTCAGTGGTCAGTTCTTTTCTGCAGGTTAACTTAGTTAAGGCTTCAAGGAAAAACCTTTGAATCAAGATCTTATTCGTGTTATATTAAAGGAATGAAATAAGCAGTGCTCTCTTGTTCAGAACTCTCTGCATGTTTTTATACCATTCTTCTGAATACGTATAGTCCAGATTAAAATTAGTAGAGAAAATCTTGAAAATCTAAAAATGGATCCAAACTTGACCTCAGGATCAAAATATCTTTGAAACAAACAAAGCACATTGCAGAAGGCGGTTCTGATCCAAAGAGAAAGTAAGGTCAAGGAGAGGGAAAAGAGGAAGAAACAGCCTTCTTTTGCTTGAAGGACAGCCCTAAGTATAATACTGGATTTTATGGGAGTGATCTGGAGGTGCAGGGATGGGCAAAATCTAAACCCTGAGGACTGAATCACACAGAGACTTTATTTGCCGACAGCTCTCAAGACTTTTACTTCTTTGTGTTCAGTTCCCTGTATTTGTATTAAATGATTACCTATGTAAGGCAGGATAAAAGAATGAGTAAGGAATTTTCACTCGTAGCTTTTCTTAATTATTAAACAATGCAGTGTGGTTTGAGTTACACTGACGTGCAAAGCACACGCAGCCTTTGGTGATCGTTCTCTCAAGAGTTCCTGCTGGAGAACGAGAAGCGTACTCACTGCAGCACATGGATCGTGTCATCTCTTTCTCTTTTAAGTTTGTTTTCCTTAACACAGAGGTGACAGCAATTAGAACTTTTCATGGGAATCTCACAGGACCCAGGGAACTCATCTATATCCGAGAACAATTTGAGTGCCCTTTGTATCCAGTTAAAAAGTTAGAACTTATATATATGTTCATCTGTTTCTTCTGTGCTTTCTTTGGTCAAACCAAGAAGAATGGATTAGTAATAACAGTAAATTCTCTGTATCTTTCCTTTAGATTAGATTATAGTTTTGTAATCTGACTTTCAAAGGAACTAAAGAAGCCTTAAAACTAGATGATGATTATGCTGAGAGCATCTCTGATACTCTGATATACTAACAAGTAAATATTTTTTCATGCATTTTATTTCCAATTTGCATGCGTATTTTAAATTGTGATTGTCCTCTCTTGACCTAAGAATTGCAATGTATTTAATATTATACCAAATGTATATAAACATTTCAAGTAAAATCGTATGTGAAATAGGTTGTATACTTTGACTGCATAGACAGGAAGAGTGTAGAAAAATACCCAGAAAGTAAACTTAAAATTGCAAGCAATGTTAGGAAAACTTCTGTTGAAATGATTGCTTCCAAAGGCAAAAGGACAGTATTTTTAGTATTTCAAAATTATTAATGTTTCAACAGAAAAGAGCCCAAACAAACAACAAAATTGAAAAAAAAGAATAGCTAAAAAAAGCTGCTCAAATATGGCAGGAGAAGCATATACGGTAATAGGTGAGAGGGAACTACATGTTTCATGGAACAGGGCATAGGAAATGACGCTTCATAATATGTCCAAGGATCTTTCTGATAGAAATATTTGGTTTCTGATGAAGATTAAATACAATTCAATTATTACTGAATTTTATGATGAATGTCAAGTCTGTTCTCTCACTAAGAGTATGATGATAAGAGAATTGTGTGTTGCAGTGGATGTCACAAACACAATTTTGGATTGACTTTTATATACGCTTCATGGCTAGGTTGCCCCAAAACTATCCTTGTGAGAGCATTATACACATTTGCTTGGTTTGTGGGTACTAGTTATAAATAGCCTGGAATATTTCTCAGGTTTCTGTTTGTGGGTTTGTTTCCTTAGGTTGTTTTATATATAACCTGTCATCTTTTGACCCAGTAAATTCTGCTCTTGTTTTAGCTGTAATGTCACAGTCCATAAAAATGAAATCCAAGTAGAAATGTTTAGTTACATGTTTAAAATAGAAAGAAAGAAGGAGTCTAATGTATGTGTTTTAATAGGGGGGCAGGAAGAACTTTGGGAGAGAAATAGGAGAGAAAGCAGAAAACTTTGAAAAGAACACAGTATTTGGAAAAAAAATGTGAAGTGTATGAAAGCAAATTGTTTGCCCTTCCTGCCCTGGGAAGTAACTCTGGAGAAAAGTACAGACTTCCGTAGAATAGAACTGCTAGATTGGCAGTGCATTCAAGGAGAAGACCTTGGTCCCCTGTTTGGTAAATATTCTTTTTATGGCCACTAGAAAAATAAAATATGTGTGTGTTTAGCATTGCACGTAGTGAATATTCCCATTGAGTTCTGCATTCAGAAGGATTAGCACGTGCCAATTTCAATAGACTGCGCTTGTCAGGATTTACTGACTTCAAACTATATTTTTTTTTTATTCAAAATTCTGCATCTGTTAAACTTCTACATGAAAATCATTTCTGGGAATGAGGAAATGTTATGCTTTATTTCCTCTTTTAAATAATGCTTATATAATTATATTGCCCGATTAGTTGTATTAACATACCCTCATACACTTTGTTCAGTTTTTCTTCATAGCACTTGCCGTTACGATTTAAATAAAAACGTTCTCCTTAGACAAACATCTAAAGGTGTTTTTTAACAGGGAGTTGTTGTTTCATGTGGAAAAGAATAATTCTCATGACTACAATTGTTGACCTTTTTTCTCTTTCTTTTTGTTTTGTTCATTTAGTCTGGCTAAAATTACATACATATTCATGTATTTTAATAAGAACAAAGCAGTACTCTTGGATATTTTCCATAAATTTGTTCTCATAAGCAATTTGATAGACATCTACTCTAACTGTAATGGGGAAAGTTTGCAGGAAATCAGTCTGGCTGGTTTAGAAAACTGGAATTTATTAACCCATTTCCCAAAGGCCCAACATTACCTGTGAGATTAGAAGAAAGTTGTCCCTGTTTGTTTTGGAAAAGGGGCATTTTATAATTGCAATATATTGTCTAATTGTTCAAAAATTTGTGTTTTATTAAAGTGAAACCGATTTACCTTGTAGTATTAATTGTGTGTAACATTATGGACAGTCAAAAAGGCTGGAAAACACTGAGCACATTACAATTATGTTTTTCAACTGGGATTTTCTGCATTAACTCTGATCCACTCCAGGAGCTAACTACGAAAGTATAGTTGATATGCAGGCTAGCCATTATGCTTTTGTAGGGAAAGCTTCTAGCAGTGGTATCACTAATAAACTTTCCATTAATTGCTCAAGCATTACCTCGAGATACGACGTGGAGGCCACAAACAAGATAACCCATCGCTCCAGCTTGCTAGACAGTACGTCAGGTTATGAGGCTCGCAGGATATATGAGCTAATGTATAAATCAGTTACTCTCTGGGCATGAATGAAGTGTTAAATATGTTCAGAAGAATACTTAAAATTCACAACGAATAGTTACTTAGATTTTATTCATTTATATCTACAGAATTTTGCCTGTACCTATTAACTCCTTGTGTTTCATTTTCTTTTCCATTGCTTTACCAAGACAAAGCGCAGAATGTATACACTTATAAGAACTGTAAAATTATAATCTGATGTTCTTTTCAGGCTTTAGCTGATAAAGCTAGATGTTATCTTCAGATTTTTATAAATAAGTATATACAGGAATATTTCAGTCCTTTTTAAATTAAGTGAAAAGAAGTGGGCTTTAGAAGATTCAAAAAATAGAATGTATTTTTAAATTTTACATTTAACCAAATCTAATGCTTCTGTAGACTGTATAGATATGCCCATATAATCCAACTGAAGGAATGGAGCCTTCTCTTGTAAAATTAAATAATTTAAAATTTTTATTCCCTGTTTTGCGCCTTGCTTAATCTTAGTATCAGAACTTGATGAATTAATTTTTTTTTTTTCTGCTCAGTTTCACTTTCTGATTATCATGTATGCACAATTATTTGATACTGGTATTCGTGGAATAACAGGGGGAAGGTTGTATAAAGACAAAGGAAAAGACATTTTTAAAACATTTGTTTCAATGATGTTATGTAAATATGCACGTATCTATTTAGGAATGTAAAGGCTTGAATTGAGTTGACAGCATTTCTTCAACCAGATCTTCCTCTAACACCAGCAGTATTCACAGTACTCTGGAAAATGTTGGGGCAAATGTTTGTACACTCTGATTCTTTATATGAAGTTCAAATATTCTTTCTTGAGAAGAGAGTGGATGAGATTGTGGGCCTCGGTAAAGGCCAGTTATAAAATCCCATCCTGGCAAGGCCCTTTTGAGTGGATTCCTCACAAATTCAAAATCAGGTGATTTTTGATCAAACACACACTGGGGTTTTAATGTTACAACATTTTGATTCTATGCACCGATTTAGACGGTGACTTTGAACACCTCATATATGTAAGAATTTTGTGCAGACACAAATATATTTGCACAACAAGGAGCTATGATAAAAACACCCCATTCTCTTAGAAATGCCCTATTATAATACCCTCATCTCCCTCTGCTTTCAGAAACTTTGCAGGTAGATTTTTAGTTCTGAACTGAAAATTAGATGGCTGTATTTGATTGATGGCTGATTTTGATTAGATGGCTCTGAGTATCAATCAAAATTAATATTAAGAGTGCATCAATTGCATTCCTTAGTAAGGGAAGAAAGTTTCAGATTAATTGTAGCACATTGTAGGCAAAAATATTCTGTATTAATGCTCTTGCCAGACTTCCTGAAGATGTTACTATCATGACTAGAAATTATAGAACACTATTTATGAAGGATTTGTCCAATTAATTTATTTTTCTGTTTATTGCTGAATACAGTTTAATGAGAAAATTATCAGGGCTTTTTACAGACTACACCTTTATATTCATAATTAGATACGCTATTACCCAACTTTTTCTCCCAGTGTTCGCTAAGCTGCGCACATTGGGATGTTTTCACCTGACACCTCCAAAACCCATAGTATATGCAGAGAACTTACCTCTCTTCTTTGTTTCCACCTTTCAACACAGTGCTACAAGATAATCAGATAATGCTAGGCTAATAGGAAGCAATTCCACCACGTTGACATTTTACATTATTTTCTTTATTTTACTATGCTATGTCTTGATTTGATGCCCATCGAGCCACTTGATTTTGAAGTTCCAGTTTTGTCGTTGAACAATTATCGCTTTAACCCATTGCAAGTAGTGAAACAAACAAGCAAAAATTATTACTCTGCATTAACTCTGAGATTTGCAGAGAGGAGCAACACTGCACAGGAAGATATTGTGGTATGGTATTTCAGTACCTTCCAATCTGAACATATTAACCTAGATCACTGGGATTTTCTTACCTAAATAGCAGATAAAGATTCTCCTTTTAAAAATAAGCAACTGCTAAGGGAAACCAGAAAGCAAGTATAAACCAGGAATTTCAAATTCCTCACAGTCATAAAATGTGACCATCTGTACTATGAACTCATATAAGGCAGTGTTTAACTTTACTCTTGTAGCAAATAGAATTTTAAGAAACAGAAAGTTCCTGTGGACAGGAAGAGCAAGCAAAGTACAGAAAAGCCATGTCATTTGCCAAAGACACCCGAAACTAGTCATATAAAATCTTCTTTTATCTTGAAGCTAGTATTATCTTGTAGTTGTACCGTCAGAGTACTCTGAGACCCCAGATGAAGCCCTGTTGTGTAACTCCTGTCTAATAATGAAAAAAAATTTGCAAACAAAATAACAACATAGAAGACAAAATGCTCATATTTTGGCTGCAAAAGTAAATCCGACATGTAAGAATATCTATCACATTTTCTAAGCCTCCTTTTCCATATAAAGTTGATGCTTAGGTTTAAAAAGTACTCCATTTTTTTTAAGTGTGAGCCAGACATGCACTCGTTAAATTACTTTAGGTATTCTATTTTCCAGTACCATCTTCTGTACAGACAAAATTGCTGCAGCATACTTAGACTCTAAATCATAATGAAATATAACGCTCCTAAAAAAATGTGTTAGCCCCAACCAGAGGCTGAGACATGGTGTAAGCTTCTTGGGTTGTTTTCCCATTGTGCCACTTGGTCGAGATTTTACAGTGGTATAAAACAGCATGCAGAAGAAAGAGGGGTTGAGTTCAGAATTCTGCTGTAGCTTTTGAAGCAACTTGAAGGATGAAGTGTGAAACTGATGAGGTTCCACAAATTATTATCTTACTCTTTACAAGAATAAAAAAAGCAAGGAAGAGTTGCATACTGCTCCAACAACAAAAGTGTAGTTCACAATTATTCAATACATAAACATAAGAAAGATTGAGATAGTATTGCTAGGGGTGCACTGGGAGAAAAGACAATGTCAAAATAGCGTTTCCATGAATAGGCCTTGAAGAAGTCCCAGATTCTGTGGGAACACATATTTTTGTACTAAGGCCTATTTAGACTCAGTTGACAATGTAAAGCCACTTGAAATGAAAAGGCAGTTCTCTCTTACTTTGCCAGATGAGTGCAATTTGGAAACTGAATTTTGCTTGTCTTACTCTTGTACAGTTCAGCACAGTCTGGTTACTCCTTGAGGAAAATGAAAAAGATTTTGTCACAAAAGGAAGAAAAAAAGAGAAGAGGAGGATAAACAGAAAAAAAACTAAACACCCCCCACCCGCCCAAAAAACTCCAACAAAACAAACAAACAAAACACACACACACACACCCCCAACAAACGAAATACCGAAACAAAAAAGAACACAAAAAAAAAATCAACACCAAACTTGGGGAACATGTTTGTTTAGGATCAAGAACTTGTAATGCTTCAGGTATTGTACATCTGTGTTAAAACCCTAGTATGATGAGAGTTATCCTTTCGTTTCCTCTGGTTCTGTTCCAGCAAAATGAAATCACTTCCTCTAGTTAAAAGTCCTAGTTCTAAGCAAGCTATTTCTTGGTCCCAGTAGGACCTGTATGATTTTGTGTAACTGTTTCAACTCACACTATTAAGAATTTTCCTTGTGAGCTCTGGATCTCAGATTAATTCCAGAATCCCATCTCATCTAAGTCGCTAACTGAAATATTGTGAAACCGCCCATTATTGTATCTGAAGAGGGTATTGAGATCTTTATTCATGTTACTGGTACTTCACAGTCTGATTATTGTAACGCATTTCATTTTGATCTTCCCATCTCTCTTGAGAGTTGCCAGCAAATGGTCCAGACCTTCAGTTATACTTCTTTTCTATTTGAGTTGTCACTAGCTTATCTCCTGAATTCTTTATGAGCTCTGCTGATGTGATCTAGAAGAAAGGCCTGCTTTTGACCTTCAGGCATTGCCGTAGCCTTGCTCAAACTTACTTTTTGACCTTTCTGTCTCCTGGTGTTCCATGCCATCTCCTTGGATCACCAGCTGAGCTGACTTTCCCAGTCTGTGCTTGTCACCTGAGTGTGGTAGTTACAGGTATATTGATGCAGTAATGACTTTACAGCCCAGCAAGCTCCACTTCATCAAATTGGTTGTAATTCGAACTCCGAAACAAGATAGCATCTTGTGTAACTATATTTAAATAAATTAAGGTAAGAACGGTGGTATTTAGTGATAGATTGCCTTTGTTTATTCTTATACCTTGTCCCAGGATATTGTACGCATAATTAAGAAATTAAGGCCCATACTGTTACATAGTATGATTATGATATATAAGCACATTGACATGAAATTTAATGGTGCAATTAGCAACAAGATTTTCTGTGTTAATTCATAAAAGCTTTTGCAGTATTTTACACTGCTTCCTAGTTATTAGTATATTAGTAATCCAGGTAGTATGGAGAGAAATATTATGTGGGTAACTGTTTCCTTTCAGAAACATCAGGACTTTAACGTTAACAGTCTTAGTTCTGCGTTGCTTTTCCTTCACCGTTTACAAATATACACATTTTGCTGCAATGTAGGCTCTTCCTCACTTTGGAAACGTAGCCTGTATTTAGTGGCCTGATGTTAGCCTTTTTAAAATCAACATGAGTCTAGCATAATTCTAATCAAGTTCTAGTAGTATAACACTCAGAAAAGGTCAAATTTAGGCACTAGGAACTGAGTACAAGTAATCTATCTCTGCAAAAGAAACGGAATTTTTTATAAGTTCTTGTGTGAAATGTAAAAGGTATTCTTTTGTAATATTTGAAAGCTTATAATGGGTATTGCATGTTTAATGCAACAGAGTAGCTGTCCTGTTTTTCTTTTTTTTTTTCTTTTCTTTCTTTCTGCACATTCACCTCTTCTTGAACAGAAATAAAAGGTTCAAGGCTTGTCAGCATCAGTTTATAGATAGCTGTTTAAAAATAATGAGATATTGGGTATTGTAAGGCTCAGGGCTGTCTTGCCAGACTCATTTATTTCCATTCACCTTTTGTCAGAATTGCAGACAGAAGACATTCAATTAAAACTTGTCACCTGTTGCATGTGACCTAATTTGTATTGGTGAGTGTCACAGATTAGGGTACTTAGCTTCATATGGAACCATTAAAAATGTAAAGCAATGGTAGTGCTCTTAAACATTCTATGCCACAGTTTCTTCCTGTGAACATCTTTGTTTATGGACCATTCTTCCATGGAAATCACTTGTGCTAAGAAATAATAGAATTTATTTGCACAAAATCTCATTTGCGTGGGAAAACCAAGTAGATTTTATGCGTGTTCTTTTATGTTTTAATGCATAAATGACAGTGCACAAAAATTCAGTGTGTAGATGATTAGTTCATGCAAAGTTAATGTTCCTTTCAAGAGAGGTTGAGTACTGAGCTGTGTAAGTAACACATTTATCTGTTCTTTTGTCAAACTGATAAAAAAAATAAACCTTTGGGCTTTAACCAAAGAACTTTTTTCAGTTCTTTTTCCAAAATCCAGCCTTCTCATCCCTTCCTCCCAGGAAAATAAAGGATATTCCAAAATGTTACATTACATTTGGTTGTCCAGAAACATTTTTAGTTATTAAACATGAGCAAAATGTGAAATGAAACGTTGTTTTGAAACATTTATTTTACAAAAGCAATATTTTTCTGTTTTGATTTTTCAACCCAGAAAAAAAAATAATTAATTTGCCTTATAATTTATTTTTTTAAATTATTTTCTTTTTACAAAATAATAAACCATTGCAAATCTTTCTCAGAGGAACAGATAAATTAAGCAATTTACACATAGTCCCAGAGCAAGTTGGATATTAAAGTTATAAACACTATTTTGACATTTAGTTCATTATATAAGCAGGTTCATGAACTAATTTTTTTTTATAGGCACCTCTTGAAGACAGCCAATTTTGTTCTATATTAGCAAGTACTTTTTGGTACTGATTGAATGTATAGTGGAAGGATGATTTTTAGACTTCATACATTACTAGATAGTGTATTCATACACTAAATAGTGTATTTAGTAGTGCAGATAGCTATCAGAAGACAAAACACTAAAGCCTTCTCCTGCTAATTGTTAATTCAGCTGTAGATCAGGAAAGCTGTAATGTCAGTCATAACTTTGATCATCTTTGCTGACTTCAGACTCTGTTTTCAAAATATTACCTGCCTAATGAACACATCTTGTACATCTCTAGCTGAATTTTTACCTGCGCATGGTATTACCCAAATACTTTGTAAACTGATTGCAGAAGCTCTCTGGCATCCTTGTAATTTAGCACGTAAAACAAATATGCAGATCCAGAAGACAGTTCATATTATCATTTTTCTCTATGCTGTGTTACTTCCTGTGTGTTTCTGCTACGTAAAGAGAGGTCTTTTGTGGCTTCAAGTGGAAGTATTTTTTCTGCTACAAATCTTCCAGACTGTAGGATTAATGCACTGGCCTCACACTTCTCTAATCCCGAACTATAGAGATTACTGAATTATCTAAATAGTTACTAGATGACCGTGCATTCTTATCTCTAAATACATTCTGTCTGCTTTTATGCTGGAAAAATCAGCTGGTTTTTCTGTTCTATGTGAATAAATGCAAACCTCAGTGTTCCTAATACTAAACCCAAGCTTACCCAGCAATCTTACAACTAAGCACAGTGTGGTCAAGTGAACTGGAACACTCTTAACACGATACTGTCCCAAAGGACGACCACATCAGAACCTGCCATTAAGATTCTTTTTGCTCTGTCCAGCTTTCTTACATTTGTTTGCATGTTGGTAAGCATTGACAGAAAGCGAGGAACCAGGAGGTGAACCTTTTTTTTGTAGAAGCTTGTGTAGTAACTATGGGGCTGTTTTTTTCCTTAGGGCCGACTGGAGAAATTCTTGTGTTGGATTAGTATGTGGAATAGCCTTCTTTTTAAAAAGTAGCTGTTGCATTGATTTATGTAGTTTCCATCTCTCCATATGTTAAACTTCAACTCTAATCCTTATCTTCTGAGCTTTTAAAATTGTGTAAAACTGTGGGACTACCCATCACTCCTGTACAGATGAGCTCATCGTAATTTGTACTCGTCCTAAAGTGTGTGTGTTACACCTGACTGTTGAAATTGTATCAAAACTGGTAGCAGGCCTGTTCTTTCTGTAAGACGCCCCATGATCATCCCTGATTTTCTTATTTGGGCTTTTGACTTTCTTTTTCTGTTGAAGAATTTTTAAATGACACTCGATGTTGGGAAATGTGGAGAATCAGCTTGCTTGCCTTCAGTGGAGTTTTATTCAGTGACCTTAATGGATGTTTTGACGCTAAAACCTGTAATGATACAGTGCAATTCATTAGGAGATGTGCTGTGACTTTATATTGTGGGGTAAAATTTTTTTTTTTTTTTTTTTTTTTTTTTTTTTTTNTTTTTTTTTTTTTTTTTTTTTTACTTTCTGGTGAAGGACAGATAGGATGAGTGAACAGAGTCTGGTGAAGACTCTGGCAAGCCATGTGCACAGCAGAGTTAAAGCAGAGGTCTCTTTAACTTCTCCCTGTACTGTAGCTAGATGCCACAATATCCTCTTTAACAGTCTGAGTACAGAGCTACAGTTGAACTATATAAATTACATCTGTGATCAAGATGTTAAGCTCCTCCTGCCCCAGATGAAGATCTTTGTGGACAGAATTGTTTCTTTTTCTTCCTGTTGTTTTAATAACACAGAAAGCATCAGCTGTTACCATCTTGGGAGCAGATAAAAATATCCTTGTGTAATGAATTCTCTCATACAAGCTATGGAAGTTACAGGGAGAAATGCTTGCATGTACACAGAAACTAGGGATTTGAGTTTGCTACCCAAGAAATTCCCAAGTGTGTAGAGAATGTCAGATGGGTATACCCTCTTTAAGTGTTGCCTTGCATTGTGTTTACGTCTATAAAAACTCCTGGGAATTAAAATACCACTTAGGCTGTGTTATATTATCAGAAATTGATTCTAAAATAACCACATTGTAGTGTTACTATAGGCAAGGAGATCTTAGGAGCTAAAATGATGGTAAACTGCATATTAGTTTTAATGAAAGAGTTATAAACCTCTGATTTATATTCTATTGATATAACGTTATCAAAAATGTTTTCATATCAGAATTGGAATTAGTTATAGATTCAGGTAATTTTAAAATGTGTAATACTGTTATTCCTCAGTTTTTTATCATTATGATTTTTTTTATTTAAAAAAAAAAGTAGCTATATTTGTAGTTATAGCTGTGTATAATAGGTGAGCACATGCACCTATGTATAATTTTGCTGTTGTGACATCCTTTTGTATTTCCTTCCATGGAATGTATTTCCTTCCATGAATGACTTGAATGTGTCTTGGCAAATGCAAAGGAGGTAAAAAAAAATCGTTCGTCTTGGTAGATTTATATTATTTTAATTTAAGCTTCAGTTCCATTACTTTTTGATTAAACATACTTCTATCTGATGCTATCTATCTTTTATCACTATGAAATCTGCTCCGAAGCAGAAAGAAGGATGACATCTGAATTATGCAGGAATCATTTTCTATCTATTTTTCTTCAAATGCTGGGTAGTCTTTTTCATAATCCCACCAATATCGCATGTGGCTTGTTCTAATCCTCTGCCTATTTCTGAATATTCAGCAAAAGACCAAGGTCTGACAGTTATTTGTTTTTATGGCAGTGTATTTTCCTGGATGTCATTTCCTTCAGGTGGGCTTCAACTCCCAGTTCAAGAGTGGAAAACACTGGGTTATGGTTGGCTCTGGAAAGCTTTTGACTATCAGTTTTTAAACTGGTGGTGTAGTTTGTGAATTTCCAAATATAACTTTAAAAAGCAAACAGAAACAGAAAATAACCATGCTTTCATGATTGAAACACTATGAATTTTGGAAAATAGCTTAGACAACAAATAAGTCACGAATCTGGTAGTGAAATAGATAAATACTAAATGTAAAAATTCATTCAAAATTATACACTGACCTGTTTGGGTGCACGGTTGATTTCTTTTATTATTTAGATAGTGTGAGTCACAAAAATATAGTTGGTAACATACCGTGAGAAATATACTTCTTGAGGTTGAGGGAGCAAAATATAGTATTCTGCAGTAAACCAAATGAAATTTCACTATTAAATAGAGGTGATAGTTACAGACTTTCCTGGTGAGCAGAAGCTGTTTAGAACTGTTGTATACAATTGGCTGCATTATAGTAAGAGGCATTGTTTGTGTCCTTGAGCCAAGTGCCTCTCCTGTGTTGCTAACTTTTCTTAATACCAACAGCCTGTCTGGGTGAATGAGAACCCCATGCACACAAAGCCTTCCCTGCTGGTAGATGAGCACAGGGATAGGATCTGTCTTCTTGGGTCGGCTAGTGAATGTTCTGGTGTGCTAATTTCATGCCAACTTGGAGAGCAGGAGATAGAACAGGAAAAGGGAAAAAAAAAAAAAGGCAAGAAATAAAAAAGAAGGAAAAAACCCCAACAAAAACAGCGAAAGAAGTAGAGTTGACCTTGGATTTCTGACTAGTTGACAAAATGACTTTCCTTCACCAAAACCCAGTCAATCCTCTTTGGTTTTTAAGGATGAAAGAGAACTGACAGATGTTTTGTAGTAGCTAGACTGTGCAGGTTCACGGGCAGCACATGAACTGTCCGCTGTATTCTTCTTGTTGTGCACATAAACTGCAACTGCTTTGGTAGTGGCTTCTCTGCTTTCCAAGAAGCCTATTCTAGAGGTATGTCCTGCAAGGGAGAGGTCGGAGAGATGGCTGATAGCAGAGGAGGGCACAATAATGGCAATAAGAAAGATAAATAGAGGGAGGAGAGCTAAATTAGAAAATGAAGAGAAAAAATGAGAAAGTGAGCTGTACTTTATTACATCACTCAGAGGGATCATTGATACATCATGTGTCCTTGCATTCTTTTCTAGTTAAAGCCATGTCATCAGGGATACATTCTGCACTTGGTATTACTTGTCCTGTTGCCCTGCATGTACGCTGAGTTTTTCTGCTTCGATGCTAAATGTTACTGCTTGGTTAGTTACACTGACATTCGTCCTGCTTGTCTGGAAATCTGCCTGAGGGACTCAGAAGAAAATAAAAATACTTAATTGTTTTATGAGACCTACCATCTTTTTTCACCCCTCCGTTTTTTTTTCATTTTACCTTTGTTTTATTGAAGCAATGGACACTATGGAGGTAGAACACAAATGTTAGTTCATCATTGATAACATCTAAATGCAGAGTCATACAATTTCTTTCAAACCCTCATGAACCATTCCAGGTCTTTAAGCTAATATATGTTCTTAGTTTACAAGGAATACTTACCTCTGGCCATATTAATCCATGTTACTTAAAAGCGTTGGTTTGACTACCTAAACTGTATACAGCAGTCATTGTTTCGAAAGTTCTCATTCTCTGCATTTCTCTACCCGTAATGTTAGCTTTGTATATCCATGGTGTTTATTACAGCTTTGAACTGTTGCTTCTGGCAAAGACAACTTAAGATCAGACTCTTTCAAATGGAAACTAAACTTGTTAGCTGTTTTTAATAATATGTAAAAGTGAAAAAAATGGTTTTAAACGAACAGGAAATTATGTTGTGTGTGTCTTGCATGTGTGAAAATCTAAATAGCTTGCAAATACTTGTTGTGCTGCTTTCTGAAATGAATATTTTGAAATAAACGTGCATTTTAAGTAAATATTGGAAGGCAGGAGATAGAAAATTGTTACCTGAAAGGCATCCTTATAACTTATGTAATTACATTTGCTTATTTTTCCCAACGTAGGTGTCCGCCTAGACAGAGTACGTGGAGGTCGCCAGAAGTACAAGCGCAGAATAGATGCAGAGAATAGCCCATACCTGAACCCTCAGCTAGTTCAGCCAGCAAAAAAGCCATGTGAGTACACCAGATATACAAAATTTCTCTTTAAACACAACGCATTGAGTCCTAGCCTTATTTACTAAGCTTCTCCTGACTGGGACAAGGATTTGGTCAAAAGATATTACCATGAATACTATATCCATTTAGCTGTTAACGTATTTTGTTATAAATATGCTCATCTTTCTCAAGTGGAGTTGAACAAAGAATATTTTTACAGGTAGAAGTGTATAAAATCATGGTTTATGCAGTGCAAATTTTACATTTACAGGTTATCATTATTTTCAGTGGTACATAAAATGGTTCATACTGTGATCATTAGTTCATTGAAGCTTCTAGTTTCAGATTTCACAAGGAAGTGATTTTTGTAGTTTTCACTAACTAAATGAGTTTCACTGCTCAACCTCCCAATGAAAATACATTTAGAGCCTCATTAATTTATACCTATAGATTAATACACTACCTAGTATTAGATTAAAACAGCAATATGCCACACTAATAACAAGCATAGATTGGTAGTTTGGGCTCTAGTAACCTCGTGGATTTTATTTTTTTTTTTGGCTTTTTTTTTGTTATGTTTTAATAATGTCCTTGATTGTATCTCACCAGGCTGAAATTGAGAGAGAGAGAGATGATCATCTCATTGCTAAAATACAAGTTCCATCCTCTTTGCGATTAACTAAAAATAGTTAGGGGTTTTGCTTTGCAGCTTATATAAACTCAAGCAGTGACTGTACTAATTCCATGAAGTAAATTTAATAGCATTATAGCTGTAGTGCAGGAGGCCAGTGTAGTATCCTGCAAAGGCACACATGCTGTTACCAGGTGTTGTAAACTCTCCCCAATTCAAATGAGAATACACACGTCCCGTTGCTCCTGCCGAGGTTAACACGCTCCTAAAACAGAGAAATAAACCAGAGAAATAAGGAGAGGAAGCTCCTCCTTGTCTCCTATTTGCCTCTGCCCCTATGCCTCTGACAGCACACGTGTCACTTTTAGGCTCTGGAAAATACCTGGCTATATGGAAAATGGAATTTGTTTCCATTTGCGTTTCCCAGTAGGGGACGGTGCTGTGTACAATACGTTTGAGCATATGGGGATCTGGAGAGCAAATAAACAGTCTTTGAACTGTAAGTGAAAGGGCATTTTAGCTGTGTCAAAGAAAAAACAGCCAGTTTTACATAAAATTAAGGCTTAAGTGAACATATGGCATAGTTTCCTTTTGCCTTTCCAAAAAACATTATGCTGATTATATTCCTTCAATTGTCCAATCTGGCATCTTCTACTCAGCCTCCATAAGCTGTCCCACTGTTCTGTAAATACAATCTAGGGCTGCACTAAGCAGATTTTGCACATTATAATAAAAACTTTCTGATAATACAATAAAATTTAATAAACTCTAATGCTTAATTTCATTAGTGGTTTAGTTTTCCTGGATGCACAGATTGTCAGGTTTTCATTTACTTGATATTGTCATTGAGTAGAAATGTTGGTAGCCTAGCATACCAAAAAAAAGGCAAGACCAAACAGGCAAAAAACCCACATCCAACCTAAAACCCCCAAGCCCTTTAATGTGAACAGAGGTTCATATTCACTGAAACACGAGAATCTCCATGTAAAGCCAAGATTACTGCAAAGCAGTGCATTACATTACCTTTAAGACGATAACTACACCAATTTCTGTAAGCTTCATTTGTCTGAGATAAACTAACATCCTTATAAATCATTACTCATTATCTAAGTTCCTCCCTTCATTTTCCTGAGCTCATCCAATTACCAACATTTTTGTAATAAGCATTTGTAAAACTTAGTTTTCAGATCCTGCCAGACAAGTGTCAAGACTTGAAACAGTTGAATCGGTTTTGCGTGGAAGTAGCCTGGGAGATTTTCTGCACCCTGACTGATACAGTTTGTGCATAACGAAAGCTCAGGAACGAAAATTGGGTTCTATTGATTCTAATTAGGGAAACATTAAACAAGATTTACCTAGAAACAGTGCTCATGGCTATTCAATTTACTGAGTGATGGACTTTTCTGAGTGCATTCAAAATTTTTCTACGGTCTATACTCATGCACATTCCAATACATGTAGCTTTTTCCCCCCATGGGGAAAGAGCAGGTGTTTGGAGGATCTTTTCTACACCTGCTTCTGGTCTATATTGTATTTTCTAGCTTTACCATTGGATCTAATGGTCTGCCTGTAGATCTTGTTGATTGCAAAAATATAAAGAATTTGAGATTTTGCAAAACCTGAGTCCAAATGTACGGTGTTCCTGAATCATCTACAAAAAGCCATTGGTGAGGAACCTAATAAAAGAAAAAATGAAAGAGGTATTTTGGCCACCTCTCCTGTTTGCAGGGAGAAAAAAACAGAACTTGGGGATGTGAGTGCTTTTTCATTCATTTATCGCGGGTTAAAAACCCACAAAGTTGAAGTCCTCAGTTTCCTACGTTTAGATGTTAAAAAACTCTAATTTATTTATCCTGCTTTTCAATATATGTAAAAGTGTTGGAATTTGGGAAGAAGCAATGTTGTCTTTCCTCAATTAAAAATATTTTTTTTCTGTGTGAAATTAAACAGAATATGCAAAGATCTTAAAAAAAAAATTTTAAAAAAATACAAAGACTGTTTCCCAATATATGTTGAAACTACCATCTGTCATCTTTAAACAAGAATAGAATTTCTCATTAATCAGTTTGATAATCAGTAGAATATTGAGATCGAGAATTACTCGGTTGACATAATTCCTATAGTCCATATAAAGCAGGAATATAACCCCATGTAATAAAACATGTTTGATGTGATGGTTTCCACTTGGCTTTTGCAGTAATTTATGAAGGGCTAACATGTATCATGATTTCTGACACACAAATTTGGAATAAGGCAAAAATTGTAGAGACAGTAGATCAGAACTGAGGAGTCTATGTCACAAAAGAACAGTAAAGTATCAGAAATCTGAATCGAGTGAGTATTTTATGGAAATCTGTTATGGGCTTGTAGGGAGCCTGTCTGACACTCCTGAGCAAGTCACATCCCCATTAGCTTCCACTGCATGTCCTCCACAGGAGGACAGCATGGTCCATCCTAGAACTTAAGCGCAGAAGAGGAAAATGATACTAATTCTGGCAACTTTCTCTGCAGTCAGAAAATACTTCACACCTTCTCGCAGTGGAATCCCATTTATGTCAAGTCCGTAACTCTTTATCCTAACGAAAATAGCAGATTAATGTAAATTCACTAAAGGATGCAATTTGGACTTTAAATTCTGATGGTGCATTTAAGGGCACAAGATATACCTACCATGAAAAATAAAATGAAATATATTGGGAGGTATAGTAATGTATCCTGTATTAGGACGTTTAATGAATTAATCCTTTTCCCATTTTTTAGTTCTGCCTTCTCAAAGTAAAAAATCAGGCTCCTGCATAGAGATAAGATATTTCCATGGTGCCTCCACATGGATATAGTGCTCATTTTATGTTTAAACTACTTGTAGCATATAGAATAGCAACACTGTATTATAAATCTTCCAGGCCCTTCTACTCTTTTTTTTTTTTTTTTTTTCCTTTTCACTTTTCCCTATAACTTAACTGATGATTCCAAATAGATTTCACAAGTCATCTGGATGAAAAAGTAAATATTAAACACATGGCTTAAAATGTCATATAGATAAAACAACTAGGATGTGAATATGATAAAGTAGTATTCTTCCCACAAAACCAGTTTTCTGAGGTAGAGCCTGCATCTCTTCATGCTTTCCTTAGTTTTATGCTCTTAATTCTCATTGATTTTAATAGCTATTCCTGGCTGGAAATGAGAGATCGTTAGTCTGTTTTGTACTTAAAGACGCATATTTATGCATGAGTCTAAATTTGTGTGTTTCACAGAAAAGCAAATACAAGACAAAGCCCCTCTCTTCTCACAGCAGAGGCCCCAACAAGTAAAGACTCATCCTTAATATTTCAACAGGCAGGATATCCATATATAAGATACATGGGGTCATGAGCACTGAGAAGGTCCTCTGACCATTTTTGTTGCAAAAAAAAAAAAAAAAAAAAGTTTACCAGTGACATCTAAAATGAAGAATCATAGTTGGAACTGGTGACAGAACTTAGAGACGTCAGTGACTGACTAATTGCTCATGGTATTTACTTGCTCACAAAGTATACCTGCCTTTAGGGGTGGGGTTTCAGGTAATTAGAGGATGGCAAAACTTTTCTATTGGCACAGTCTGAAGTACATTATAACTCATGAATGGTGTTCTACAGAATTTGTGTTCTAGTATTTGGAGGTGCTCAGGTATTTTTACTTCCATTAAGTTTACTCTCTTAAGCACATACAAGTCTATCTTGATAATTGTTGTTAATGGATCCGATTTGTTTGCGCTATAACCGCTTGTAGGAGCCAGTGAAGTGATAATAAGGTTTAATTAGGTCCAATATCTTAAAACGAATTCTTGTGCACTTTGAGATATGAACCGTCTGTTTGAAAAGTAGAATGATGTTACTGGTGATCTTGTACTGTTCTGGACTGTTTTTACAGATAACAAGATTGTCTCCCATTTGCTGGTGGCTGAACCAGAGAAGATCTATGCTATGCCTGACCCCACTGTTCCAGACAGTGACATCAAAGCACTTACCACTCTTTGTGACCTGGCAGACAGAGAACTGGTGGTGATCATTGGATGGGCTAAGCATATTCCAGGTACATACAACATTTATTGCAAATAAATGACATAGAGAAATTACCACATGGTTTATTATGTTTGCACAAATAATACGATTATTCTCTTACTGAAATGCGTAAAGTTTGCTTAAGACTCCAGATTATTTATAGAATCATAGAATGGTTTAGGTTGGGTGGGACCTCCGAAGGTCATCTAGTCCAACCCCTCTGCAGTGAGCAGGAACATCCTCAACTAGAGCAGGTTGCTCAGAGCCTTGTTGAGCTTGACCTTGAATTTCATCTCCAGGGATGGGGCCCGAACCACCTCCCTGGGCAACCTGTTCCGATGTTTCACATAGGACACGGGTTAGATGATAATATATCTTGCTT
This sequence comes from Baryphthengus martii, assembly GCA_013396935.1. Lineage (NCBI taxonomy): Eukaryota > Metazoa > Chordata > Aves > Coraciiformes > Momotidae > Baryphthengus > Baryphthengus martii. The sequence continues at coordinate 495,717 of VWZK01015532.1, read as the reverse complement.
TAAAAATAGTATTATTGTTGCTGTGAGTGTTACTATGTTAATAAGTTTTACATGCTACTCAGTAAGTACATTTTTTCCATATATTACTTTTAATAAGATAAATTTACCTTGCTGTCCAGAGCATTAGCCTGGTTTGAGGGGTAGTATAAGTCCTGTCCTCTGTACTCATCTGATTCAGCAGTAGTTGAATGTAAGTCTGGTTTCTGTATTATATAAATTGCAGCACTATCTTATACTGACCACAGGAGGTGCAAAAATTCAGTTATGTTTTGCCATGGCACAGAGGAATTGTTCTCTGCATTGAGTGAATGTGTAAGAACTGAATTGTACCAGCGGTTCAGTAGGAGGAACTGAGTTGTACCAAAAGGTCTTATTTAATAGCTTACTTGTTCCTTGGTCGGCATGAAATGCCTGCAGTCTACATCACATAAACGTGTTGATATTATAAAAGCTGACTAGCACTCTTGTTTGCGAGAAGAGTGAGGGTCATCAGAAGCAGTTTCTCAGAAGATTAGTGATTTCTTCTGATAACATTTCAGGTATACTTTATTTCCCCTCCGTGCTGAGGCGTTTGCGCTTGGTCTGTGAGTTAGCAGACCAACTTACAGAGAGTCTCCAGGGTTCTCAGTCTGTCACCTTTCACAAACGGTAAAATCACAGAAAAAAGGTCAACTTTTTTTTTCTTGTTTCTTAAGGTATTTTTCTAGTCCAGCGGATGAGTGAGCTTGTTGGTGCGTTTTCATCAGCTCATTAGTTTTCTTTTTTTTTTGGTAATGCAGCCTTATTGAGCGTAAGAACAGATAACTTGTAATTCCACTGAGTAATATATCATCCTCATTTTAGATGTGATTTGGGGATACCTTAATAACAGAATAAATAATGTAGTCAGTTTCTCGTTTATGAAAAAGAAATACATTTTATTTTTAGTAGCAGAAGAAATCACAAAGAAATAGTCTTCCTGAGTGGTTTTTTCCTTATGCTAACCAGCACAAGGTCTCGCTTTTTCTGGTAGGTCATCTTCGATAAATATAAACACTAACAAAGAATAATAGAAGAATTTGTATGTTAATGGTGTGTTATTTTACTTAAGTTGAGAAACAAAAAGCTACAGACTCTGAAATAGCCAGTATGTGACACAGCTGAAATTTAGTCATTTTCTGTGCCACAAATGGTGTATAAACAAGCTTTTGTATCACGAGCAAGGCTTTTCTGGTACAGTTAACTTATTTCTGTCTCCTTAAACTAGTTTGTCTTTATGCTTTGAATGCTACAGTAATTTCTTTAATCAAATTGATGGAAGTCCCTTTCCCAGCCCACACTGAAACCAATTTATTGGTCATGATACGCCAGCTATGTTGCTAACAGTCGTAACGAACTGTCAGGCAATATCGCAGTGAAGCTAATTTGAAGTCATTAGGTGTGCAGCGTTCAGGCAACAATTTGTTACAGTGGTTAGGAACACAGCTGACATTTCTGAATGGCTTTGTTCAGAGCAGTTCTAGATGAGCCCAAGCAAATTGTAAACTAATTTAAACATCACTCTATATTATACTAGCTACTTTGTCTTACACTGGTTGCTAATAAAGCACCCCAAATTAAGTCAAAATGAGTTAAATAGGGGAGTTTGAGTTTCGTCTTTGGAAGATACCTAGATCACCTTAACCAAAATAGAGTAGCTCTCAAAGATGCCAGTCGTGCTCTGTAGTAGTTGCAGGGGAACTTTTGTCAGTTTGATTTGTGAATTTGCCGTGTAGCTTTGATTTGACTGGAGGGGTGGGAAAAGCAGAGGGATGAGGCTGAGCATCCTTTAAAACGATGGCTTTGGTTAGTGTGGAAAAGGTATTGAATGTTGTAAACTGGCTTTGAAAATTTAAAGACTGCAACCTGAACCAGTTGGGGAACACCTCTGCCATGAGGCAGTCTTTTATTACAAGATAAACTCCAAAGCACACCTGCCATGGTGAAGCTACGCTAACTAAGTTTACTCACCTGACACTATTTAGTAATGAGAAGGTAGGAAAAAAAACAAACAAAAAGAGGAAATAAAAAAAATCTTTTAGGAAGCCTTTTGGTAGCAGAAGGCAGTGACAAAATCTGTGCTTGTTGGCTGGCGTTTGATCACAGGAATCAAAATGCAAAAGGGCTTGACATGCTAAAGGACAAATGTGATGAGCTTTTGTAGCTTGGTTTTGAATGATGGAGTGTCGCTGAACTTGGACAGCCTACGCTCAGCTACTGTCTGGCACAAAACGACTTAGAGAAGAGTCTGGATTGGTGCTAGCTGACTGGTTTGTAAGCTAATGTATTTACTGCAGGCAGAAGCATAACAGAATTGGGAAAAGGATGAGTTAGAAAAAGGGAGAAAATTGCTTAAAAGTTCAGTGTAGCTTAACGGACTAAGTAAATCCTTGGTGTAAATCTCTTGGAATCGATTAATTATACCAGTAGTGAATTTGTGCCTAGCGCAGCAAAGCAGCAATCAGCAAATCTTTCTTTACTATAGTGATTTCTTAAGGTTCAGTGTAATTAAAGGCACTTATATATCAGGTACTTAATAACTAATAAAGATCTCGGCTGTAAAGCAGTGCAGTTCGAAGCAGAAATTGTCTTTGCAGAAGAAACCAAAATAATGCATTTGCGATTCTAACAGTCTTTTAATGAGATTATCTATAAAAAGGTAACAATGCAATATGCATTGTGCCCTGACTAACAATTTCCTATTGCAGTCATAGCCTAAAATATGTTTTAAAATTATATGGAGTTGAGATGCTTTCATAAAATCATTAGTATTTTTGTGCTATTGGAAACATTTCAATAGTTACTTTTATTGAACAAAAAGTCTATGCCATCCACAAAAGGAAATATTGAAAGCAAAATATATCGGAAAGCCTTTATCAGTAAATAGAATTAGTCTCCTTGCATTTATAAATCAAATAAATGGAAAGTGTGTTGTTATGAAACATGACCATGTCTTATCTGAAGAAGAGAAAGATCACAATGGCATTAGGAAATGCTTGACTTTAGTTAGGGGAGCGTAAGGGCACAAGAACAGATGATGGTGCCCTAATAGCCCTTTTTAAGAATGACAGGGCCCTGCCATTAGCATCCTTTTATATCCTTGGAAATTGCTCATGCCTCGCTTTTCTGGTTCCTATCTGCCTGACTCTTTTTTATTTCTCTTTCAATTTCATCCGCGCTCGGATAAGCGCATGCTAACACAATATGATTGAGCTGTAAAATGGAACGCTGTCGCCTCTAATCTCTTTTATGTAGATATGGAGGTACTTCCACACTCCACTTCATTCTCTCTCCATTGTTGGCCTTTTTAGAATGTGTTGCCGAGTAATGGAGGCTCAGTCAAATATTAGAGCTAGGTTTCACAGGGTGTGATAAGAAGATTATCAGCCCGGCAGTCAGATCTATTGTTGTTCTTTGTGTCAGATTAAAATATTCCGATGTACTGTAACTTTGTTAGTAAAATACTGAAGGTGCTTCGGGAGACGCCGATGCTGTTTCGTCCGCTGCCTGATGAGATAAAACCCCTATTAACTGACCTAAATAAATTGTAAATATATTTATGGAGCCTCCACAAGACTTTTCTATTTTATTTCATTTTATCTTTTAAATTAAGAGAGCCCTGCTTAATTCAATATTTACTGGTGGTTGAGTTTCCGACCCTTTGCATTGTACGTTGGGGAGATTCCATTTTATATTGGTTGCATTTGATATTAATTAAACTCTTTTCCAGTATGGGGTACAGTTCTGCTGCTACTTAGTCACAGTATCAGAGTCATTTAGGCACGATTTCTGTAATGTAACTATCTCATTGACATTCAGCAAAAATGTGCAATGTTCTTTCATATTAAGTGGAGGCAGGAAACATTAAGCTCTTAAAAATGTGCATAACAGGAAGCTAAAGACAAAATGTTCTCTAAAGAATTTGCATGCATGAAAAAACATCAGTCAGACCATAGAAATCAACTTTTTGCACTTAAAATGAAAAATTTGTTTGGAAACAGTAAATCAGACTAATACATCAAAAATAACTAGTTACATTATTTAGTAAAATAAGCCTGCTTGTCTTCAGCTGTGTCCCTGTTTTGCCAGCAGTAACCGTGTTCAAGAAAAGGAACAGTTAGAAATTGATACTACTGCAGTTTCTAGTATTAGGGAAAAAAACAAACAAGGGCATGATTTTGATGGAGCAAATCCAAGGATGTTTTGAATATTTTAGCGTTAATGTTTTACAAAACATTATTGTTCGGCATACTCTTTGTGGAGGACAATATTTAAGCTTCCCTTTCTGAGGCAGCTCTCAGGGGTGTAGTTTAACATTCTAATACTGAACAAGAACATGATTTACTGCAGGGTTGTCATTTCCAAAATGCCCTTTTCTCATCATGTATTTCACAAGTACCAACCCGTGGAGGTAAAAGTACAGAGAAAAAGTTGACCATAATCAATTTTGGGAAGCTAATGTTGAAGAAAGCATGAGGATGTACATATATGGTACATCCCTGTAGATACGAATGGGGTATATATGTACCTGTTCTCATGCACATAGATGTTTATGTATCTATACCTTAGTGAACATACAGCGTGCGTTTAAGCATTTTTTTCTCTGTCATTTCATGTTACTTTATGGTAACTTTGAAGACGGACTGAAATCCTATGTTGGAACTACCTGCTGTGTATAATCATATACCTTGTAGTTATAGCCAACATCCCGCTCATGCCCAAATCCTTCTCTGGATTGTTACTGGGACAACTAATACAGAATCTCAGCTCTGCAATGGGAATAGATATCTTCATGTATGTTTGTACCGTGCTCCTTGCTCTTGTCAATTTGTTGTTTCTGCTGAAGTTGTGGCTGTCTCTAGTCTTGTGCTGCTAGCTGAGTTCAGGACCATTTCAGACAATGCAAGGACTCCTGCTGCTATCTTTGAGCCCCCTGTCACAGGGTGCCTGTCACTCCACAGACAGGTGGACATGTAAATGTGGTGTTTACTGCTCATGTCACATGGAATGGAGTGTCCTGTTAAGAGGGTGGTAGTAATAATAACTTGAGCCCCCTGGGGAATGAGGACATCCTGTCCTTTATCAACGTGCGGTCTTGGACACTTGCAAATTCTCTTTGCCTTCTGTTTATCAAAAGCTCCCTGTCTGCTTTTCTTTTTACTCCTTCTACAAACATACTGTTTATGGAAATCACACATGTTCTTCCTATGATGGAAATGTTCTTAAATTCACAACTTGTCTGACATACGTCATCTGAGGCAGACCATTCCCTGGACCTTACAGGTAAAGACCGGAGCCAAAAGGTTTCTCAAAAACTACCGACTTCCACTTGTCACTAAATTGTTCAATATGGGAAATGAGCGATTGACTGTTGGTTTAATTTTTGAGCACTATCATAGATGGACCGCCAGACACTGCCAGTGTTTAGATAACCACATTGATTCAAGCAGAATGAAACAACAGTGTACCTAAAATGCCAGCAGATCATCTATCCTATCAACATGCATTGTGTTTGGGGGTTTTTCCTCGTTTTTTTGCAAATAACATCACAGAGAACGCTTAAGTGATTTTGCAAGGCAGGGAGGAGAAGGTAAGATTTCCGGGATAACACATGAATGGCCACAGTCTCAGCATTTTCAAAACAAAGTGGGGATCTGCAGTGTGGTAAAAGGTAGTTACAGAAAGGTCTGTTTGTTTGTGTTAAAATTATTTGATATATCCACCTGAGACATGATGCCAGACTATCCTTGATGGATCTGACTCTGAAGTCAGTGGCAAAATTTCGGCTGATTTCAGTTAAAATGAGTAGGTTTTGTGTGAAACAGAGATACACACACTTAGCGTGTCTGCTAATCAGAAAACAAACCATTCAGTTCAGAACTGAGACAGACAGCAGTGAAGAGACGAGGTGGTTTCCAGTACTGCTAGACATTACAGTCCTGGGGTAAAAAGGACACTTTCTTTTCCAAGAGAGTCACTTCTGGCATTTTTTACTAGTATTAAGTTAAATGAGGGCAAAAAAAGAATATAATTCCAGGCATACAGACATGTTATCACCTGTAAATTATACATGAATGTAAAATAAATGTGCAGTAAAACTCTTCAGAAAGCATCTGGAACTCATGCTAGTTTTAACTTCCAAAATCTCTCTCTATTTGTAAAAAAAAGCTTGTTTAAGAATAATCGTCACCAAAACAAACCCCAAAGACTGAATTTACAAGTGACAAAAGAACCTGGCTCCGTTCTTGTGTATTACTTTTTTTTTTTTCAACAGAAAAAGAAATCATTAATATCCTTTTCTCTCAAGATCAGAATTAACAGTGACTTTATTTCTGTATTAAGTTCACCTTTTATTCATTTACAAGTATTGCCTCTTCCTTCTGAGTGGCTGTCTCTTTTTTTTTTTTCTTTTATCTTTTTTTTTTTTTTTTTGAACAGTCCTTCCCCTCCCCCCA
>VWZK01015532.1:472995-489231 GCA_013396935.1 Baryphthengus martii | reverse complement strand
CCTCTCCCTCCACCCATGCCCCCAACATACACACTACACTGTCTGGCTGTTGCACTTTTTTTTTTTTTTTTCTCCCAGTGTCCCCCTTTATCTGCCTCAACCAATCTCCAAATGAATGCATGTCTATCATGGCCTTAGCTTTGACACTCTGGATATATTGATTAATAGTTGCCCTAAGCTCCTTTTAGCAAATCAAATTTTCACTTTTAGCAAGGATTTCGCCTCTGATTTATTCAGCAAAGTGAAATGCACTAAATTGACTTTGACATTCAGGGAAAATGGCTGAAAAACAAAGAGGGGAGGAAAGAGATATAAATTGTGTGGCAGCTGGAGACTTCAAGCATAAAAGAGGCAGTTTTCTATAGAACATCACTGGTTAATTTGGAAACATGCCTTTAAACAGGAGTGGAAATTATTTTCTTAAAATTAGATGTTTTTTAGACTGAGGATTTGGGATATAATAAGGTTTACTTAGCAAAATGCAATATATTCAACCCAAATTCATCACTCGCTAATCATGGTGCAAGTGTGGGATCCACTTTTGTTGCCACTAATAATTATTATGTTAAACGAGAGACAAAGAGGTTTCTGAGTCGTTTTATAATGAGGTGCTAAATTGGTAAATATCTTCCTACCATTGCATTATGTTGTTCACTCCTGTGGCCCTTTAAAAATAAGAAATGATTAATAAAAAGAGAGCAAATCAACAGTAATGAATGCTAGTGCTTTTCATTTTCTTTCTGTAAACAAAAATGGTTATTATTTGATTCTTAAATGCAGGAGTATGAAAAGACGTTAGCAGCCATTCGCTGTTATTCTTCTAGGAAAATCAAGGGTTGTATTGCCCTGGTTCCCTTGTAGACGTAACTTACACAGCCTGGTCCCTTACTTGAAAACACTGTATTACTGAAGCACCATGAGGCCAAAAATATACCGTTGCATATTTAGAAGTGATGAATTGGATGCTAAATAGAATAAAAAAGAAGGAAAAGAAATGCATTAATCCATTCCGTTAGCACATCTAGGGGTTTTTTTTGAGAGATGTAATAAAGTACAAAATAAACCCGTAGAAAATGGTGTGGTCTTACACAGCTATCAGGTGTAAGAACAAGAATTTGTAAAAGGAAATACATATGGTAGCTTGCCTGGTTAATCTACAGAGACAGACCAAGAGCCTTCGGTAGGATCAGTTGTCACGGGTGTGCAAGTCAAATGTGCTGGGCCAGCCTCTGCTGTTAAAGGATCTGGTCCCAAAGGCATAAACCCCCATCAGTAGTAAGTGTATTAGTGGGAGCTGCAGCTTGTCTTTGTCCCCTGTGTGTACTCACCACCTCAAAACTCTGCAGCAATGTGCACAATTGTGCTTTAAGCAAGTATTTTCACTTAGAGGACAACAATACTCACCTTTGTACCCGCGTCTTGTGTGACAAACGGGTTTACTAGATTAGGTCTGTGTAAATTGTGGATGACTCAGTCACAGTTTTCCTGCTTTGGAGCCAACAAGGAATTAATCTTATTACCAGAGGGTAGGAAGTCTAAGTGTATCTTAACCTTTTTAATTTTACTGTAGTCTCCATTCTCTCTCTCTCTTTTTTTTTTTTTTTTTTTTGGTAAGCAAGCTCAATCTGAGACTTCAGCAGTAATGGCCTTTTGCAAGTGGGACGGCATCTGGGCACATGAGATTTTCAGGCATGTTGACTCTTTGAAGTCATTTTCCTGCCGTCCCCCATAATTTAGTTCAACTGCCAATAAAAAACTGCCGATGGAGAGCATACTGTATAAGAATTTAAACTTCCAAAATAATCTTTGAGGGGATGTCTTTTCCCAAACTTTCCCTAACTGTGCAGTTGATACCTCAAGGACCTCCAACTTCTTACAAGTAATGCGTGGCTGCAAGGCAGGAAGATACCTTGCTCAGAAACACAGTAAAAAGTTGGTGCAAATCTTTACATTATTCCTTAGGTGAGGAATTTGCAGAAGAGAACTGAGCCTATCATTGATACTCACTAAGTATCACTTCTGTATTTACAGGATTCCTCTCCTCTAAAAAAAATAAGGCTTTCTTCAGCCAGATTCCAAATATAAAGAACATCCAAAGACATTTTTTTTTTTTTGGTCAGTTTTAAAATCCTTTGAAAATTCTTGAAGGCTTTGTTTAAAAATAAGATCATGAATGTTACATGTCATTTAAATTGGCCTGTGAAAGGATCATAGCAGATACCGGGAACGCAGAAGTAAAATGAGAGCAACAGGGTCCATTTGAAACTAAACAAGTGACTTACTCATCTAACAGCTTCCTACAAAAATATATTTACTTTGTTCTGGGTGGTGAAGAAAAGAGCAGCTTGTCAGTCATATGTGTTGATACTTTAAATCCAGGATGGAAGGAGGGAGGAGGGGAAGAGCCAGTTGCTCAGACTGGATTTAGAGCAGACAGGTCTCCACCTGTATGACTGGGTCAGCGGCACAGGATGGTCTAGTTTTCCTAAAGTCAGCTGAGACGAGTTAAATACTCTAATTCTAAGGATGCCTCTACTTTCTCTCTGGATGAGTTCAGCTTCACACCTGCTTAACCTACATTAGAATAGGATTAATTACCTGAATTGCTAGGCCCCTGTAGCCAGTCAGCACGTTTCTGGCAGGGCACATGGTGACCTGGGCCTGGTTATATATAGTAGAGGGATAGCAGGGGAGCAATTGGGTTGTACAGGCAACGCTCAATCCAGCCTCGTAACAGAATATGCAGTTTTTAAAAATGAATGTGCAGTAATCGCCTTCTGCATCAGCTGGACCGTATGAGAGCTTTATGAACTCATGTTTTCACTGCTAGTAAACATTTTTTGTTGTGCAGCGCTCAGTTTATACACACGCATAAATGTGTGGAGAAAGAATCCCAAGAAACACAGGAAAGAAGTAATCCAAAGAGTATAGGTACTGAACGCTCCTGTATTTAGTTCCTTAGATGGAACACTTATTTGGGTGTAACTTTTAAGTCAGTTTTCCATTTTATTTTAGTTTAATTTAGTTGTCTCCAAGTTTAAAACTGTATAGCAGGCACACTATTTGGGTTGTTTTCTATGCGAGAAAAAAACACGGAACCTTCCTTTCATTTGAAAACATGTTCTATAAGAGAAAGTTCTCTGACAGTCCGTTGGTCTGCCCAAGGGATTTTCCACCCCAAACTCCTCAGGCACATATTATAGATGAGTGGAAATTTCACAGGATAGCTCTGAACCTTCTCCCCAAGATGTTTTCATCTGCCATGTGCACCATCAGTTTCAATCAGCTGCATTAACAGTTGAGGTGAAATCAAATATTGAAATGAGATCCAACTACAGATACAGAAGGCTCCAAGTTCAATGGAAATGGCACTTGAAAAGTAGAGTCAGCTACCTTACCAGGTCCTGACGTGTTTCATGAGAGCACCGTGCCCAAGAGTTGCAATGAGGATGGAGAAAGAGGAGGGTGCACATCTGCAGTTCACACGCATCCAGCTGTCGGAAAGATTAGGAGGGACAGTTTAGCACGTAATGGCTGCTGCTCATATGTTTGTTCAAAGAAGCTGCTGCACTTACTGGAATAAACATATCATGACATTAGCAGGGTGTATTGCTACAGAAATTTTCTTAGACTATGCTATAGCATTGTGCCTGCCTTAATTTACAGGCATTAGACTCTGAACTTGCTACTGTTCAGGCTATAGCCAGTAGCATATGAAAGTTACCATGACTTTTGTTGTTTGCATTGATTCACTGCACTTACAGTGAGAAGAATTTTGAGGCCTTCCCCATTCTCTTCTGTGATCTGTTCCTCACTTTTTACTACTTTCACATTTCCCAGAGATAAAGTTAACTCGTTGTTCTGGAGATTCAGGAGTGTGTTGCTTAGTTGTCAGTGAATCTTCTGCTACAGATTGAACATGCAACGTGCATTGTGAATTCCAGATGCTCTGTATGCAGTGAAGTTGGTAGGAGTCTATTTTGAAGAGTTTCTTTGCATTTCAAGTTATTGAACATTTTCCAGACACCATTAATGACTTGCGCTGAACACTTTGCCTAATATATTCAACGCGAATTTGGAGTTCTCAGTGATCGCTGGATTACGCCTAGCACTTAACGGTGATGAGTAACTTGTTGTGTACTATAATCCTCATATATGAAGCACACCGTGCTCTCTGTAATCAAAAGGCCACTGGGAACCAGGGTGCTTCAGAAAAGCACTAGGCAGGGAATGCAGGTGGAGTTGGAGACGAGCAGTGCACATGCTGTGCAGGATCATTCCGTCTGCATCATAAACCTACAGAGGGCACTGTCTGACAAAAGGCTCAGAGGGACATTTCAGGAGATAAATTCAAGAGAAGAGGGTGTTGACAGGGACCATTTGCATACTCATAACCGTAATCAGCCAGTATCAAACATGCAGTCTTTCAGAGAACCCGCTTGGACGAAAAAATACCCCACCACCTAAAAAAAGCCTATGGCAGCAGGAGATGGGAGCACAGGCTGCCGAGGGTCTCCTGACTTCCAGGGCTGCAGCCAACGCAGGTGAAGTAGAATTTGCCATCAGTAGCTACACGGACAAGTGCACTGTCTCTGTGGTAGAAAGTAGTAGCTATTTATATACTGAATGGCAACACTAAACAATTTAGGAGAAGCAGTGAAGTGTGTCCTATCCAATTAAAAATGCAGTGAGGATTTTAGGTAGGCAAAATGTAATTATTTAATTGGAATTTGACCGGGATACTTCTCCACTGGTAAAATAAGTATAAATTACATGAGCTGTAAAACTTTAAATTATGAAAAGATTTTGAGGTCTTTGAACATGGTAATTGGAGCTATATATTCAACTTTGTTTTTAACCTGACACTTCGTAATAGCTGTTCCTTAAAGTAAGTTTTGTGGTTTGTTGGGGTTTTTTTTTTGTTGTTTTTTTTTTACATTATCGAATATCCCTTAGTGAAGCAAATTAGCAAGCAGTCTGGAAAATATTTAAGTAGTACAATCACATTATTTACACAGACACTTCCATTGTGCAGAGTTCTCTGTGTTCCCAAATATTTGTAGGATCACTTCCTCAGCTGTCAGCATTCATGCTTGAACCTCTGTCTTTAGTAAAGCTCTATATGAAAATCCATTTAGGCCAGTAGAGAGACTTGCCTTGATTTCACTGTGCTTTGGATCAATCCCTAAATATGCAGGTCACAGTCTGAAACCTGTGTGGACCGCAGAGCTTTATTATCCGCCTTCTGCTTGACTTACCACTTCTGTTTAAAAGGGGGAGGGGGACTTGGTGCAATTCCTTGCACAAAGCTTTTTTATTATTACTGTTATTAACAAGGAAGAGAATCCTACTGTGGAGAATTAGGGTCATTTACTCTAAGCAGAATACGAGTCTGCTCTTATCTAGAACCGTATTTCAGCCCTTATGGAAACATCATCATCTGGCCAGAATGATAGAATATTTATTGTAAAATATATTATTTAACTGTTTGTTATCAATGTGGTACAGATAAAAATCTACAGAAAGCCTGCATTAGTATTTGGGAGGATTTTAAAACACTGTCCAACATGCCTCTGGAAATAGGTTTTCTGATGCTGTGTCTACAGACAGTGATTCCAAATGCTTAAATCATGTAGTCCAAAATACACTCCCCAATTAGCATCCTATCAAGTTAAGGAATTCTAGATATTTATTCTGTAACTTTTGTACTGGTGAGGAGTGTTTTCCTAGAATTCCCTAAATTGAAACTGCTTTTCTTCTTCTATGAAGTTTTTTTCCCCCCTCACTCAGCAAACGCTTTTTTATCATTGGATTTTGCTCTTTGGCTTTTTGCTCACTGTTTTTTAAGGATCTAAGGCACGGTAAGTCCTATCCCGATACCCTCATTGATACATTTGTACAGTGCTGAGGCACAGGCTCCATGTTACATCCATACTTGGCTCGTTATCCTCTTATCAAGCTCTTTGCATCCCTTTGTTTATTTGAAGAGACAGGAAGACTGTGTGAAGGCTGCTTAGTCAGGGATATCAGCGTTGTTGGCAGGGGAGTGATTGCCAGTTGAAAAACAAGGCATTATTGCTCATTTTTTCCCTCTTATTAGTTTGATTACATTTGCAAATCAAATCAATCCATCAGACATGATCAGGCCTCGTCCGCATTTTAAGGAATAGTAATCTCCGTCTAATAAGATGCAAATGTGTCACATCGGTAAGTAACCAATAAATCATCGTCTTGTCTTTGGCAATCATTAAATATCAGAACCAACAGTCAATTTTTAGTATTTTCAATTTGCGATATGCCGCTGGAATATAAAGATAGATGGACGTAATTACACAAACCAAACACTATTTCAGTTCATTCCAGACAGCAAATTTAGTGGAAGGTATAACTGGCTTGTCATCACACTACATTATTCCTGGCGGTTCATGCAAAGTTCACAGACAAGCTTCAGATGGACATTGCTTTTTTTACTTCCCTTAACAACATTCCCAGTACCGCCACCAAACTTCAATAAATGACTTGAAATGCTGTAGGACGTCACCTCCATCAGTGCACAAAAAGGCACAGAAAGAGAAACGTTACCCCTTTTTCCACTGCAGGCATCTTGTTCATGTGTAAGTTTCAAGTGCAGAAGTTTCCTAATACTTAGCTACATTCTTCCCCTTTCTTTCTCTTCTTTCTTTTTTAGACATTTTAATCTGAAACTTCATGTTTTCCACTGACACGGAATGCATTTTTTTCAATTTCTGCAAATTAGCTCAGATTTAGTAATTTAAGAACACAGTGAAGACAGCCAGTGAGAAGGATTGGCACATCAGCTTTCCTCACTCTCCTCTTCCCATCCCCATCTTTTTAAAGGAGTGGGAATTCAAATTGTTTTTCTTTATCCTTTTTTTTTTTTTTTTTTTAAATTGATTTGGGATTTGGGAAAATTGATTGCCTCGTGTGCATCCCAGGGATTAATTGACATGTCTATTGTCTGATTTGCAATGTCTTGCTTTCCATTAATGACTCTATTTGTATACAACAATTTACATGCTTTTCAAGAGAGAAAAAGACTTAAGCTTTTATCCTGGCAGCACTAGCAGCAAAAGAAACACGAATCTTGTATTAAACTGCATCGCCTTTACCTAGGTATTTCAGACTGTTTCAATAGGATAAGGTAGAGACCTGTAGGCAGGCCCTGGCAGAATTTCAACAAGAATCTGGGCCTGTTGGAAATGATATTACTGGGTCTTCTTACAATGCTAAGTGACCTGAGAGAGAGAGTGCAAAATACTGGTGCTCTGCTCCGACACAAGCGGCTGTGCGGAAATAAGAAAAGAGGATTTTGTAGGCTTGTGCTGACTTATGTAGGTTTCCAGCGCTCCAGAGCCAGACAGCGGGCTTACTGTATTTGACCTTAAGAAACTTCTTGCCACGAGCTGTATGCCCTGGGTGGACCTGCTGTTGCAACAGCCTGTCCGTTGTGTTTGTTACAGCCAACTTGCTTCCAGAAGCTGAACCTCAGGTGCTTTGGAGTGACTTTTGGAGAGATCCTTTAGTCCCCTCCCTGAGAAAATAATTTTCACAGTAACAGTTTGATTCGATTTGGTAAATGAATTAAATGGAAATTAGAGAAGAGGCTTGCTTGTGAGCACAGCTACTTGCTTTGGGTTCCCCATCGTATTGAGCTCCTGTTAAGGAGCAAAGAGCGGGGAGAGGGATTTTGCAAGCATGAATGTGTCAACTCCTGGATGGTCACTGCAACCTTACTCATTCTTGGCATCAAAACTCTTGTTCTTTGGTAAGGCAAAATTGCAAAGAAATACCTGTGAGCTGCACGTGATGTGGAGTCCACATGCCAGAGATTTAGACAACTTAAAATTCACCATCAATTAACAAGTATTTCTTCTTGCTATTTTGAAACAAAAGATATTACTTGTTCTTACCTATTTTTATTCTCAATCTGGTATAAATCTGTAGCAGCTTCATGAAAACAAGAGGTTGGTTTCAGATTTTATATGAAGCAACTTTGGCTCTATCGTGTTAAAGTTTGAACTTCCTGGAACTTTTTTCCTGAGGTGTCTTTACATTAACATGTTCCTGGAAGTTTCATGCTTCATTGCTAGCCTAACGCTGCCTAGGTCTCTTGCCAAAGTGTCTCCCATTCCTGTAACCTCTAGAGACTTTGGTGAGTAAAAGCTGCACACAGAGAAAATGTGCCTAAGAAACTCAGTATCAGAACCTTATGTTCTGTCTAACCAATTTACATACTACCATGGTATGTTTAATTTGCTTTTTCATCAAATCAATAATGGGTCTAATTGAAAAAATTGGCAGAACTGCATACAACCTAACTACCGATGTCAGTGTTTTCAGGAAATGAGATGTTGCACAGCTCTGCAAGGGACACCTGTGTTAGTGGTGCACCTCTGGTACCGGCGTGTACAGAAACAAACATTGCTCAGGTGCAGCATCTGTACCAATTGATCACTCTGCTATCAGAATTAATCACCTGGTATTCAGCTCAGAGAATAAAATTTACATCTTAATGTATGACACTTACTCCAGCACATACGTGCACTGCAAAAAATGGTACTACTCACTCCTGTTTGAAAGCGTGGGTCTGTTTTCATAGGCAAAGCCTAGAAATTCTTGGTCTTAGCAAATTTCTGAACGCTTAGGGTGGCTGCTTTTATTAAATTACATCCTTTCAAAGACAAACTCATACAGGACTGTGTAATAAAATCAATTTTGTCCCGAGAGTTACATGTCTCAAATCCTGCCCTCACTTTCACAAGCAGAAGGGATTTTAGAGGATCTTTAGTGCTCTGCAGAAAACAACCCGTGTGAAGATAAATAAATAAATACAGTTTGGCACTGTATGAGATTGGCAGGTTTCACCAAGACGGTCCGGCAGGGTTGCAGCTGCATTGGCTAGCAGTGTGGAGAAGCTTGTGTGCAAACTACACAAAGTTGTAGCACGTGCTCTCCGTTCCTCTCGGACCCAAGCGCTCAGCTTGTGCTGCTGCTGCTGCGGACGGAGCCGTGCTTTGTGCAGAGGCTGGTGGACGACTGTGGCATTAGCAGAAAGAGTGAGGCCAGGTGCACCGGCTGCCAGAGAAGAATTTAAAAATATTGATTTGAAAAGAAAGAAATGTGGATTTTAACTTGATGCTCTGTATAATTGCCGAGCTAGTGGGATTTTAAAATATAGCAAAGCCATAGTCATTAGCATAGGGTAATCACCTTTGGTGTTTAAATACAAAATAGTAACAATAGAAAAGGTATGGTGCGTTGACACATGGAAATTTAATGCTTTTGAGAGAAATTTTGTAGGGATTTTTTATTATGTGGCTAGTTACATATTTACATGTAATGGCACTAGCAGAGCCATTACAGTCCATTGGGTAAATAATATGCATTTTAAAACCCATTTATAAATATGTATTTATTTGGTGGACCAGAACGGTTTTTTGAAGTCGTTCTCATCTACTGAGTAAATAATATATGGATTGCTTTTAAAAATAAATATGTATTTCTCCAATAGACATTCCAGGCAATTGGGTAAATAATATGCGTTTTTGAAACATTAAAAAAATACATACAAATGTATAGAAATCTGGCCTGAATATGTATCTTCCTGAGAGACCAAAATGACTTGAAAGGTGTCAGGCATAGCTTTGAAATTTCTCTTTTGAATTGTCAGGCTGTGTCACAACCTAGAGTTAATTAAATGTATTTTATGCATTTTCATACATACAGTATAATATCAATGTCTGTTTACAGTTTTATAACACTAGTGCACTTGACCCTCTTACGCAGCGCTCCAAAGTCAGCACTAGATGGTTAAGACCCTAGTTTTACTTTGTATTCATCTTAATACAATGCAAAACACATTCATTCTGTGGGCATAGTCCCGCATCCATAGAAATATGTGGGAATAAAAGCCTGGTCACCGTAGTAGAAGCCATCTCTAAGTCCGTTGTACATCGTGCTCGACTTAAAGTTCCTCTTTATGTTCTTCTGGTCTTTTTCTGACAATTGGCTAGTGGGGAAAAAGTGTGAGAAAATGTGAAGCTGTTTCATTATTTGGGCTTGATTCAAAGCCTATTGATGTGAGCAGGGCTCCTTCCACTGGCCTCAGAGGGCTTTAGTTCATGCTCGACGTAAAGATCTGCCATAATCCATAGAGACGGCCCAACACTAGAAGCTGAAGGCCGAGTTCCTTTCTTGACTCTGACACTGACTTACCATTTGACCCTGGACACATCATTTAACTTCCTGATGTTGAAACTGTGATTTATACTTCCAATTTTGGGAGTCCTTTGAGAGCTGTAGATTTAAAACATGAAACACAATTCACAGCATGCTCGGATTGAAAGATGTGAGCACAAGGCATTACCGCTTTCTTTCTTTTATATACTATGGGCTAGAGCTTATCCATCCTTTTCTAAATATTCTGGGCAGTTTATCCCTTCATCCATTTCATATACTTTTCAAGAATGTTGAATATACTTTGTAGGCCGTTTTTTTGGGGTGAAAATATTTATTGTTGTTTTCAAACATTAAATGAAGAAAATAGCACAGCAGCCCTTTGAACTAATATATATATCCATAGCTTGCACAGAAACGCTGTGAGACAGAGGGATTAAGTGACTGCAACAGAATCAGAGAGAAAGTTAGCAGTAGATTTGGGAGACTAAATTGTCTTTCTTGTATTCTTCCTGTGTATGTATACCTCACACTTCATCAATGCCTCTGATGTCATTTGCGATACACTCCTGTAAACTGCTGATTTTAGTAAGTTAGCTACCTTTTTGATAGGGGTGTATTTGGCAAGTGCCAGCTATAAATGATGTGTGTGCCCTGTGCAGTCAGGATAGCTAAGTGGGATCTGTTAGCATTCTAATTGTTACTTTGATACCGAAGAAATGAAAGTATAATATAATTTTTGTATTTATTTAGAAATATTTCACTGGAGCTCTATTACAAAGCCAATCACAGCAGCAGTGAATGATTACAAAAGAGCTTTTGGAACCATCTCTCATGGCTACTCGATCAGACATCACTGAGTGCTGATTTGGCCTTGATACCCAACAGTGCCCGAGAGCCCAGCAAACGTGATGTTTTGACAGAACACAGGAAGGAATTCTCACCTCCTTCCTTCTAAGTTCATCGAGAGAGCAGACAAAGTCCATAAGGAAAGCCATAGTGAGTGGCTGATCACCATAAAGAAGGATCAGCAAGAAACAGGCATTTGAAAGCAACTCACGGGACAAGAAGAAAGCCAGAGAAACAAGTGATGATCCATCAGTATTAGCACATTAAATTTTTATTTCAGCCCTCTCTTAATGGCACATCAACACAAAGCACAACCATGCTTTCTGTGTGATTGCTAAAACTACTGATAAACGTGTCCAAATGCAAAGTGGCAGAGCTCGACACTTTGTGGTTGCAGGAATATAGAACATAGGGTGAGGAATGCAAAATATAGCCCAGCTCTCGTGTCATAATCAAAGTAAAGCTTTCCGGAGCACTAAGATCTGCATAGTGAAAAAAAAACACCAAACAGCGCGCGGGTAAATTAGTGTGCACCAATTAAGGACGAGGCATCACTGGTAGTTCTTTAAATTGACCTACTGGTGCCCAGAAGGAATGAGAGGATCAGACAGGAGAAGAATGCAAAGAAAGGGAAGGCTGAAAGCAATGGTGAGAGAAATGTGGTTGCGTGAAGTAGTGCTGCTTATACCTGATGCTTCTTTTGTAAAGTACATGAGTAACTGAGATACTATTGACTGCTTGCCTGGTCATTATCAGTCACCAGTTTGCAAAGACTTAGCAGTGGGAGCAGCTCATCATACTGAACATGAAGGAAGAAAAAGAAAGTGATGCTATTGAGATCAGCTAGGGGAGGATATCTGTGCATGAAAAGGTGGGAAACTTGAAATAAAATATGAAGGTGCTGAGGGATAAGATGGCACAACTGTAAAAGAAAGAATTTGTATCTTAGTCGCTCTGTGGCCATATTGAATACGACTGTTAAATTCTCTGTATAATTAAAAGAGATAGGAGCATTCATACATTTTGTTGCAAACTGATAGGATCTTTTTTTGTCAGTGATCTGAATAAGATTGTACTGTAGTTTTTAATTTAGCAGATTAAGAAGCACAATTAAAATATCATGAAAAAGATCATAATCTAAACCTCTGGGTTTGGGTTTTTTTTTTGCTTATCCCTGCCAAGTTGATAACAAGAGGCAGTGTATGTAACAATTACTTCCACTACTGTAAATTTACTCTAGTTTGTGGGCTGAAGTGTTAATAAATACCTTGCAGTATTCCAGAGGGAGAAGCTTTCCATCTAATTAATAAAACTGGGAAGAATACCCAGGACACTGAACCATATCTTTCTTATTAGTGTTGGCTTCTACAAAGGAGAATCCCTGAATCTCAACACATTAGTAAATGTCATACTCCTGGGTTGCACAGAGACCTCTTGAAAAACTGCTGATTTGCTGTGGAAAAAAATCACCATAGACTTCAGAAACAATTCAGCTAGGGAATACCAAGTGTAGAAAATCAGTGTAAAGCATGGCATGCATTATAGCAGCTACAGATTTGTGCCACACTTGGTGAACCTTGAAAGAAAAAACCATACAGTTATACCCTCATTTCCCTTCCAGTTTTGGTCTGTATTTATGCTAATATCTTTATGTATGGCCTTACTGCAGTTAGGTTTTTCAGACACTTAGCAAAAACTCTCCTTTATATGTTCTCTAAAACAGGTTTCTTAAAAGCACTTTATGCGAGTTTCATGTAAATGTTTATTAAATGGGGGGGAAAAAAAAAAGGGGGGGAATCACTTGAACAAGGAAGATGTTTTTAAGTCAAATACTGAAATGAAATTCATTCGTGAAATATGTGATGCTGATTCCCTTTCCCTTTGCAGTAATCCATATTTGCCTTGAAAGAGAACTGGCTCAGGCATAGTGAGACAAAGTTTATTTTCGCCAGTTTGCAATAAACCACAATTAGCAGCCTCAGTTTCTGACCAGCATGTAATTCTTTGCTGTAATTAATTAAAATCATAGTGGTAATACTGATATGCATTCTCTGCATTTACCAAAGACAGTAAAAGTTCGTGCAGTTCTTTTGTAGAATAAAAATGATAGGGTGGTGTGTATATTTATATGCGTTTTCTCACATTATTATCATTATTTTTATTAGACTGATGTAGCAAACCGGAATTGCTGCCTCTGATAGAAACAGTAATAACATCTTTGCATTTACTTCTTACTTGAAGTTTTTGCTCTGAAAGATGTTCCTGCTGAGTATATTTGTATCTGCTTTTCGTCCTACTGATACGAGTGATTGGGAGGCTAAAAAGATGTAAAACTACAAAGCTTATCTGTGATGTTGATGCTAATTTGGCTAAATATAAGTCAACTGGATGGGATGTGGAGGAGATAAAAGATTGGCCAGGTTTTTTGTCTACATCCAGTCTTCTCAATTTTCATAGTCCATGGTTTAGCTGAGGACTTCTTTGAATCCTGGTAACTTAGAGTATGAGAAAGCAATTTAAAATGCTGTCCAGGAATCAGAGTTTATCAGTGTCTGTATAGTCTGATAATTTAGATATTCTCATGGACCGTATATGCTTAAACCTTTTGATTTGGGTTTGTTGTTTGTTTGGGCTTTTTTCGCCATTAAAAGTGTTTGTGATACTTCCACACACTATGTACAGTGAATACATGCCAGACGTGCAGTTTCTGTAAAGCATGTCAACAGCAGATACTGGTCCTTAAAAGACCATATGTCATACATCCTCAGCATTATGCTGGAAGAACCTGAATTAAACATTCCCTTGCCTGTCTTCAGTTGCAGCTTGGTTGACCAGTGACTCTTTGTGACTGTTCCCTGTTTCGGGATATTCTTCTCTGATCTGACCTGGGTGGTTGCATTATTATTTTGTCCTTCAGCAAGGCAGTTTTTTATATTAAAATATCCCAACCTCTTTAATAAGCAAAGTTAACGATCGGATGATTCTTATTTACTTTAGTAGCTTTTAGAATACCCTGAGTTTGCTCAGTACAAATGCATGCGTACACAGGCTTATGCAAGCACACATTTCTGCATATACCTTGCTGCTTTTATGTATATGGTAACACTGTGGCTCTTCCATATCCATTATTTTTGTCTTTCTACAGTAGCAGCTCCAGAGTGAGAGCTCAGTTCCTGTGATTTTAAAATTCTTTGCCTGGGGCGCATCTCTCTAAGCTCTTCTGTTCTGAACTCTAATTGTAGGAGTCGGCTCCAAACACCTCAAAGAAAGGCAGGCCAAAATATGAGGCTTCAGTTTTTAGGAAACTAGGAACTGAATGCTATAGGTCATCAACATATACTCTACTGCCTTCAGCAGTGATCAGCCCTAGGGGAAGCAGCATGGACCCCACAGTAGGCAGAAGCCTCAGGAAAACTTTTTCTAATTCCCTATGCTTAGAGATTAGACTAAATAAGGAAGAAAACATCCTTATCCTTTTAATTTAGATTTGGAGTGTTATACCTGGAGCTGTCCTGGCTATCCACGTAAGGCATCAGCCCCCTCTCTGAGTTCTTGGCTTCAGTGAGACTCTTTGGCAAGAAGTACCCAAGTGCAGCTACTCTGTGAATGAAGAGTTTCCCTCCTTCCTTCCATGTTGAATTTCCCACCTTTCACTATAATGGTGCTTGGTCTGTCTTATGAGGAGGGGAGAATAAAAGCTTTAGACCTACTTTTTATACCATTAGTTTGTATATGCTTTTAATGCATTTTCTTATAAATCACTGTTTTGAAGAAAACAATTCCTGCTTTCTCAGTCTCTTTTCATAAGAATTTTCCCAAGTACATTTTTCTGTATGCCTTTCTCTAAACGTCCCCTAAACTTGTCACACTTTCTTTGGAAATGGCTGAGCCATTCTGTTGTTAATATTGGAAATCAGAGAGTACTGTCGATATTTTCCTTTTAACTTTCTGTGCCTTCTGAGGTGTTCTTAGCCTCAGCCATGACATCAGCTTCACAACTAACCTTGGGCTACTGGAAGGGGTACTAATAAATGCAGTTTTCAAGCTAATGTTTTCACACTCTGCCCTGAACTCTTCCAGAGTTGGTCAGGATGCTACAGCTCTCCATCTCTTTTTCTCACCTAGAGATCATTTAGTCAGACTTGTCTTGCTCTGGGGGACTAACAATACATACTTGGAAGGCCTTCTGTCTTAAATTAAAGAGGGCATCGATGGAGGTCACCTTTATAAAGTATATTCTGATGATGCGTGTACCGAGGTTGTATATAATCCCCTTGTTCCTTTAACTTGCACTGAATTTTGAGAAGTATTTTCATTTTCAAACTGAAAATAAAATAATATATGACAATGTTGCATGAAATTGCATCTCTGGTGCTGCCTCCAGTGAAAGCCTATCACCTAACTTCACCTCTGTGCTTCTGTTCAGGGTAACGCGTTTAGAAATTAGGGGAGTTTTGCTTTTTTTCAGTCTTGGTAGCAAGTGAACAGGATTCACTTCTAAGAACACGATTATCAAACTTGTTGACTAGGATTCTTCATTTGGAGGATGAGTTGATTTGTCCATATAAATCCCCTTTGTGAAATTTAATAGATGGATAAAGTCATCCCTTGTCTGCCATAAAAAAGGCACAGTCCTTAAAACATACACAGTTGGGTTTTTTTGCAAAGTATATGAGGGTTTTACATCTTTAAGAAACCAAACAAATTCCAAACTGAATAAGAGAGACAGAGAGAGAAGGTTGCCTTTCTGTGAGCTGCCAGCTTTCCCAAGTGTCTCATCCTCTTCCCTCTGTCATCCTGAGGCAATGTGCCTGCATTTGTGTGTAGATTTATAGTTTATTTTTATCTATGGCTTCATCTGTAGGTAGCTATTATAGCCGCCTTGCCTGGATATTGTTTGGGCCTGATAGATCTGTCTGTAGTTCATCAAAGGGGAGCTGAGTGGCTAAAAGCCATTGGGTCCAGCTGAGGATGAAATACGAGCCATCAGCCTTGGTAATGGCTGTAAAATTTCATAATTACACGGCCTTTATTACATTGCATAATGATCCTGAAGCAGTATGGAACAATTAATTAAGATTTTCAACCGTGGCTCTTTCAGAAATTAAAAGGTGCTAGTGGCTGAGAAATGGGGAAGTGTCTTGTCCTAAAAGCATTAGGGATGCTTAAGAAGTACTTCCTGGGTACTTA
>VWZK01015532.1:449865-472945 GCA_013396935.1 Baryphthengus martii | reverse complement strand
TAGTAAGGAAAAAGAAGTGGAGAAAAAAAAAAGACAAGAAAAAGAAGATCAACTAGTTAAGCAGCTAATATCAGAGTAACGTTTTTGTACCTCACTGCTAATTCTTAATCTCAAAGCTGGTTCGAAAATTCCTGCCATAAGGCTGTTCCTTTTCTGTTCTGTAAAAATTTTCATGCCTTTTTTCCACTGTGTTCTGTTCTAGCCATTTGTCACATTTATAGAAGTTGAGCTCTGCACATTATTAAATAAATGCGGGCCATGCCTTAGGAGGAGGGTCACTTAGCTGCGTATTGGGGTGTACTGACCAAGTTTTTTCTCTTACGCACTTTCTCATATCTGAGGCCATTGAAATTCTTTGACAGCCTCTGCAGTTTGACAGACATCCCCAAGGAAGACTTTTTTTTTCTTTACTGTTTTGATATTTTTCTTCCTTCCTTTTCTTCTTTGTACATGCAGCATGTCAGATGTAATATAATACTTTCCATGAGATTGACCTCAGACCTGATCAGAAGTAATTATATTCCTAAGGTGCTGCAAAGGTGTCTCACAGGTTTCTGATGCACATACTGAAAGAAAAAGTATTTATATATGTGCAAGGAATATACAGAGAGAAACAGGAGGCCTGAACCTGTGCATGTACACATTACCTACCTATTACCTACACGTGAGCTGTTATGATCGATCGCAGGGTGGAGTTCTGAAGGCCAGCAAATTGTGATCCAGATGGGGTGTGGAGTGAGTACTCACTGTGCCAATGGTAGTGAAAGTGATGAAAAGACAGCACAAGTAACCCTGACATTCTCCACGCCCCGTCAAAATTTCAGGTCTTGTGGGAAGGAATCTCCTTTTCACTGTGTATCTTTCCCCTCCCTCAAACTATTTCGATTCGTACAAACTCTTGATATGCCTTTTAGATAGGACGAGCATTGAGTATTACTGTTTTTGAATTGAGTGGTCATCATGTAAGGTCCTCTTGTTCTAAATATTTTATGAGAAGCTAAGGTTTCCCTGAGGCAGCTCTAATAATAAACTTTCTGCAGAAAATTTAGAAGGGATTATGTGTTTCAAGGAGGAGCCGGCTGCTTGAAGTAAATTCTCTTGTTGAGTCATTTATTCCCTTAATAGGAATTTTCTGATCTGCTGTCATTCTTGTTCACACACTGGGTGTCACTGCCTCTAAAACACTTGTCATTCTTTAATGGAAACAAAATAGTCATTGCAGTCAGAGCCGCAATGTCATTCCACTACCCCTTGCTGCGTCGGCAATAGTGAAAATGACAGAGCGGCTCTCAGTAGGGGTAATTAAAATGTAAATATTGATATTTTATTATTTGAAATTACTTTCCAGTGCGGCATTTAATATCTCTCCATCTGTGCGGCTCTGTTTAGCGGTCACTTTAGTGCAGCTCTGGGATGCCAAGCGGCGGCTTGATCCCCGTTATGTCAAAATGCTTGTTGCTGCTTAATTTTGATATCTAATTAAGTGGAAAAGTACAGTCCACACTGTAATCCATGGCATCTTAACCAGCTGCTTGGGTATATTTAGAATTAATCTCCACTATGGAATCATCCTAATGTATGCAATTAAGAGTCTGCCGATGGCTAATTAGGTGTATTAGAATCAGGCAGCTTCCTTTTTTTTTTTCCTTTCTTTTTTTCTCTCTCTCTTTTTTTTCTTTTTTTTTTTTTTTTCTCTTCTGTGTGTGGACTGTTGTAGACTTAAGACAGAGCCTCCAGAGATGATCTTAATGGTACATGTGCACTCATAGAGGTAAACTAGAAATTTCACATTTATGTAGGAAAATATGTGTGACTCTCTTATCCCAAACGAGGGAGACTGTAAACATCATTTGGGTTTCCTGGCAGCTGCAGCACATTAAGAAAATCAACTAACCAGTAGAAAAGTTTTAAAAATTGGGAAGAAGGAGAAAGATGTGTACAATAGTGTTCTGAGCTGTTCTTTTCCTGCCAGAGGGCAAAAGGGTGTATTTACCCAAAATGTTGCAACCTGAAGTTTTTGATTTGGCTACAGAAAGAGATTTGAGCTTGCTCAGCACTTACAGAGTTAACATAGATGTCTTGATTGGATAGTGAGCATGGTTGTCTCTGTATGCTAATACATTGCAGTATTGGATTCCTATTATTAACATGATTGAGGAAGTCCTGGAAACCTAACTTTGCCTGATGGGGAAAGAAAGATGGAGGGAGCAGGGATTGCCACAGTTCTCAGTGAGGAAACGACTGGTGGCTTCCCCAGGGGAGCGAAAACCAAACAGCAGTGACCCAGCCTTCTTTGAGGAAAAGGGCTCTCAAAGCAGACTCAAAGAGGTTGTTAACAAAAGGCAGAACATGTTTAATACACAAGAAATCCCTTATTTCTGTTGAAGAAAAAAAAAAGAAAAGAAAAGCAACTGGTATTTTATACCAATCCAACAAACTTGGTTTTGAAGCCTGATGTGCATCAAGCTGAAGAAACTTGAACTCTAAATTTCTTGGTATCCCCAGACTGTGTCACTGTTGGGAGGCTGATTCGTACAAAGATTAAAGTGAGCAATACCTGAACTAATGCTGGTTGTTGTTAGTTAGGTTCCTCTCTCAAGTTCATGGTCTTTTTTGTTGCTGTTGTTTAGTTCAGTGAAAAAATTTTAAAAAAACAAACACAAAATAAACACACAGAAAAGAGTGGGCTTTTCTTTTTCTGTAGTTATGTGATTATAGTTTCATTTCTGCTGGCTGAACTGATTGAAGGATCTAGGTAAGGCATACCACACACTAGAGATCCACGTCTTGCGCTGACTGTTCTAAGCTGAACTGTGTTACAATTTTCTGGACTGGATTTTGAGAGAGATTCAGCTCCATTCAGGACACTTGTTGGTTTTCATCTACAGTCACTTTACTAATGACAGAATGTAGTCGGTTTTTTTCACCCACAAATCTGGCTTTAGCGTACCCATACTCAAATACGTATGTCCAAAACAGATTGAAGGAAAATTTGTGTGGAATCAATATTTATGTTGAAATTATGATTGGTCTTTTTTTAGACAGGCTCAGTGAAAGAAAATGATCAGGATCATAAATATAATCCTGCTCCACTTTCTCCCATGCAAATGTCTGGGCACACAAGTGATACCTCAATATATGCCAGACATTTTAAAAAGCAAATTTAGTGTAAAATGTTGTACCACAGATGCAGACTTCTCAACTCTAGGGACAAAGATGCTTTTAGGAGTCCACCATGTCGTGTCATGTCATCTGTGTCTGCTGTCTTCAAAAGGAGGACAAAACTCTCCCTATTCTAAACAAACCATGGTCAAAGGTTACAATTGAAAAATCTGCAAGAGTTAACTTTAAAAAAGCAGATCGGATCACATGTGTACTGCATTAGAAAGATCACCTTTAGGAATCTGTGAGTTCATGTTGCTGACCTTAAGGAGACCTACAGCTACATTGGGCCATATTGAACTGTTAGTTTGAATTTTAAAACTTTTTCATTGTCCTTATCTTAGAATTTAAAACCTCACTAGAAGCAGCAATACACCAAGGAGTGCCAACTGTCTAAGATAAAAAAAAAAAAAAGGAAAGAAAATAAAGCAGTTTACTACTTATCAGGTCTTCCTCTGCTCTTATAGCATCTAGTCATAAATCAAAAGAAANNAAAAAAAAAAAAAAAAAAAAAGTGTTTGGACTGGCTTCTTTTTAATATAAGGTTGGTATGACTTTGGAGTGAAGCTGTTTAAAATTGTGGGAATTCCAGTGGTAGCGCCAGCCCAAAGGGAATCATAGAATCATAGAATGCCAGGGATTGGGAGGGACTGAAATCAAGTATTAACCTGTTTGAGTCTATTGTCTTGTATTTTCCTTTTCCTCAGTGAATACTGAAATGACAATTAACAGAAATAGAGTACAGTATTTCAAACCATATGTTTCTAGAAGTGCCGTTATAAAGTGCTCCTAACATGGAGGTCTTACCAATTCTATCCTGAAGCAGGTTTTTGATATGTTTTGTTTGATCTTTAATGTTTCACTTCCCAGTATTAGCAATTGAAGGTGGTTATGTGAAGTCAGGGAGACATTCTTAATCAGTCATGTTTTCTAGCTCCTTTCCATTACTATTGCTGAAGAAGCAGCTCACAAGAACTTTTGCTGTAACTAGAAATAAATACAAAAAAATTTAAAGTGGCTGCCTAGAAAAATTTGGGTGGTTAGAGAGGGGTGTCTCTGCTTTAAGTACTGAAATCCATTTGAACTATAGTGAGCTACATCTCACAGTACACATCTTACCCTGGGAAGAACTGACAGGCTTAAATTGCTCCTGTTTAGTGTGACCATGTGAGGTTTCACCGGGTAAAAGACAAACTAGAAATATTTCTAACTGCTATTTAAATTATATTAACACCTTTTCGTATAGCTTGAGTGAAAGGTCACGCTAGACAAGCTGCATCTTCACTGTTTGTAAATGTCTAATTTGCTGCTTTTAAATTGCTCTGAACTTCACTTACTTAGTCCTGCTGAATGAATCCAGTGTTGCAAATACTTCTGACAAGCGAATATTTGCTTAGTGAGAATCCATTGTTCGTAATGGATTGAGAGGGACATGCAGTGTGAATGCATTTTTATTGCCGTGCCATCTCTCTGCTGTTGTTTCAGTGAGATGAAAGTAGCGGTGGGATAAAAGCCCCGCGTTTCTTACCGCTCTGTGTGGCGTTTCCCATCTCACCGGTAGGTGTTAGTGAAAAAGTGCTTATCAGGGGCATTTTTTTTGCGTTATAAAATATAAACAAAATATGTATATTTTATAAGAACTTGGACAGCAAGAGTTAGTAATCAAACACACTTAAATAAAACCCGAGAAAGTGCACAGGCTTGAATGGAGACATCCATCTCAGCACTCTCTGAATGCACGTTTGCTTATTTGTGCTGGAGTCACAGCAATTCCTGGGCAGCGCTGCGCAGGCAGCGTGAGCTTCCCGCTCCCACGGCCGCGCAGCTAACAGATGGCAGTTCGCAACTCGTAGCGCGGAGATCGCCGCTCACGACAGAGCCCCCGGTGCTGCCTCTGCGCTGCTCTGCTCTAGGGGCAGGAGGAGATGCTGTAGAGCAAAGCAGCGCTCAGGAAAGGTGCTGGCTTTGCTGTGCGGAAGTTGGGGGATGAAACTAATTTCTAAACAGTTGCTTTAATTGTAGCACGTCGGTTCTAAATAGCTTGGCAGCTGAATCCAGCAAATAGTGTTGAGGCTTTGGCTGCATTTCTGGTCAGTTGTAGTTCGTACTTTGGGATTGGATTTGTGGTTTTCGAGTTTGGGCAAATATCTCTGCTTTTTATTTCGTGAGCTGACGCTTTCCGTGTGAAAATCCCATCATGCTTAAGTTTCAGCTTGCTGTGGTATCATGTGCAGTTATTAGCCCTTTAACCAGTGACTCTGTGAGCAAATGGATAGGGAAAAAAAAAAAAAAAAGAAGAAATAATGAGTTCACCCTGGCATAATGAGTTATATCTGTTTCTGTTCCAGCTTTCACCAAATTTCATCCATAATCTGTGAAATATGTTTGGTGATTAGTGAGAGCGCTCTCCGTCTGTTTAAGGGTTTTCATAACAGCTGAAATGTTTGTGGGTCTTGATAGATACTTTCAGACTACAGAGTATTTTGAAATGCAATTGCATATTATTTTTTTTCTTGGGCTGATATAATACAAAGGGTCTCTTAATTCAGATCTAAGTGGGAGATTCAACTCTAGATGTACCCCAAAAAAAAATTAATCATACCATCCTCTTCCTTGGATTTTTGAGAGAATAATAGTAAGTGGCAGTCAGGCTATGAAAGTTTCCTTCAGCAAATACTGTGATCACATCTAGAAAACATTCTGCAGCCCTAACAGAAATTTCACTGCTGAAATTTCCCTGGCCTTTGTTTACATCCCTGGAAGCCAGCTCAAGTTGTAGAGCGGATCCGAGCGAGCGCTGAGTGCATGCCAGGAAGGGAGAGGAGAGACGAGTGACAGCTGTATGTCCGAGAGCGCGCTGGAGTTGAGTCTGAGCTTGAAAGGAAGTGGAGTTTCTTCATATTCCCTTCTGTGCAGCTTTTGGCCCTCTCTTTGCCATTTGACCACGAGCCCCGCGCACTCCTAAATAAAGTCATCTGGGCCAAAAGAAAAGGTTTTTTAAAGCAATATTTACAGTGTTTGTTCTTTTGGCAATGGTGACTATACATCATTTTTGAAACGAGGAAATTGCGCTGACAACATCAGTACCCATAAAACATTTAGAAGGAAGTTAATCTATCAAAATTAAGTGTAAATAATTTAAAAATCCAACTCTGATATTTCAACTGTGTAAATATATTGAATCTGCAACACACTAGTGAACATGTCATTTTCAAGCACAGCTTTGATTATGCAAAATGTAAATTAAGATGTTTGAAGTACAAACCAGGGCAAGCAAGAGGAATGCTTTACTCATAAAACTAACAATCACAAAAGCAACTGGTAAAATAAATGGGAGGTGATGATCAGAAAAAGCGAGCAGCTCCCAGATTTGCCAGAAATTTTCATACCTTCTTTAATCAAATATTTGGATTTCTAAACATGTAACAGAGAGAAAGGGAAGTTCATTCCCTGCAAAGCAAAATAAGCTAGCGTTTGGGTCCGAGTAGCCTGATTTAGGCATTACATCAAATGTTTAAGGCTGAAAATAACAGTAGGGATAAGTCCCGCCACTGTCTTTTTTTTTTTTTCTTTCCCCCCCTCCCTGATAGGTCTCGGAGTGCTGTGTGCAAGGCACAGATCTTACTTTGGCACTTGACCATCTGCAGCTGCTTCACTCTAGCCCCTAGTGACTTAGTGTCCATGAAGTCCATCTTAATGAAGTAGAGGAAAGGGTCTTCGGGAATATAAAAGATTTACCCTGCTTAGCATGGAGCTGTGTGCAATGTGAAATAGAGAGCAAGTAGTGCATGTGCTGATCTTTGAAAAGATCTGTGGTTTAAACAGCCCCGTCCATCTAAGAGATTGTGAACTGTGTTTGGAGCTGGCTGGGAGTGCCGAGTGCCGCAGAGTGCGCTCAGCTCACCACTGGTCCTTCCTATCAAAAAGATGTTAAGGCCTTTTTACCTGTTTATTTCTGCTTCCTTTGAGCTTTGGCTTTACTGGTATGCAAAAAGAAAAAAAAACAACAACTCCAAACAACAAGCATATGTTCAGTTGCTCAATCAACCTTTTCTCAATCCACACTCGGTGATCTGAGTGAGTCATTACGGCATAATTACAATTTGAGTGTGATACGCTGTTTGTAGAAAAGTATCTATTTTTAGCTGAAGAAACACTACAGTCCCTGAAAGGAGGAGAAATAAAGAAAAAAAAAGGGAAGGAAGAAAATCTGTAACCAGCAAATCAATGCTATTGTTAAACTGATATTACGAGACACCCTGTAGATTTACAATGCTTGCGTTCAGCCACATAAAAACCGCTCTGAAAAGAATGCCTACCAGGGGTTAAATTCATATGCCTGCGCTGCAGCCTATTTCTGTCAACACTCAGCTCAGGAAATAAACATTTATGCTTTCTGAAATGAAAGTGTATTTTTGAAGACTAGCCGTCAGATATTTTTTGCCCTTCACACTTTCAAATGCTTAGCCTTTTTTGTAAGTTGACTGCAAAGTGCATCGGTTTGCTAGGGAAAAAGAGAAAAAAAAAAAATCTTGACAAGTGCCCATGGCATCATTGTCAAGCACACGAGCGTCTAGTAGAAGATGGCAGGAGGGTTGGCACAAAACATGCTTCCTTCAAGCTTCTTACCTCAGGGGTACCTGACTCTTGAGAAGCCCTTCAATCCTTCCAAATGACGTTATTGCAAACTGTCATCTGGTTTATTTGGAGTGCGCCGTATCGCAGATAAACATGCTATTTAACTGCGGGTCAAGGTACAGAGTCATTCTGCTAGCAAGCGCCTGAGATACATTAAATGGCATTGACTTGGGGACGGAGATGGAGAGAGATCAAAGTTGTCACCAATATGGTGCGTGCTAAGGGGGTGGGGGGGGAAGGTACACAACATTGTATTTCAAAAAGCCGTTCTGCAGTTCTACATCTAAAACAGTGACCTGCAGGACTCTTAAGGATTAAGGACCCACACCACGCATGGCGAAGTTCAAAACCACACCACTGTGCAGCGGCTCGGGGGGGTTGACAGAGCCTACAGTTGTAACTGGGGAGGCTAACACCCGTCCAGAAAGCTGGAAGTGTATTTTGTTCAATTTGGAGACTTTTAAAAAAATAATTACATTTTAAAGAACTGTCGCTGATCTAGGGGAAGAACTGTCGCTGATCTAGGGGGTTCATATAACAAAAGCTCAGGGAACCAGAGCACAGTTTGGCGTGAAATAAGTATAACCTCATCCAAAACGTTAAAAATAAATCTGTGTATGTAAAAAATGCATATGCCTGTGTAATCTATTCTTTTAACTGTGACTTTCTGAACAGCTATTAAAAGGGCATTGGTGTGGTACAAGAGACAGGCTGGATGCTTTCACGTTTTCTGAAAAATCAAAACAAAACCAAACCAGATTAATTACAACTTGATGCAGCTTTCCATCCCCATGAGGGCTGCCTTTAAAAGTTAAAACATGCTTTCACTGAGCAGGCTGTCAAGAGGAAGTTACTTCAGTCAGGAAGAAAATAATCATATTTATTTGATTTATTCTTGGAGAGCAGAATAGTGTGCTTTATATTTACCATTTTTTCTATCATGTAAAAAATTTCCTTTTTTTTAATCTGTCACATAAAAACAATTAGTGTATTTACTGCACCAGACTGCAGATTTTTCAAGAGTGCAGTACAATAAATTATAGGCAATATCCCATTTTTCCCCCTCGCAGAGCATATGAAATTTATTTTGACTGTAGCACACAATAAATGTTATTGAAACATCGCATTATTTATTAAAAAAAAACCAACCAACAACCAACAGATCTGTACTAAAGTAGATAAGTAAATAGAAGGAGGAAGTTGGGAGTTTTCAGAAAAATAGAATAGAGAGAAATTGCAGGTTAAACTTTTTTTAATCAGAACTGATTTTATTGCTTTTTGCTTAATTAAACTCCTCAGAAGTGTGTGAAACATTGTTATAGCTGAAAAATTGTTAATTTGTAAATCACAGGGACAAAAGGGCTCCGCTGCAACTTTAAAGTTTCTATGCACGTAAATGTCAATAGAGTGCCTTCTCCATCATCAGCACTAAATTCACATTGATGCCTCTTTTCTTCTCTGTATTGATCCTTCCATGAGAACGTAGATTTGTATCTGTTAATTAATGCGTCCTGAAACAGCGTTTGTATTAATCAGGCAGATAAGAAAAATTGGATGCCTGCACCCTCATGACAACCGTAAAAGTGCTGGCCCTGATAAAATCGTGGATGGACCTCAATAAAAAAGTTCCTCCTTCCACTCAATAAACTAATCATCCTGCTTTTAATTATTCGGCAGAAAGATGTGTGGAGATTGGAGAATGTGTAAATCTATTTACTAACAGCAGTGTCTGGGAGGGAGAATGGGGCTGTCACAGGACGGTGCTGCAGGCTACGTTCTCTGTCCATCTGCTACTGCAGAAAAACTGGTTCTTGAAAGCCGGGGAAGGAACAGAAATGTTGAAGCTAATTGAAATCATGAATTCCTCCCTATAACCTTTCCAATGATTATTTCTTCTCCATTTCCCTCTTATTTATTTTAATCGCAGATGCGTTATTTTCCATTGTCGCCTCTTTAAGGGTTTCCTGTTGTTGTTGGCTCAGTTTTTGTTGGTTTTTTTTTGAAGACAAGAGAGCTACAGTTCTATCACAAGATTCAAAAGACAGTAAGAGAAAATGAAAACAAATAAGGGAAGGGAGAAAAATGAGAGGGAGCATGCAGCCGGTTTTATATTTCATTTTTTATGGATGCCTGGTGGTTTGGACGTGGGGTTTTCTCTTTTTTATTGTGTTAGCTTTGCTGCTTAGTGCTTATAGAGAAAATCTCGTTTGGAGTAGATGCCTTGCAGATTTGCTAGTTTATGATATATTCCTGCTTGACTGTAACTCTTGACTTTCAAAACAGAAAAATGCATTTAAGCGTAATAGAACGCCAAAAAGAATGTTCTTACAGCGGGAACTCTGTCAAAGGACATGTAAGCAGCTCCATAAACAACTAAATGAAAGCCTCAGACATGTCTTAAGACCCTTTAGGAAAAGCTTGACTAATCCCCTTTGATGATTTTATTAAGTACTTGTGGTTGATGGTGCCAACTGGCAAACTACTGCATTTCACCGACAGGCCAGGAAAATCACTTCCTCTCCCATATTGTTTTGTAGCTCCTAATGTGATTGGGATATTAGCAGTTTGATATAATAAATTAACAGGTACTGTAAACAAGAGTCTGAAATGGTAAGACAGTAAAGGTGTTTGTCCTTAGTGATCCTATTAGGAAGGATAGCAGAAAAAAAAAAAAAAAAAGGCAAAAGTGAAATTCATGAAGTGGCATTTATTACATTTTTTTCTTGCCTTCAGAAAAAGGCCAATGTGGCTGCTATTCAGCTGGCACTTTATTATGCCACTCTGTTATTTCAACAAGTGTAATAGAGATGGGAGCCATTACAGAAGTAATTAAGATATTTTCTGAGAAGGGTAGGTGTTACTTCTCTTTCCTCTGAGGTTAAAGTCCAAAGAGAACTTTCCTCTTCGTGATAATCACCTTAATTCTATTAGAATGTCAGTTCTTCCCTTTTAAAAAAATTGTGTTCTTTGGTTGTTTTTTTTTTCCCCCTCCTAAATTATCCTTGTTAGGTTATGGTAACGATGAACAGTCATCAAATCCCTGTTTCAGGTTTTAGCATCAGGTTTTAGACCTAAGCACAAGGATTTCAGAACATAAGGCGGCAGCGTACAAGTCTCAGACTGTCACTGCAATATTCCCCAAATTAATATGGCTCTTAAATGAAAGAGTCTGCAAATTCAGCTTGTTTATAACTTTGCGTGTTGATTAGGAAACATTTGGTTTTGTATTGATTTTGATTCCTGTAGTATAATAGGGAGGAGAGACACAAAGGCAGAATGGAGAACAGTGGAGTACATACATGTTTTATCACAATGTATATAAAACTAAATCAAAAAGAGGAGCAGATTGCTGGCAAATCGAAACGCGTTTAATATTTTTCCTGTATTTTTTTTTCCTATTCAGGATTCTCCACTTTGTCTCTAGCTGACCAGATGAGCCTTCTGCAGAGTGCTTGGATGGAGATTTTGATTCTCGGTGTTGTATACCGATCACTTTCTTTTGAGGATGAGCTCGTGTACGCTGAAGATTATATTATGGATGAAGACCAATCCAAACTGGCGGGCCTTCTTGACCTTAACAATGCCATACTGCAGCTGGTAAAGAAATACAAGAGCATGAAGCTGGAGAAAGAAGAGTTTGTCACCCTCAAAGCTATAGCACTTGCTAATTCAGGTTGGCAGAGCGGCATCACAATTGCTACATTTTTAATATGTCACTTTGGGGGATTTTTCCATAATACTTTTTGCATTCTTGTTTTAAACACAGGTTTAGAATAAGAAGTTGCTAATCAGACATTGGTCTAAAAGGCCACAAACAAAGCCATGCAAAACGAGAAGAACTTTGTGGCTCTAAGTAGTTGTGGAATATATTCCTAAGGGTGTGGAGAATGCTGAACTGTATGATTTGGAGAATATTTTACAGTCAAAGATCCCGTCCAATGAATACAGATGTTCTCCTAAATCTATTCCATGATCCAGACAAGTCTAATCATTGCAATTAAAATGAAAGGGCGCATGAGAATATACTATATATGTTGCCTTTAAAGGCAGCTACTGATTTATTTGGTAGGGCGAATTCAGGATATGAGAGGAGGGAAGGAATTCATGTTTAATCTCGCAAGGACCACACCTTACTTTAGGGATCCTCTGTGTTTATGAGAATGCTTCTGCAAAAATGATTACCTATGCAGCAAGGGTTAAAAATCTCAGAAAGAATTTTTTTTCCTGCATTTGAATTTAAAAGTGCTGAAGCAGTGAATACTGTCAGATAAGTAAAAATCGTTTGTGCTTTGTTGTTTTTCCTTTTGTGTCTCCTTAATGCTTTATTGTGGTCTTAAGTCCCTCTTAGCATTTGCATAAAGTTCACGATAGATCCCTCTTTAATGACGTGCTGATCATTAGATACCTGTGTGTCAATAACATGCTCTGATGCTATGTTCCATTGACAGTCACACCGTGCCCCTCCATCTGCTTTTGTTTTGACCCTATCTTTGAACTTTATCTTGGTTGCTGGCCAGTAGTTTTCCCTTTAATTACAAGAAGGAAACTGTCAATAAAATCTGTTAAATGGGATGCAATGAGTGGCTTGAATGGGCGGACGGCTATTTGTTCAAATTCTGCAGCATTCAAGGTATTGACAGTTTGTTTTCTGGGGCCATATGTGACGATCAATCTCAGGCTGGGCTCAGCCGCGCTGAAAAATGAAAAACCAGATTGCTTTTGCTTACTTGTGGATGACGACTTGTGATTTGGCACGGTCCTAGTGAGATGAGACCTTCTGCCCAAATTGCCCCCCTGAGAGCCAGGACGCGTGACTGTTTTTAGAAATAATTTTTTAATTGATTTTGTAATTAACAGTTCATCTACAATATTGATGCATGAATCCTCAGATTGATAGGAGGGAAATTGTTTTCAACAATGAAGTTATACTTTCCTATTTGTCTTTGTAATGTGATTTAGCACTCTGCATTTTTAATTGGAAAGATAATTCAAAAACATGCAAAGCCAAAGTGCTTATTAGTTTCTTTGTAAAATATTCTCCACCCCACTAACTCTGCCCGTAGTTCTAGAATATTATTTTTTTTCCAGAATAAAAATGCTGAAATGCCTCTCAAAGAACAAAATCACTGTTAATTGAAGATTTATTCATAATTTTTGACCATCGTAAATAGACACTTGAGGATGCTTTGCAGCTACAACAAGGGTTTTTCTCAAAATTGGTCGTGCTTAATGAACAGAGCAAGAAAGTTATCTGGAATGAGGAGTCTAAATTGAGAGGGGGGTTGTATTTATTTCAATTCTGTAATTCAGAGACTGAATTAGAAGTATTTCTGTAGTTTACTTGATAAAAAGGATGAAGAGCTGGCATATAGGGATATGATGTTAAATACCACTCATGCCTTTTTTTCCCCTGCTAAAAAAAAAAAAGAAAAAAGACATGCAGTGGTTTAATAATAATAAAAGATACTGCTGCCAAAAAAGTTTAGTCATGCGTTGTGCATAGAGTGTATCAAAATCATCTGTAGCTTCATTAACTTCTCTGGGAATTACAACCAAGATAATGTCAGAGATAAATACATTTCAGCATACGAAATTTCAGGGCATATGTAAGTGAAAACGTTTCTTCTCCTCATCTCAAAAGAAATAAAATTACTGGTTAAAAATGAAACTATTGCAAAGAGAAGTTAAAAAGCCGCCTAGCCATTCAACTTCCCTTTCAGCAGAATATTTTGACTGCTGGTGGCCAACGTTTCAGCTTCAGGTTGTACATGGAGCAGACAGAAACTTGTATCAGCTGCAACTGCACTAACCTGTAGGTGTAAAATAGCACCTGCAGAATTACAGCCCATCACAGAATATCAGACCCCTAGTGTTTTAATTTACAAATGCAGCTAAAATTAAAGTAAAATTAAAATTTTTATCTTCTTTTATAGGCAAACCCAGAAATAGCTAGCTTTCACATAACTATGAACTTGATTAGTGTAAATGCAGCTATATATATAAAAAAAAAAGAAAATGCCATTATAAAGTTAATCAATTAACGATTCACA
Source organism: Baryphthengus martii (assembly GCA_013396935.1). Lineage (NCBI taxonomy): Eukaryota > Metazoa > Chordata > Aves > Coraciiformes > Momotidae > Baryphthengus > Baryphthengus martii. The sequence continues at coordinate 459,095 of VWZK01015532.1, read as the reverse complement.
TTTGAATTTATTATATTGCTATTTCTGCTTTCTTCCAAAACTTCCACTATTTCTTTTTCCAGTTTGAAATACATTAGCCTTTTTATAGCTGTAGGGAGAATGGATGAAGCATAGGAAGAAATCTTAGGCGTTTCAGACATTTTTGCCATATCCGCAGTATCTAGAAAGATTCCCAGGTTGACTCTACTGTAAACAGTAGACAAAGATGGTTTTATAGCTCTCTATCTGTGGTAGTGATTTATGATACAGTGTCATAGTACTTTCCCTGCTGGTGTACAGAAGCAGGAAGAAAGAAATTGCAGACCGTCTTCATATTGATTGTATTTTGTTTGAATAAATGCCACAAGCTTTGTTTTGGCCAACAAATCTCAATATCATGAGCGTTAAAACACCCCAACCTCTAACTTTCCTGTAGGCCTCCGGAGTCTGCTTGTGCAGCACTCGATCTGAGAGAATCCTGCCGTTTGGTTTCTAAAAGGTGGGGAGGAGGAGCTGTTTTTCAGGGAGATTCTCTGACAGCTATTATCAAATGTTCCCGTGGCAGGGTTGGCCAGTGCCACGCCGCTTCTATAAATTTCCAAAAAAGCAAGATGTAGCAACCTTGTAGATTGTCACTGATTCCAAATGGAGTGTGTGTAAGCAGCTGAAAAGTTTAAATACATATATAAGCGCACAATACCAAAACGTGTAGACATTTTAGTCCTGAGTGCGTTAAACAGGCATGATTTCGAGTTAGGCTTGATATGTAGGTGCTTAATTGGGAATTTATCAGGTGATTTTTAAACATCTGCATTGATTCAGTAGTAATTAATACAGCCTTTCTGCCTGAACTCCAGAGAAGTCCCTCTCACCGCGGCGTTGCCCTTGTCCTGTCAGTGTCACGAGTTCTTCCCTTCTTCCTCTACCTTCTCTACACAAAAGCAAGTAGGTTCCTTGAAGCTGCAGGATGCAACTGCTCTGCATTCCACCTCACACCGCCCAAATGAAGCAAGCTGGCGCCAATGAGCACTTTGTTTACCCACGCAGAAAATCAACTTTGAATGGTTTCCAAAACATGCATGTACCAATTACTTCCTCGTGTGTAAGGGAAGGTGAAATATTTGCAAAATACGTTTGAAGTGTACGCAAGTGCGCGCACACCCCCGGCACGTGAACGCTCCCGACGCAGAAAAGATGACCTGCTCATCTCTTCTGTATTAGCAAATGCTTTCGTGTATCGATTAGGTAATACTAAACAGGGAGTTGCAGGTGAGCAGTTTTTTGAAATTGCCTCATCAGTAAAGACTAAATTGTGCCTTCAGGCCAAATGTTGCAGAAGAGCTTAGGAGTCACAACTGAGACTAGATTTTTAAGAGCAGCTCAGTTCCCATCTAAGCCCTAACGTAAGGAACTCAGAGTGTCAAAATACATTAGCACGTTGGAAAATCCGATCCGTGTGTATCTGCCTACGAGGCTGCTGGCATCTTGAAAAATCTGACCCAAATGTGAATGTGAGGCACTGAAAACTATAACCCTATGCACTGCTGAAAATTTAATCTTAAATGCTAATCCTAGCTGTCTAGCCTGTACAACCAGAAGAGGAAAAGGACCTCTGCTTATCATCACAATTTCTGGCCTCCCTTATTAACTCTCCTAAAAAAAAAAATCCAGCACGCTTTCAGTACTGAAGGAGTGAGAACCAAGAAGTAGCTTGTGCATTTTAGCAGAATGAAGCACACAGATCAACACTGATGCCAGTAAAGTTACGGAATCATCTATCCTGGAAAAAAAAATGAATGAGTTTGTTTTTACAACTTGCTTAGCTTTCTAGCCACCAAAAGAGTGTACTCAGAGCATTAGGCTATCACCATTAAATAATGTTATGAAAATTCAAATTAATTGGTAGAACCCTATAAATCACTTATTCCCCAGGACATCATCATCTTTATTTCCAGTATTGACTGTGGCTTATCTTCTGTCACAATGTAATATATTTATTTTCTGATAATGCCAATTTTTTAATTTGGTTTTATTTTCTCATCTTGTTAGTTAGAATTCATGATTGAAATGTATCTACTGTGAATCAGCGTATATGAAAAATATATGTACACCTGTGTGTTATTGGTGTATTACCAATGTTTATTTTCCCAAGTCTAAATTGCAACATCTGTTAACTCTTTCAGGGAATTTTGTGCAGAATGGAACAGCATAGAAAATTTTTTTTGCAAAATGATGTTGCCACTACAGTTAGAGTTTTTGTGTTGCTTAAAAACAGCTTCTCCCATTTTTATGTAATCAAATAGATGGCACCTACAATTCTTGGTGAAAATAAATAACTCTGCTACCATTTGCTTACTGATAACATTAAGCAAATGGTAGAAAATTAATTACTGATTTAATTTTTTTTCTTTTTTTTTTTTTTCTGATACTTGTTCTAGTAACCGAATAACTTTGATGATTCCCTGCTTATGAAATAGGTAGCTATGATTTATGTGGTAGCCGCCTGAGACTCGGGAAGGGCAAGAAGCGAGACCAGCCAAGTGGCTGTCGGGAGGAGGGAGCCCCGTGTTCCTTACTGCCGGGGCAGGACTGCAAGGGGAGCGCTGCCAAGGGCCAGCTCTGTGCTGACAGGCGGATTTTCTGGGTAGGAAAGCAAGCCTGCGAACCGCTGTGCCACCAGTGCAACTGCTCGTCTTCACCGTTACTCATCCCGCGTTTCCACAGCACTAAACGAGTGGCTTCCGGTGGCAATTGTGGCAATTCCATTTTGTAATGGAGAGAAGGGTTTTGAAGCGTTCCTTTGGCGTTTTCTTTTAGTTGGTGTCTTACTCCCCACCCCCAGCTCTATTGGTCTAATTCCTCTTTTCCAGAGTTTTCATAGCTTTCTTGAGCAGGCAGCCAAAGCAGTTCCTAGTATACAATTTGTTCTGCATCGAGGAAATATTCCTTTATTTATCGCCCTCACTACCTATCCTAGTGGAATGTGAGCCACTTCAGGAACGAAAAGAAAAAGGTGGTTTACTGTTTTAACTTACTTTATGCCTGTGGGTTTAATCCACTGCTAATTCAGTTAGCCCGTGAAATAAATAGGTGTGTTCCATGAAGTAATTTCTTCTCTACAACATCTTAATTTCCTACTGTGTTTTAAAAATCGGTCTGAGGCTTCAATTTTCAAGTCTCTTCTTAAAAGTAGGCCAAACCAGCACAATCCGGACTAAGATCTTGTTCACAAAAATCGATCTAGCAATCCTTTGTTTTACTTTTCTTGATTTCCACTGCCTGTAATTGCTATGGACAAGGAATTCTGAATTTATTCCAACATATTGAATTGTCCATGTCCAAAGAGTAATTCAGATGTCAGAACATTTTTGCTATACTCTTTTGCAAGGGAAACTGTTCTGTGTGTCTATGTGCTTGTCTCCAACCAAGCAGACCCCAGCAAATAATTCTGTTCAGGAAAGACAGACAAATATGTGATCAAAATGAAGTATTTCTGTTGATCCTACACAGGGAGGAACAAAGTCTATGGGGCAGTTTCATTTCTAGCTTGTTAAAAGGTGGGAATTCTTGCTGGGCGAGGGAAGCAAGAACCTAGTTTGATTTGCTATCAACAATTTCCATTGTTTTTGTCTTAAGCAGTATGCTTTTCAAAATGTCACTGTGTTGTGTTTCTCCTAAAAATATACAGAAAGACAATGTGGGCAAGCACTTTGCAAAAATGCAGATTTCCGTCTGTAAATGCGGCATACATTTCAGGCAGGACAGGATGGGATTCTGTAATTCTGAGAATAGTTCACCCATCAATAAACACCGTGGTGGTTTTTGTGGTGGTTTTGGATTGGCAATACAAGCTAGAGAATAGATTCCTCTTATTTGAGACGTAATCTAGATTAGGATTTTGTTGCCCTTACATAAAGCAAAAAACATTTTGCCTGCTGTTCTTACTCTTCATCCCATCCAGTTCTTCCAGGATCCTACAACTTTTTAAATTGATTTATCTGGTTTGAGTCCATGAACTGCTCAGTGATACGGAATTACAAACGGCACAGGGATTGCTGTTTTTCAAGTACTTGTTGATATTTGCCCCTGTGATGTGCTTTATCAGCATCTTAATGTGTGTGTGGGGGGTGTGTTCACTGCTGCAGAATTCCTGCTGCTTGCTTCACTATAATAATTTCTTCCTTTATGCTGCTTGAATTTTCTGACAAGAAATACTTCATCTGAAACCCCTGGGTTTCTACTGCTTTCTAGTGATTTTACATACAAAATACATACATACCAGCCTTTAGTTTACCTCAGAGCAGCATTTTGAGAGGTCTCCTTGCCCTCAGTTTAGGTGCTTCCCAATTTTTAGCTATTTGTCACCTTTTGTGGTGTGTTGTAAATGAGTCCTGGGTGGATGGCTGCTTGTTTGAGATTTGAAATGCATTTGAAATGAAGCTTGAATTTTAAATGAGATAGATTATAATCTGAATTTCTGTCTGGACCTTGTGGTGTTTTTCTTGGCTGAGAACTCTAATTTTCAACCATTTCTGCACAATGATACAATCAATGGATTGATCAGAAGAAATACAATTCTATTTTCCCATCCCGTGATGGTGGAAGAAAGCATTTGCAACAGCAGAACGAGATTCTCCAAGTAGAGCTCAAAGAGTTGACGTCCTCATTGGTGGGTCTCAGTCTCTCCCATCACAGCCCTGCTCAGTAACAACTTTTTCCCCTGCTAGACTGAAATACCATCTTCTCAGCAGTGCCTGGTATCAACAAGTCTTGTTTTTCTGTTGAGCTCATCCAGTTTCACCAGCCTGGGATCCTTTTTTACAGGGCATTTACAGTCAAATCCTGCTTGCTTTCAAATGACAACACTTATGACTTACCCTATTTAATTTTGTTATTTATATAAGCACTGATTTTTAATTGTATTACATCTGGGTATAGATTTTTCTCTAGGTATTACCTGTGTAGGATGTAATTGTAAATTATCCAGACTTGTCTAAAAAGCCACTTAAATAAGAAAAAACAACCCCCTAATAAAGAGAAAAGGGTCTTTCTTGGCTTAGGAAGAACATTCAAAATCCTTGAACCTAACTTATAATTCAGTTTCATATTGTCTGTGGAATTATTTCTTCATTTCCGGATTGTCACACAGACTCTGCTTTTCTTTGAATTATAGTGGTTCTTGTTGACATCGCCCTCTCTTAATAGTGAGGATTGAGTTTATTGGCGATAAGTTAACCTGCTCAGAATTCACTTCTACATCTGCCAGTCTGTAGTTGCTGAAAAGATTTCTCTTTTTATTTTTTCCTCCTCTTTTCCCCTTGGCTAGTTCAGCGTTTTCAACCATTTTCCTTATTTTCAAAGGCTTATGCCTGAGGGATTAAGATCTACATTTGTTTAATATTGGGACTAAAGTGGAAGTTCCAGACTGCAAGGCTGAAACTTGAAGAAGGATCTTTGTAGAGATTAATATTTTCCTGAGCAATCTGCGAGCTGAATCACGGTCTAATTAAATAGCACAGATTTAGTGAGTTTGCATTTAAACATTAGCAGACCCTAGAATGGGTAACGCTGAAATGAGTTTGAGTCTTTTCTGTAAATGGGAAGTTAAATTATCATAGTAATTTCATTAAATCATTTTTAAATCTTTCAGGCTAAATCACCATTTTAAAAGAACGATTTGAAGTCTTAATCGCTGTTTGGAAGTGCCCCCCTCTCTCTGCTATTTTTTCTTACCTCATTTCCTGTGACAAAATCTGTTTCCCAAGGCAGAGCTTCCTAAACTGCTCCATGATCCACTGTTTGGCAGCAGAGTGCTTGTGTTAGGCTGGTGGAGAACTGGCTGGTCGTGTTCTTCCCAGCTGCTAAATTGATTTCAAGGATAGCAACAAATACATTAAATGCTTTACTGTTATTACTTTTCCATGTAAGCAATTGCTCTGTTTACTGGAGGAATGTTGCACAATCACCCCACCAAGGAGAAGAAAAGATCCCTTTTTTTAAGGTGTTGTCCACACAGGAGAGGAGTTTGAGAGCGTGGGGTGTAATTAGCTGGATCAGAGAGCGGGTTCGATTCACCTTCCGTTCTTGTGTTTTCTGGGGGTGTTCTCTTCCTCTTTTCCCTCCTCACTTGATTTCTGTGTGAAGAAATATGTAAAGCATAGGTAACGCATAATGCTGCAGGAAAAACTGCTATCCAAACTGCAGAGCTAAAAATCTTGCAGAAGTTTTGTCTCAGTCCAAGAAATCGTAGAATCATAGAATGGTTTGGGTTGGAAGGGACCTTAAAGATGATCTAGTTCACAGTGTGTTAGCCTGGACTCCATTCATCTGATTTCAAACTCAAATGTCGTTGCAGTTACAAATACTGATTCTGAGAAGAATCTGACCAGTTTTATACAGGGTTAAACACTAAACATTTATAGTCAGGTTCTCTTTATGCAGTATGGAGTAAAAAACAAATGCCAGCAACAGTCAGTCTTCGACTCGTCAAGCATTTGTGGCTGATAAAATGCTCCTATTTAGTTCCCCAGCAAATCTGGCCCTGGCACTGGGCCTGAGTCTGGGAGAGGAGGAAGAGATGGGCCATTTCTGCACAAACTGTGCATGGATTATGAAAAAAATATTTGGAGTAGCAGGTCGTGTGTTCTGTAGCACAACGGTGAATGTCCAAGGACTTGGTAAGGAGTCAGGGGGTAAAGACGACAATTTGTTTGGAGTTTGCGTTCCCATTTAAGCCTGGTGGCTGGACACCGTGCTTAAGCCATCGGTCGAGTTTGTACATGTGTGTCAGCCTGTCTGTATCGATTATGTCTGTGCGTAGGACACACAAGTCAGGGATTTTTTCTTACTGACATTGAACTATTTATTAGAATTGCCGTATTAGAAAAGTATCAAAAATGTACGGATTTGGGGAACGGTCTCACGTTAATTAGAACTAAATTTTGCTCGAGGTAATATTTCCCTGTCACCGTTTTTAAAATGTTGTAGCCTTCTTTTTTCCTAAGAGAGAGATTTTGCATTTCTCTGCTTTCGGCACAGTGCACCTTGATGTGCAGTATCACATCCCTGCAGCGTGTGTCTTAACTGCACGCTTCTTAGAGCATGTATTCGCTAAGACTTCGAATTATTAAACATGTAAAATTCCCATAGGACTCCATTATGTGTAATTAACAGATAAACTGTCATCAGAATCAATAAAACGTGCTAAATGATCCAAACTTGTATATAATTAAGTGTCTGGTTTAGAGCAGGAGCTGTAACTTTTATCTTTTTTTTCTTCTCAATTTACACATTTGTTTTGACAATAGAAGCTGGAACGTTTTTGTTAACCTGTTACTTACTGGTTTGTGGTTTAGTTTACATGTTTATGGTTGAGAAGCAAGAGATATTTACTATCTGGCCTAATTATCTGAGGAAATAACAGCACGTCAGCTTTTAGGAAATGAATCTTAGATGCATCTTAATTCTCGGAATGTAATTCAGATATTTGAAGCACGTGCAAAATTTGATGTTGTTATCATCACCAGGGTAAAACATGAGGCTCTGTCAAAATACCGACCCAGGCTATCAGACTGCTTAACATAGGGCTTTGAAACGATGGCAGAAGTGTGTTCCTCACCATCCAGCTCCTCAGTCCTTATTTCATTTGGGAACAGGAGCTTTATTCCAAATGCCAAAATTAAGATGCAGACCAGCACTGTACAAACTAGAATTTTCAAGGGTACACTTTACTAATACCATGTCCCAGTAACACCCTGAGCTAAACTTGCCCGGCGTAGCCTGTCCCTGCGACTTGTGCGCCCTCGCAGCAGTTATTTTTTCATATGGTGTTTATCAGCTCTGTAATTTTGTTGACCATCCAAATTTTGGTAGTTGATAGAGGCTCTTTGGTGGCCTCTTTCACCTATGACTGTTCTTCCTTACTTGCATTCAGCTCATTTTGGACCACATCAGGGTTTTTTTGGCATTTATGACTACATAAAAGTCAGAGAATTAGGGCTGCTCGTCTGAAGTCATCTCAGCACGCTTCAGTAACTGCGTGTTCTCGGGGACATCTCCTTTTCTGTATCTATGCTGTTGAGGGTTTTACAGTTATTTTAGTTAGATCTTTTCTTTTTATTTCACACTTCCATTGCTTTCATCTTTCCGGGTCATGTAGCAGTTTAGTTTAGTTCCTGGTATGCGTTGCTTCTAGGCTTGTCACTCAATACTTACACCACCAAAACATCTCACCTGGAAAGGTACAGGGCGAGGTGCTTGCCTTGAGTGATTTAGAAAAAATGCAAAACCCCCAGAATAACAAGATAAACCATCTCCTGAATGGGTCAGAGAGGAGAATTACACCTTGTAGGAGATACTAGTTTCAAAGAACAAAAGCTGTTCGGGAACATAGGAAAAGTGTTACCTGTCTGTCTGAATGTGCCCGAGGGAGAAAAAATTTGCTGAACCTATCAGGAAATCACATCAAACCCGCTTTTCCCTAGTGCCAGTGCAGTGGTCCTGGTCCTAGTGCCACGATCAGCATCTCTGAGCAGTGTGTAACGACCACGGCTTCCAACTCCATAGCCTTGGAGCCTGACACATAATTTTACGGAGCTTTTCCGTAGCACAGCAGTCATTCTTGCTTCCCAGATAAAATACAGGGTTTGGGTCAGACAGCCCTTGGGCGCTCTCATTTCTTCAAAGCAGTAATTGTAAGAGAGATGGTTTATGGAGCAGCGAGAGTGACCGTTTTACTTGTTTGAGGAGGATGAGGAGAAGGATTACTTACACAAGAGTTAATTACACATTTGCAGTTCCCCAGCAGTTCTGGATACTTTCCCGAAGGCTAATATAGAAATTAGCAGGTCATTATCTTTCTTCTTTGTGAAAGAGGATGGACAGAACCAGGGAAAGTGTTGTGAGGCCATAGCGCTACCTGACTTTCCGGGACACCGAACTGAAAGCTCTTGTCGCTCCTTTGTTTTGCAGACTCAATGCACATAGAGGACGTTGAGGCGGTGCAGAAACTTCAGGACGTCTTACATGAGGCTCTGCAGGATTATGAGGCCGGGCAGCACATGGAAGACCCGCGTCGTGCAGGCAAGATGTTGATGACTCTCCCGCTTCTGAGGCAAACCTCCACCAAGGCTGTGCAGCATTTCTACAACATCAAACTGGAAGGCAAAGTCCCCATGCACAAACTTTTTTTGGAAATGCTGGAGGCCAAGGTCTGACTAAAGCATCATGGGCTTCCCCATCATGCACGTTTT
>VWZK01015532.1:426527-449837 GCA_013396935.1 Baryphthengus martii | reverse complement strand
CAAAAAAAAAAAAAAAAAAAAGGGAAAATAAACAGGATAATAATGGCAAAGAAACTTAGTGTTTAATTAAGGAAAAAATGACTGCACTGATATTTAGCAGCAAGACTGTGAAGCAGCTTTCAACTTTTTCTTCTGTGTCTTTCTGATGCAGTTTTTCTTTTCCTTTTCCTTTTCTCTCTTTTCCTTTCTGTTCTTTCCTTTCCTTTTTTTTCCTTTTCTCTTTTTCCTTTGCTGCTGAACTTTTTAAAAGAGGTCTCTAATTGAAGAGAGATGGAAGCCAGGCCTGCCAAAGGATGGAAATCCATAATATGGATGCCAGTGAACTTATTATGAACCATAATGTCCCCAATGACAAAGGAATCAAAGAGAGAACCACCGTACCTAGCAGTACAGTACAACACGATGAACTGACTGAATGCAGTATTAGATTTCATAGGAGCAGTCTCTAATTAGACGACTAAGCGACGATGCATCGGCTGCTTCTTATCATTGCATTTTCCATCTAGATCAGTTACAGCCATTTGATTCCTTAATTGTTTTTTCAAGTCTTCCAGATATTTCTTAGGTTAGCTACAATGTAACTTTTTCAGGGACTAGTTTAAGCTTTATTCATTCATGCAATACTAAAGAGAAAGAAATACTGCATTTTTGTGCTGGCTTGAACAATGATGAACAATAATGAAGGACAAATGAATCCTGAAGGAAGATTTTTTTAAATGTTTTGTTTCTTCTTACTAACGGAGATTTTTTTGTACCAGCTTTACCAGTTTTCAGCCATTTATTAATGTGGGAATTTACCTTACTAAAGCAATAGTCGAAGGGAAGGTGCATATTATCACGGATGCAATTTATGTTGTGTGCCAGTCTGGTCCAAAACATCCAGTTTCTTAACATGAGCTCCAGTTTATAACTAAATGTTCACTGACTCAAAGGATTAGATTACACCTACAGTATATCCGAGTAGTCTAACGTAGAAATACTCCATGTCAAATACCAATCCGTAACGGTGTTAGGAGACGGCGACTGTACAAAGGTATAGTTGCTACGTGATTTCTAACTGCTTCAGTTGCAAATGAACGAGATACTGCCTGTTTGCAAAATTATAACCTCACACGCAGAAGAACCCTACGAACCAATAGCAGCTTAGAGGCAATAAGGCAACTGCCGCCGTTTGCAAAATTAAGAAATCAGAGTAGTAGACTTCTGACCAAATTGAAGAATTTAACACTTCTATACCTTATTTATTGATTTAGATTTTGTTTTGTAAATGGCGATCTTTAACAAGTAGCTAAACCAGTATATGTGCTTTTCAACCAGTATTGTCACAGCATGAAAGTCAGTCAGTTTCAAGACTGTTACGAGGTGTAATCTAATGTATAAACCGATTAGATGCCCCCAGAAAACTACAGTCGCTAAATAACCAATAAACAATAACCTCCATCGAACGCTATACCAATGTACCAGTGTTAGTAGCTGCTCCCTGTACTATGTGAACATCCTTATTCTATGTACACAGATGTAATTAAAATTGTAATCCTAACAAACAAAAGAAATGTAGTTCAGCTTTTCAATGTTTCATGTTTGCTGTGCTTTTCTGAATTTTTATGTTGCATTCAAAGACTGTTGTCTTGTTCTTCTTGTGGTGTTTGGATTCTTGTGGTGTGTGCTTATAGACACAGGGTAGAATTAGAGACAATATTGGATGTACAATTCCTCAGGAGATTACAGTAGTATATTCTATTCCTTACCGGTAATAAGGTTCTTCCTAGTAATAATTAAGAGATCGAAACTCCAGACAAATACTCGTTATGAACAGATACACACTGAAATCATAATATTTTCAAAACAAGGGATAATTTCTGTAACAGTTTATTATAGAATACCAATGTATAGCTTAGAAATAAAACTTTGAATATTTCAAGATTATAGATAAGTCTAATTTTTAAACGCTGTAAATATAGCTTTTATTCAATCATCTCTCAGATGTTGTTATTAACTCGCTCTGTGTTGTTGCAAAACTTTTTTGGTGCGGACAAGTTTCCAAAACTATTGCTACGTTGTGTGCTTTAAACAAAATAACAATGGGCTGATGCTCCCTCGGCCTCGTGCTAGGAAAAAAAAACAAAAAAAAAAACAAACTGTGTATCTATCATTAGCTATATGGGACTATATTGTAGATTGTGTTTTCTCAGTAGAGAAGTGACTGTAGTGTGATTCTAGGTAAATCATCATTAGCAATTCATTCAGATGGTCAATAACTTGAAATTTATAGCTGTGATAGGAGTTCAGAATTTGGCACATCCCTTTTGAAAAATGTCAAAAAAAAAAAAATTACAACTCCTGGGAAAAAGGTGCTGATTCTATAAGATTATTTATATATGTAAGAGTGCAAAAAAAAAAAGTTTATTTTCCAGAAAGTTTGTGCAGGGTTTAAGTTGCTACTGTTCAAGTACACTATATATATATAAATATATAATATAAATATTGTTTTTGCTGTATCACATTAAAGAACTTGGGCTTCAGGGTCAAAAGCCAATCGACTAGAAGTATACAGGAAACACACAAAAAATGGAGATGTGTTAAAGGCACACGGTGCAAACTTTAGTTTTCGTTTTCCGTAATTTTTTGGAGCTGCAAAAGAACAAGTATCTCAAGACTGTAAAAGCATTACCTGAAACATAGCTAAAAGAACTGCACGGGCTTTATAATGTTGTTCATCTTAAACCTTGCTGGAGAAGAGTTCTTTCAAGACCACTTACTATTAATGTGAAGTGTTGGGAAAATTTCAAAGGGTGTATGTTTTAGCCATAACGATTTAATTTCTATTTTTGCTTCATTTTTTAATTTTTTCTTATTTAAAGCAATATGATTGTGTAACTCCCAGAAGTTACACATTTGTTTCAATCAGATCAGATTGTTGTATTTATTCCACTATTTTGCATTTAAATGATAACATAAAAAGATATAAAAAATTAAAACTGCTATTTTTCTTATAGAAGAGAAAATGGGTGTTGGTGATTGTATTTTAATTATTTAAGCGTCTCTGTTTACCTGCCTAGGAAAACATTTTATGGCAGTCTTATCGTGCAAAGATCGCAAAAGGACAAAAAAAAAAATTAAACTGCTTATAATAATCCAGGAGTTGCATAATAGCCAGTAGTTAAAAAACCGAAACAAAACAACAAATAAAAACAAACATGTCTATAGCTGTAGATGGGCTTCACATCTGTATAGCAATCAACTGTATATTTTTGTGATGTGTATCATACCGTGTGCTCCAACCAATGTCCATTTGTGTAAATGTATTTATTTTATATTGTATATATTGTTAAATGCAAAAAGGAGATATGATTCTGTAACTCCAATCAGTTCAGATGTGTAACTCAAATTATTATGCCTTTCAGGATGATGGTAGAGCAATATTAAACAAGCTTCCACTTTTGATTGCTTTTATTTTATTTTTTGTGTTGTGGGGTTTTTTTGGTTTTTATTTTCTTTTTCGGAGAAGGAAACAGAGCAATTAGCATTAGTTTTTGTTACTGCCATTCGAAGCGGAGCCGGCGTTACCACTTCTCCCTTAAAGTACAATATGAGTGTAAATAAATGCTATATAAAGCCTTGTCAGAATGAATTCCAGTGTGGTACGAGACATTTTGCATACTCTTAAATATGCAAAATGTCTCATAGCACATTAGAATTCAGGCTGGCAGGCCTTTATATAGCACTTATTTAATCTTAAAGCATCTTCACATCAACCTGCATTACTCAAAATCATTGCCTCTCTGTCAATGTCATAAAAGAAAACTTTCCCACTATTTTAAGATCACATTAATATCATAGAGAGGTACTTATTTGCTTTCTCCATCAACAACCGATCGCTTTCTGACCAACGACTATCATTCATTTCCTCCTGCAGGAGACTCCTTTTATATGTTCTGAGTTAAAAAATAAAAAAAAAATTCAGAAAAAAAAAATCTGTATTATTTGATCCAGCTTTTCTGAATGGAAGTAAATAGTCACTGGAGCAATAATATAGATCGGTGTTAATGAAGAGCACTGATAAGTCATCAGGATCCAGGGGGGTTGAACAGCAGGGCTGCAAACTGGCAGTAAATGGCCTCTCAGCCTTTTCCCTCTGACAGTCTGCAGCCCCCCCTCGCTGTCGCTCACTCGGGGTCAGCCCCTCTTTCCTTTGGACCCTTCTGGAAGCATCGCAGAAGTGCTAATGTGTGCTTTTCTTGCTTTTTAGCCTATCTTGATAGTGTTTTGTCGTTGTGTTTGCCAACGTGTTTCTCACCTTCACTGCTGGCTGTTCTCTGGAGGTTCTGGCGGCTGGCGTAAGGGCTACTGAACAGAACGGTGATGCTCAGGGACAGGAATGGTTTCAGCCAAGGTACTGGGGGCAGAGCCAGCGTCTTCTTGTGCTTTGCATTTTTTTCTGTAGCAATATGCCTTGAAGTGGGAGGGCACCTCTTCCCTGCTTCCAGTACCTTCTGTATTTTAACTGTCCTATGAAATGTTTTGGGGTTTTTTGGAGTAGAAGGAGCAGCAGAACAATAGAGAGGTGAATCCCACGTGGTTTTTCAGAGGAGGTCAGAATTGGTTTTTAGTGTTGCCACTGCTGTGTACACAGGCATACGTACACACACACATATGTACACATGTACAGAACTGGCTTCCCCCCGCCCCCTTTCTTTTACTGCTCTGATTTTGAGTTACTGCCAAGTACCTCTTCAAAGGAAAACGTAATACTGCACCGCAACTTAGAAGTGGAAAGTTAGTGTTACAGATTTTCATACACAGAGGGACAAAACCAAACTGTAAACAGCGGTACTTCTCAACTTCCTCAGCATGTGGTTGTCTCTTATCATTGGTTAAAGTTTTCACATACAATGAAAAAATTGGACTTAATATTTCTGCATCATTTTTCGTGAGAGGATCGTGAAGCCCCATGCAATCATAAACGTGGCATCACAGAAGAGAAAATAGAGGCGACACTGAGGTGAAGCCAGTTCTAGGGAGGCAACTCTGCAGAGTTGTGTTGCTTTATCTCTTTCTGTCTTCTCCCTACACTGTCGCTGCAGTAAAGCCAGGACGGGCACAGAAATCCATCGGAAGTGTTTCGATAGGCAGCAATGTTTCAGTAGATATCTGAAATGAATGTTTCCATAGGTACGTGGGGAGTTTCTCTAGGAGCACAAACCTCTCTATACTATGAAAATAGCAACTAAATCATTAAAGAATTTTTTTTTAAAATAGGGTTTAGGGCATTGGCATTCGGAGCTGCACCAATGTGTCCTGCTACAGCTCTCAACTGCTGCAGCCCCAGCCAGTGGCTCCGGCAACACCGACAACAAACCGACAAGAGTCTTCCCCTTGTGTATATGGCTTAGCTCAGCAAAACTAGATTTTGACTGACGTGATTTACACTGCCCTTCCCCTCTCCTGCTCCCCTCCCCCTCACTCCAACAAAGGAAGCCATCCCAGTATACAAGCATGGGTTTGCCACCTTAGGTGCTTGTTTGACAGCTTTCTACCCCTACCACCGTGCCAGCCTGGCCGTGGAGCGCTCCGCTCCTCCCACGCTGTTCCACTGGCACCCGTGCCCGCTCACAAGCTGGCCGATGCCGTCAGCATTGATGCAAAAGGAAAACATGCCACTTGCTGAGCTGGCTACTAAATGATACGGGATTTCCGACAGGCTCTCAGTTTTCTTTGGAGCTTCGCAGCCAAGTAATCATCTAACGATATCATTTGTGCTTTTTGTTTGGCTGGTGGGTTTTTTTGACCTTGTGAGTTCACAGTGTGAAAAGGTCTGGCAAGCACCGGTAAAAAGTAGTCTGGTGTGAGTCCTTCTTAGAGAAAGAAATGGCATGAAAATCATGCACCGGTCAGTGCTGCTACACATATGGCTATGTGTGTGTGGCTTAATACACAACGCCAAGGCTGCTGAAATACAGAGAGGTTAAATACTTAAAAAAAACCCCAACACCCCAAACCAGCAAAAATAAAAACTGAAAGAAAGATAGATTCTGAAAGATAACAGAGATGGAAGTATTCTCCTTTGTAGGACAAGCCCTCGTGCTGTACATCTGTAATGTATCCTCCTGCAGCCTCGCCCAGTAATGCTCTACTGGGAAAAAAACTCTAAGCATGAAAAGACCTGAGATTTTTTTGTGTACAGGCTTTTGCAGCAGAAAACACCTCTTTTTATTTCTTTTTAAAGTTACCTGTCCGGGCTCCTGCACGAAACTCAAGAATGGGACAGCTTCCATCTGTTTTCTGATTATTTCTTTTTCTACAGTCTTTGTTTCTTTTCCTTAACAGCTTTTTTCACTTGCACCTTTCCTTTGCTTTGCATCTCATCTCTCTTGTGTAATGTAGGTCTCTGATTTCACATGCCACTTTGCTAATTACTATAGACTTCTTTATACAGCCTGCCTGCTGTAGCTGCCTCACAAGGAGTCTGTTTTTCCTGTCTGATAAGATGCTGATTCTGTGTGTATAGCTTGTTTCTAACGTACAGATCGCAAACTTCCTCCTTGTGGTTGCTGTTAAAGAAGAGGGAAAAAAAAATATAGAAAGTAATAATGGGTGTATTTATTTGCTTTTAACGTTTTTATTCACAAATGTTCAAAAGTGTTTGCATTGCCACATCCCAGCCGTACTAATAATTAGCATTTTGTTAAGACTAAAGGCCTTGGTCTTAATTCTTGGTGTTCAGATTCCCCAGCTTGGCTCCTTACAATCTCTGTTAATATAAAAAAGCAAGTGGCGGTAGATTGATTACACGCAGGCTCTTATTATTAAGCAGAACAGAAAAGAAAGGAATTTCAAAATATAATCCTCCATTCCCAGGAGTATTTGTCTTGTTCTCCATGAAGTTAAAGGTCTGAAATAATGTGCCCATCAGGAGCTCAATGTTGCATGTCCATGCCAGTTGGTCCAAGGGCTTGTTATGATGGTAATGACCTGCTGAAACGTGAGCTTTGATGGCAACAATACAATTGCTACCAGCTCACCCGCTGGGAGAAATATTTTATTATTGTCAAATGCCCTCCGCAGAGATTTGTTTTGCCTGTTCCTGTTTAAATTAAATTCAGAGCAGAACTGCATTATTATTTCTCTAGAGTATATTTGAAATAAACAACTAGTCTCCAAATTTAGGATTCCTGGTTAGTTTAAATTTTCTTATTAGCAGAAAAATTACAATAGGTGACAACATAGCTGCGGGAATATTATTATGGCAGCCATACAAGAGATTTACACACTGAGAGCATGGCCTAAAAGCACAAGAACTCCCTTCTACTTTACAAATGCCAGCCAAATTAATAATTAACTGTGTCATAAATTCTCCAGCCTTCAAGAATGATGTCAGTGCTCTTCTGTGTCACACCAGAGGAATTTTGTCGTAAGACTAAGTGGTGTTCTTTATAAAGAGCATTACTTGTATGTAGAAAGCGGCCCAAGAAAACAGCCCTTGCCACTCCGTATTACAGCAGCTCAGCGAACGAGTGACAGCAGGACTTCAGAGTCATTTACTGCTGCTTTCTCAAGGCAAAACTAGCTCCTTACGCCTGTGAAACAGAGCAAATTTTGTTCCACATTAAATGGGCCAGATTATCTCTTCTACAAGCTAAAGAGACAACACTAAATCCCAGCTCATGTAATTTCCTTCAAAATTGTTCTGCTCAGGCTGGGTGTTCCCAGGAGCGCCACCAGCAGAATTATCCAGCAATTCAGCTGTACTTAAATTGGCAGATGTCAGAGATTTAAGACAGTCTCGAAGCCTTAACACAAATCCTCTACTTCTGTACTGCCTCGTGGCCTCTCCTTCCTCATCAACCAGTGCCACCATTGCTGCCCGCTGCCGAGCAGCTGATCCCGTGGACCGACAAGCTGCTGGGCAGCGTTGTGATCGCCTTGTTCAATCCAGCACCGAGAGCTGGGAGGGGCGCAGAAGATGTGCTGCGGGCTTGTGTCTCTGTCTTGCTAAAAAACAGGCGGCATTTCTCATTCATGGGGCCTGGTTGTTCACTTGCTGTTTGCCTTTTCCCCTGTCACCTGAGTGCTCGTGCCAGTGAAAAGCTGCTCCATCTGAAGGCTTTTTGTACAAGATTTCTGTACCCTGCTTTGCTGAAAGATGCTTTACCCAGATAGGCACTTAGGTAGCGTAGGGCAGGCATCTTAAGCGTGGACAAGGCAGTACCTGTAAGCTAATGGTGCAACGGCAGGTCAGCTGCCCCACATCAAGACATAGACAGCTATTAGAGGTGCTACCACACTGCTGAAGAGGAGAGAATATTTACAGGGGAGGACAGGACTGCCGGGTACACTTCCCCTGAGGTGATGCCTCTTCAACTGCATTTCCCAGCCCCTTGCACGAGCAGCCAGCCGCTCACACCAGCCGTGGGCTGACCGGCAGGGAGCAGGGTCAGAGCCACGAGCCGATGGCAGTCTTCACAGGCTCTCCTCACAGGCACCATGGGCAAGGTTTGAAGACTACAGATGTTTGCCTGGCTGGGCACTGGGGAACTTGCTGCAGTAGCCCTTCAGTGTGCATTTTACAGAGTTAGAGGGTAACTGGCAAGTGAAGGGGGTTAAAAGAAAAAAAAAAAATTTAAATCACAAGTGCTTTACAAGTTGCACTCCTAGCACTCTCTAGTTCAATCTACCGTGCTCTATCTAATTTCACAGCTTCATTGGGAATGTCCACAAGGTGAGGGACTGGCACTAAGAGGAAGTCAATAAAGGCACAATTCTTATACCAGGCTGCGAAGGAGTCACAGAAGTGCCAGTATTACTTGCTAGCTTGGGGTTAACTTGAGGTCTATAGGGCTCCTCAACAGTACTGAATGGAAAAACTGTAATATCCTCAGTAGTTTCCTTCTTCACTGCTATCCTGATTTAAATAAACAAAAAAAAACAACAGCCAACACCTGGGACTGAATCCCAGTGAGCATCTCTATATCCCGACACGGAAGTGCTTCAGTCTTCCCTAGGGCCTCAAGCTTGCTGTCCCACGGACTTGCCAGGTATACAGGTCTCTCTCCTTACCCACAGCTGAATCTTCACTGAATATTTTGTGCTGTCCTCTGTAACGAGAAGACCTTAATGAATTGGCACAACAAGGCTGAGCCATACGACTTAGTGACAGACATGGAAAAACCTCCTCAAGCAGGGGTTGAACCCCAGATCATGCCCCTGGCTTCCACCTCAGTTAATTTCCCACAGGTAGTTCGCACTCTGCTGAGAAACCTCAGCATCATCACACAGCAGTATTTAACAATCACGAAAGAAGTGCTAAGAAATAAAATCTTCGCCCCACCCAGCCTTTTTATATCTCTTTCTTCCCCTCTTCCTCCTTCCCTCCACAGGACCAACACTGTGTCACCTCTGCTGGCCTGAAATGCTGGATTTAGAGGGGTGGGGAGGTGGAAATGATAACTTCCTTCTGGAAAGAGGTTTCCCCACCCTGCTGCCTGGCACAGATCTTGGGTCACAGCTCTGTGCTCAAGGTCCCAGCCCACACTGTATTTATCATCTGCAAGAAGTACCTACAGTAACAGCACAAAGTTTATTGGGGCTGGCCCTGGGGATGCCATGGAATAGAGGTCACCCATGTCCCCAAGATTCCTGTGAGTGGTACTTAGTGGACGCTATAGATGCTCTAAGGTTTGAGATCAGGCATTGCAATGTAAAGCAGCCTCTCTAGAAAAGCAGAAAGCAAAACTCCTGCTCATTAATAAAGAAAAAAACAGGTATCTGATACAACCTGATTCTTGGATTATGGACAAACCTACAGGCTACATTACTAAATTCTTGCTCCCTTCCCTGGGGGAAAAAAAAGAACACTGTAATACAATCTTAGACACATGTTTTCACCCTTTCTGTCTGGCTGTGACTGTAATCTCCATGTGACTTCCATGCCATCAACTTTCTCTGACAGGGCCCTTTCCTGCAAAGGGTGGCACTCTCCCATCTCTCCATGCTGCGCTGTTGTGGCTTAAAGACACTTTGAGTTTTATCCTGTTCCCAGGTGACTGACTCACTGTCAGCCCACCCCAGCAGTCATATATTGCTCCAGATGATTGAGACCAGCCATATTCTGGAGCAATCTGGGTTGGTTTCTTTTCCCTGCTCAAGGCACCGTAAAAGCTGTAGCACGAGCCGTGTATAAGAGCGGCTGCTTCCGAAGAGTTTAAATCTGCAGAGTGCAACCTGAATCGCTTACAGCAGTGCCTGTGAGCTGGGCATCAGTGTTTTCTAATGCGTAGCAATGGGGCGAAGAAATATCAGTTCCTAATAACACGTTTCTATCATGGTCTAGTTTGGTTATGTGAACTTGGATATCCATCCGTTGGCTCTTTTCCATCTACAGGGTGGAGATAAGTTTCCATTTCCCACTAACATTGTGGAAAATAAGGAATCAGTCCATGTAGGTAGGCAAAGACTGATATTCTCTGTGTAGTCAACTCCTTACAGATGGATAAAATAAACGGTTGTGGGAAGGAACAGTTCACTTCTTGAGGCCAATTCTGCCCATTGTAAGGCAGCAACAAAGGATGCAGACGACAGCACAGCGCTGGTTTTGCTTTGCATCCCAGATTGGAGCAAAATGAAAAAGTTCTTCAATTTCTTTTCATGACTCTTCGTCCTCTCCCATTTATACCTTATCCTCTGACTACAGCAACAACAGAAAAAAATTGTCTTTGATATATTTGAGATTGTGGTACGTTGATGGATTTCGGGCAAATTGTTAAGATGGGCTTTGATAATACTGTAAGACGTAAACGTGCCTATACTTGCAATATATGAGGTTTTACATAGTTCCTACATTGATTCCCTTACTTCTTTGTCACCTTGACACAGAGACCCACTCACAAGGTGACCATGACAAAAGTGTACAATGGAAAGGGGGATCCCTTCCCCCTCCTTCCCTTGCTCCTTTACATTGACCAAATGTCTTTCTAAATGACTTGCTGAGCCAGGCTATTCTTATATCTTACATATAAATGGACTCTGTCTTACAACCAGAAGATTCAGGGGAAAAAAAATTCCAGCTCCCAGTGTGAAAAGATTAAGGTCAGTCACTTTACACCACAAAACCTTTTCACAAGAGCAGCATAACAAAAAGATCCAAAACCCTATCTATCTGCAACATGGTTTATAGCTCCAAGAAAAAACAAGAGAGGCTACGACATCCTTTTAGGACTGTACCACTTCTTTACAGTCTCACAACAGAAACAGCTAGGGAGAGGAGATGATATTAGACAGGAAGACAAGCGGACTTTTCTCCCTACTTCCGTTTACTTACTGATATTTTTTTATGGGGAGAACATCTGCAGCGTAATTGAGTGTGTGCAGTTCGTAGAAAAGGTATCACACTGGGTCACATCGCAGTGAATGCAATGGTACCTGGTAACCAAATCCCTACAACGGGTGGCACTGAGGCTTTATTCCTCTTTGTTTACTCCATCAGTGTCTAAAAGCAGGTGACAGAAGCCATGTCACTCAATATCTGTGAAGCACAACAGGCTCCTTGGACTGAAGCACTTTAGAAGTGCCATTCATGAAGTTAAATGATCTTAACAGATGTTCCAGCTTAAAGATAAATTATTTGTAGTTAGCATTGTGGCCCAGCCAAATTGCACTTCTTTCAGTAGACTTCATTTTGGCAAAGCAATGAGTATCAGAAAGGACTTATCAAATGCATCAAAAAAAAAAGAAAATTAAAATTTATGGACTATGCCAACAGCAGTGGGGGGGGCTGAAGTAGAGGTTGGTTAATATGAACAGGTTAACAGCGGCCAGAAGGGGTAGCAGCGAGTAGTCATCAAGCATGCCCATGGATTTGGAAGAACCTGAAGATGGGAAGGTTATGCCCATGTTAGAGGGAGTCAAAATCTGCAGAAAGGAAATGAGACCTGTATATGAAAGCAAATGCAGCTGTGGGGGAAGAGAGAGCCAAATATGGACAGAAAGAGAGAAAGAACGTATGTAGGAATGGAGTATGTACCAGGGAAGGGGATAAAAGCTCCATCTTGCCTTTTTGTTATGTCCATTTCATAACAGCCTACTCCTCTTGGAGTCAATGCAGGTATATTTATTCATTATTATTTTTAAGTCAGTGCAGAATAAGAATCGGGTCCATGAGGCTAACGAGGTAGCAAGCAGATACTGGGAAAAAGAGGCATCTTGACATAAAAATTCATAACATTGTTGTTTGGTTTTGCAATAGAGAGCTCTAGATCTACCCTGTTTTGCTTAAGCAGGAGAACAATTCAAGGGTGTGTACAGAGCTGTAGCGTCCCGGCCCCGTTTCCCCCTTTGCCACTACCCTGACCCAAAGGTAGTCTCAGCTGGGCTCCCCTCTGAAGCTGATGGGGCTGTTTGGGTTTTGGCTTACACCTGCACCCAACATGATGCTTCCAGGTGCTTTGATCTAATCTACTTTCAGCTGGCATGAGTTAAAGTGATGCTCTGGGACAATTAAGCCTGAGGAACAGGTGGTCCTGACCGCTCTGTATTTAAAGCAGAAAGAGCTAGGTAAGCTTTTTGCTCAGTTGAGTCAGATGTGGTTCAGAGCTGGGGTACAAAATCTAGTCTGGAGTGAACCGGCTTTTTCTCCGTCCTGCCTTGCCCAGCGCTATTGAAGAGGAACACCGATGTTAGTAGGAGACTCTTAAAATACATCAGGTTGGTGGTTTGTTTTAACTATGATTTAAAGCCTGAGCATACTGAAGCCTGTGTGGATTATCACTGCTTGGACTGAGTGGGTGATGAAGCACTTTATCAGCATGCCCAATTAAAGCACTTCTGATCTGAAGGCCTTAGAAACTGAAGTATTGCATGGAAAGTAAAACATAATTAAGAAAAAAAATGATGGGGACACATAACAGTGAGAGGATCCTGATCAGGTAACTGTGAACCAAGTGCTTAATCAAGTGTGTGGGGGCTTTCCTATAAGCTGACAGCAATAAGGTTTCTTCCTGGTCAGTATGCAAACTGTTCTGTGCTCTTTGGCAGTTGAGGTTGAGCTGTGTGAAGACAAGCTGAAAGGCTATGTTCTGCCTTCTATATGAGCAGCTATTTTTGGAAACTAATTACCCCTGTTTAGGGAGTCAGGTTAATATATATTTGGTGGGACACAGGGTTAGAAAGCAGAAGGCCTCAGCTTGTTGGAAATCAATTTTAATATCCCTATGGCTGTGGTAGCATAAGTGTCAATATACCATATACATGTCTTACAGAGACTTCTCTTTTACAATTAAGGCCCTTGATTTACTGCAGGCACGACACTTGAGCTGAGAGAGCTAGGCAGGAGTTTTACTTTCAGGGAAAGGGGAAGAATCAATGATTACATTTCTAAACTATTCCTAATAGTAAATACTTATTTCTGTGAAGTTATCAGATGAATTTTTATCAAATTGTAAATATCTATTTGTGCCTGAAAGATGGTCGTTTTGCAGGGAGAGTAGTTTTTGACAGTTTGAACTTTACTCTGCTTTTACTGCAGTGTGAATCTTGCAGACTTCTCTTCTAAACCCTTAGAACATCAGCCCTCAGACTGGAGGGATGAATATTTGTACTGGGATAAGGCATGCATCTTGAGATGGACACAGACCTTAAAAATAAGAAACAAAAAAACCTCAACTCTTTCCATGTGTCCTGTTTTCAAAAAGCTTGTTTCTATTCGCCAACCATGTGGAAAGAATAAAATTGCCATGTGTTATCCAATGAACCAAAACTTGTCTTGTGAAGTATGTCTAGCACACAAATCAGAAGCGTGTAACAACTCCTCTTAAACCCTGAATAAGGACAAAATTCTACACCAAAACCAGCCATAAACCAAACTATTTCATGTTATGTGAAGGAAGAGTGCAATACTTGCAGCTGCCTCTAAGGAGAGCCCAAGGTCACTCACTGAGGAGGGACACCTGTGTGGGTTGAATCAACATGTTCTCTGAGCAGAAGAGCTCAATGGTGGAAGTTCCTGGTGCTGTGAGTCCTTCATGCCTTCTTTGTGGAGAGGAATTCTGGCTACAGAAAGGTCAGCTGCTGAGGAACAGACAAAATAATTGCATTTAATAGGTTAAGCTCGGCAGAACTGGTGTTGCTAAAGCCTGAATTGTGATTATTTTGTGAAAGACAAGAGAGAGGCAGTGCAGTGAGGAGGGGGTAAGAGGAGAAGCCTGTGTGTCTCCAAGGAGCTGGGGAGGGCCAGGTTATGAAAGGTGTGCATGTTTATGGATGGGTGGAGGAGGATCAGCTATCACAGGAAACAGACAACATTTAATCTCAAAACTATCAGACCAACTATAAGGACCATGGTGAAACTACAGGCACTAAGATCAGGTGCTCCCACAGCTGTTTCTAGCTGCAGGAATGGCTGGGGCCCAAGCAAAAGGAGGAAGGGAAATCCATGTGCAGGCAGAGCAGTTTAGGCTTCGGGCAGTGGCAATCAGGCATTCTGCCACTGTTTGGGGTCATTTTGTGAGGCCAGTGTTTCACTATAGGTCTTCTAGGCACTGTCTTCAGTGTCCTTCAGTCTCCAGCTTCCACTGAAGGTCGCAACACGAGTATTTGTCCTTTTTAAAATTTCTTCTAAACAGGTCCACAGTAGCCGCTGCTCAGAATACAGGATTTTCTTAACAATCACCTATGTCACTCTAACACTGGCTAAATGAGGAAAGATCTTGTGCAAAACATCTTTCATTTGATTTTTTTATAAATCCATAAAACTGAAGTAACTTTGAAACTGTCTTGGCAAACAAACCAAACTAGGTAGACCTAATCTGCACAGATTAATTTTGTTCTCTAGCCCCTGTCTTTGGGGCAGCAATCTTGCCATGCTTATCGATTATCAGACAAGACTACTAATCCCCTTAAGGTCATTAAGTGTACTTAATTAAAGAGCAGTTAGCAAGCTTCTCTTTACCAAGTTAATAGTGTCTGTTAAAAGTGATTTGTACATTACCAATATGGTAGCCATTAATCTAAAAGTCAATTTGTCATTTATATTTTCCCAAACAAATGCATTCAGGAGGCTGCAAAGACAGCTGGAAAGCGTTCAGCATCTGTTCTTGCAGTTTGTGTAAGGAAGAAACTCTGCTTTCTTAAACTGTAAGGTTTAGGCTGTGGCAATTCCCACCCACACTCTCCTATAACTCACTGTCTTATTCTATCCTGAATTGGTAGGAGGAGGAGGAGAGGGTAAAAATCTTGGGAATATTAAATTCTGACTAGTTTCATGAAAGGCAGCAGCAAGATGGTGAAGTTCAAGCTAAAGTCTTCTCTAACAGAAAGCTTGAAGCTCAGTGTTTGTTTCTTTGGCCTTCTGTGGGCAATTCACGCACAAGAAGTTTGAGAAGCTTCCCGTTAAAACCAAGGAAGGAGACTGAAGGTATGGTCAGGGTGACTTAAAAGGTATGAGAGGGAAAACCATGGTTACAGAGGATGAGAAAGGAGGGTGAGGGGGATGCAATTCTATAGAAATCTGGATTTCATTGTTTTGTGCGTATCAAAATTAATTTTGCCATCCCTCTACACAAACACAAATACGTGCAAGTTTTAATATGATACATTTCAAGATTAAATGTACAATGAAAGACTTTTTTCTGGTCCTTACTGCATAATTTGTTTTGAGACTTACATAGGTTGAATCTTCAACAGAGATGTTGTTTCACTACTAGAAAACAACAATTAAAATACCATGTGTCTGTCATGTGCTCTGTTCTACAGACTTAAATATGTAATTTAAGACTAAAAGCAAATGTATCTAGAAAATAACCTCATTTGAGCTCCTTTTAGGGTGCAGGTGAGGATGAGTGTTGCACTTGAAACAGGGGTGTAGGGATGATCATCACTTACAACAGGAGAGCTGCTTCTAGGAGTAACCAGCAGGTACCTGTCAGCAGTGCTTAGTGGTGCTCTTTCAGAGAATCTCCAGCTGTCGAGGGAAGTGGTGGCTTTTCCTGTTTGACCTGAGTAGGTAGCTTTGCAAGAGTGGAAATTGAAGTTCAGGGGACTGGAGAAAATCTCAAGGTAAAGAACTCACCTGTAGAGTATTTTAGACTTGGGAAACTTGCAAGGATAAAATGTCAGTCACAAAAGTATTGTTTTAACCCATATTAAGGTTCATTTATTTGCCTCCAATATTTTATTTTTCTCCCGTATCCAAGATATATATGTATATAAATCTTTTACAAAGATATGTCCCATATTGTAACTTTCTTTTCCCATTAAAAAATGGATTCTACACTTGCCAATGGGATAAAATTCTCATTTTGATCTCTAGATGCAAATATATTCGTAAGCCAGGATAAAGCATTATCTGTCCTGATCATACAGCCAGTGTCATTCTGGGATAACACTTGCATTTGAGAGCTTCTTTATAATATATTATTTTTGCTTTACTAATCAAGCCTGTTTAGAAAGTTAGCAGGCACCTTGACTTATGGTGAAGGTGTGTCTTTGGCAGGAGTACTGATTTAAATCCTCTTGCCTGCTCTGGTATATCAGCAGAGCTTTTGGTGATGAGGCTGGAAGCAAGACCAGGGAATGGATCTTACTTTAAAAAAGAAACAAACCACCCCCCTCTCCCCAAAACAAACAAACAAAAGTTTCTGCTCTAACTACATCAGTTCTCCAACTAAGTTCAGGGTTTGGCTGCACAAAAAGCTAAGAAAATGAAGTGTGGAAACAAAATCAGAGGAGAAAACTGTGGCAGAAGGGAGGAACTGTGATTTCTTTCACACTGGTACTGTTGCTGAAAAAATGTGTACGGGACTGTTCAGACAAGATAGGACAAATTGTGTGAAGTAGTGCAGTGTCCACCTGGGAACAGAAACTTGTTACCTGTGTAATACAAGCTTAAGAGCAAAACTTAGATTTTTTTTTTTTAATTAAGGTCAAGCACATTAAAAAACTACATAACATTATTTGTGTATAAAAAAGAAAGAGAATACCTTTTAGTTATGAAGCTCTTTCAGGCTTTAACAAAAGACTAAGTGGACTCTACACGATCAAGGGCCATGCCAGCATCTCTCCTGAACAATCCTTTGGTTCGCACTAGGGTGCCCAGGAGAGGTTTTTCACAGCAACAGGCAGGGGCTGCAGCAGGCTTGGGGCGCAGCTGGAGCACCTGTGCTGTCATCTTAATTTTGAAAATGTATATACTATTAAATGGCAGAGCTCCCTCCCCCTCAAGTACATTTAATTTGGAAATTTCCAAGCAGCTTATCTGCTAACAATCTTTTAATATTCTATTTATTTATTTAATATTGTTGCTGGGGCTGCTCATATAATCAGATAAAGGTCATTAAGCCAAATTTATGATTAAATAGGATAAAACTATTTATTCTCTTTACTCAGCCTATTAATGTTATAGCTTATGCTGGCTAGATGTCGATATTTCAAATGAAGTTACTGCATTTTTCAAATATCATAATTATATGAAAAAGCTATATTATCTCATTGTGAGGATTACTTTCCACTAACTTATCTGCGATAATGTCTGCACATATTGGCCTTCAGATTTCCTCGTGCTGCTAACTGCAGACATGCCTCTAAGTCTCCCATCTGGTATGTGCATTAACCTCCACATAGTTTTATTTTGTTATTTGATTCCTTAAGTAATTGTTAAGGATTTAAGGGATTGTTTCATACATTAGTCAGGCTTTGTGTTCTCGGGTTGGCTTGCAAACCAAAGTATCAGGTGTTTTCTCCTTCAATTGTAGACAATTTTTTTTGTGCTGTGAGAATGTCACAGTGTAAAGCAACTGCCTCATGATTCGGGGGTGCATTAATGGGAGAGTATTCGTTCAAAGATACATTCACCAAATTATAACTGACTTGAGCATCTATCTCAAAGCTGTAGACTCTGGCAAGCTTTCTGCTTGGGGAGAAACAGACCTTAAATTGTGTGTTTTCTATGCCGAGCTGGAAGAACCCACCCCAAGGCACTGGTGTATCTTGCATCCTCCTATTGTTTTAAAAGCTTTGTTCTATTTGAGGATTTTAAAAAGTAAGGTTGCTGTCGTTTGGGATGTTACTGTTTTACTAACCTTTTTTCTCCTTTTAATTGTCTGTGACCTTGTCTTCGGAGAGGTTTAATTAGAAGCTCGTAATGGCCACAACCCATTTGATGGGTTTTGTGTAACTGCAAACTGCAAAAGGAAAACTGAGCTCCTAAGACAGTCCCTATTGTTGCCAATAGCTGGCCAGTTAACTCCAATTTCTAAGATGCCTGACAGAGACCTGAACCCATCCATACACAGTAAAGTCCTAAAAGAGACTGGATGTAATCAGCCTACCTGCAAATGACACCCTCCCAGTATGGATGTTGAGCCTCCTTATGACAGCCTGGTGACCATACAGCAGCTCAGTAGGTCTGGTTCCAGCAGCAAATTCAAAACATGGTAGGAAGAATACATTTTACCCAGAAATTATTTTGTGCTAGTCTAATTGAAAGATTCCCAAATAGTTACAAAGCAGAAGCATAAACTAGACTTAAAAAAAAATTATTCATCCTTTATATGCTGAAAAATTATAATACATTAATTTGCAATTCAAAGAATTACTGGTTTAGTTCATCTCCCTTGTCTCCTTTCTTGACTTTCCCCCTATATAAATTGGACAGTTTTCTCCTCATTGCTGACTTCTGTCTTCGTTCTTGTTCTTCTGGGTTTTTTCTGAGTTTCCTGTTCTCTCAACAGCTGGCCTCAATTTCATCATCTTAAACTTCATTTCTCTAGACAATCAGGCAAATGAATTGTCTTCATCCATGTTTAAAACAAATTCATTCTAAATTAGTCCATGTCCCGTCAACGTTAATTTTCCGTGACTATTATAGTCATTGCGCTTTATAGCATGAACACAAGCAAATATTAAGTTTGAAGGCTTAAATGTTTTTTAGTGAATTTTAAATTGAGGGCTACATCTTCAGCTGTGATTTGAGCCAGTAGGAGGCTTCAAAGCCAAAGGATATGGTTTATGTGACGTGGTGAGAACAGCAGCATTATGTTGTCTTCATGCTACTTGAAGAGCTGGCCTGTAACTAGTCAAAATAAGTTGTTTCAAATTATGAATATTAACTTCTAAAAGAAGATACTTAACTTACTCAACTATGGAACCAAAAGTGTTGGACATTGCTGTATACCACTTTAGCACTGTCCAAAGTAGACAAAAACAAGCTGCTTGCTATTTTGATCTGGGACTGTCATCTGAAAATTATTTAGTATTTATTACAGTAGTAAACATTGAAATATGAAATGCACTGAAGAATTTTGCAGTTGATTCAGGACATCTGGAAACACCACACAGCCATAAGGTTTTAGAACATTTCTTATATCTACCTAAGAGATATTTCTGGCATATGAGTATTCATATGAGGAAATTAAGATACAAGTCTTAGACAGGACCAGAAGCAGTGGCTGTTCCTCTGAACTATTTTCCAAAGGAATTTAATTTAGGTGGACTAAATCACCCCTTAGAAAAGCCTCTCTGTGCTCAGTACAAAAGGCACATAAACATATTCATCACGTATTTAAAACTCGTATATCCTTATTCTATCTGCAATTGCTTAGTCAAGTCTTATTCCACAGTTCTTTAGCAGTACCCTACTCTAATACTGGAACAAGCAGACTATCATCAACTTGATCTAGTTCCACTTGGTGACAAAAAAATTACCATTGTGTGGTGCTAGTATATAGGCAAACTTGACTCTGTAAAGCTATGTCAGGAGGATGACAAGTTTTCAAATAAAGTAATTTCCACTGAGCAGATCTACTCATCACAAAGCTTGTTCCCTTTGCTGGGTTTTGAAAGAGAAGGCAAAGGCTGAGAAAGCACAGACTGAGATACTTTGACAGAGATCAGTCCTCCACATCCAGGCTAAAGTATGTTCTCAACCTGTCCATGAGTATTTTATTTCTATATTCATCTGCAATACAGTCAAACAAACCCTCAATATTTCCACTGGGAGGTGGGGGTGGCAGTTCCTGTAATAAAAAGCTAATGTTCTGTCTGACAGTTTCAGAAGGAAGGTTTTCAGCATCTATGAAGTTCCCTATCACTGCTGTCCAGCTGTCATTGTGGACTAACATATCAAACAGGTTCCGGATGATTTCAGTGATGCTCAGTGTTTTATTTAAAATCATACAAATGTGTCCTACTTACCAGACTAGTAGTATTTCGCATATGCTTTTTATAGCCAGGAGTATTTGGTTTCATGGCATCGTGTGAAACAAACACCCTCGAGTCCCTGCTCCTCATGCTATTTCAGCTCTCTTTTCATGTGTTGCTGTTGGTGATTTAGCTCAGGCTTCCCTGACGTATCAGTGGACACCCTCAGGAGCTTTACATGGCAGGGAGAAGTATCCCAGTTCTTGAGTATAAGAGACTGACACATTGGTCACGAATGCTGAAGACTAGCAGGCACTTTCCACACAAAAGCCTTTATAGAAAATGCTCAAAATAAGACTGGGAGTCGGGGCATGGTGCGTGGGGAAGGCAAAACACTCTATCTTGTCAGCTCCCTTTTTAGTTTGTTTGCCTACAAGGAGATTTCATCTCCTTCAAGTAGCTGACATTGGAAGAAGATGTGTATGACAATGCACGGGTTATGGGGAGTAAACACTTCAGTTTGTCATCCATTCTTTAAACAGATGCCCAGGAAAGATTATTAATCAGCTTTGTGGAAGGGGGCTCCACCTTAGCATTATAGAGCAGAAATAAATTTGAAAAAGCAGATTTCTGTTTTCTCCCTCTTCTCGTTGATTTCTAGACTTACTTATTTGTGATTAATTTATTTTCCTGGAGGTAAACCCTTGGAAGACTCTCCTTTGTATTTTTATTGCTTTAATTGTCCCACAAATTGAGTATAATCTTTACACAGGGTAAAATATCACAAGAAGTATCTTAGAAGCAAGGAAGAGGAGAACAATTCCTAAAATCCCGCATGAAATATCCAAAGAGGAACAATGTCTCCTGTCAGTCAGCAAATGGAAGGTGGAAAGAATCCTACATTTTGACCAGGAAAAAAAGCTGGAACTGTTGTCAACAGCTGACTGTGGTCTTTGTCATCCGGCCAGTTCTGCTGTCAGGGGCTGAGTAACGCTAATTTGAGACTCTGTCAGAAGAGAAAGAATACATCTCCCAGATCGCACATACAATTGTACTTTGACACTGAACATTTCAGTTCAGCTGTTGAAATGAGAAGAAAGCCCAGAGAAACAAGACAGAAGCTGGGTAACCTGCGCTGTCTTGTTTTGAGTCACCCTGGAGGTCCTAAGTCAATACCCTGGGCTACCTCCAAACACCTTGAAGGCTTGAGTCACCTTCAGGGTTTCCCAGATTCCCCTTCTGTTGTATGGCTCCTCAGAATTCAACCATATCTTCCTGAATCATGACTTCAAATTAGATTTTTCTTTTTAGAACTGCTACAGATATTTATATCAATTTTATGTCCCCCAGTCCTTCTGAGTAAGTTTTCTTGCAGATTTTTGGCAGGTTATTCACGTAAGACTGAAAGACAGCACACTCTTTTGTAATACTGAATTGTGAAGGACAAAATTGTTTCACTCTCAAACTTCATTTATTTATTTTATTTTTGACATCCAGAGAAACAATGCTTTATTCTGTAAAATCAACTGAGAAGGATGAATCCTATGAACTTTCTTTTAATATGCTAAATTAGAGTGGATTTAGAGGATATCTCCTGCAACCTGTGTAGCAGTTTAAGGACATATTTCATGATGGAGAAACGTGATTTCAAAGTGCACTTGCTATAACTATAAACGGGGTAGTCTTAGTCTGTCCCATAGAGAGCAAATGCCATTAGAAGTGCCATTTAATGCCCTGCTCATGATGATAGTGAGCTCCCGGTTTTTGCTGGGCCTCAGAGAAACTACAGTAGTTATGAGTGCTTTCGCCAATATGACTAAATATCAATCTTTTTTTCTAGTTTGAAAACATTCTTGTCCTTTGTAGTCACAAAAAAAAAAAGCAGAAAAGAATAACTTGGTTTATTTATACCTCAATTTTAGGTAAACTCAAATTGGAAATTGTGCACAGAATGCAACCGGTACAAGAGGATTAAAACCCAGCAACAATTAGACATTAGAAACTTTTAAAGTGTTTTCCTTAAGTAGAAAAGGACTTTGGTTGCAAGAATAATCATGGAAACTTATGTCTGTTCTGAAACCTCTCGAGTTTCTCCTTTTTAAGAGAAAAAAATTCCAGCAGAATAGAAATGTTGTGGTATAGGTGATCCACTCTCTGTCCACAAATAATGAACTATCAAAGGTAAAAGAGCCACCTACCTGTCACCCCTTCATCTGAACCCTGCTGCCACTACTAGCTCTCCTGAAAAATTAATTATCCTCAATAGAAGATCAAAGTTTGGTCCTCACAGGATGGCTGGCAAGACCAGAGTTACAGCTGGCATGGATCTTTGTGAACAAATTTAGCAGCTGAAATATATGTGAGGAAGTTTACAGCGTATCAAATTCTATTCTTTGACCAATTATCTCTAACTGAAACTAGGAAGCAATATCATCAGTCTGTCATTCGTAACAGATTTATTTCTAGGGTGGACTACTGCAGTCAGCAGGTTGGGTTTTTTCTTCTAAATGCAGTGCCTTATGCATGTAACTTTCAAACATTTGCTAACTTTTCCAGCAGTAAGAATGCTAGATTGCTATACAGATAACTGGATAAATTTCAAAATTAAAAATAATTTTCAAAATTAAAATAATTTCAGTTGTTGAAAACTTCTGGAGTAGGCAACAGACATGTCAAAAGGCTGGCTGTACAGTGAAATCCTTATAATACAAATCACAAAGTATATAAGTCAATTTTTAGTAAGTTTTTAAAAAGTTTAAAGTAACAGTTTTGGGTTTTTTTTGGCAGACAACTACTTGAATCGTTTTTAAAGATTAATTGAAAAATAATTGTGTTCTTCAGGAAATCAGTTTCAAAAAAAGCAGTGTGTATTTGAAGGACTTCCAGAATCTATTTTAGTGACTAGGAAGTAAATCACGCCTTTTAAATATGCAAATAAGACGATTCATTAATAGTCATCTTGCCCCTGAAAACTGGACTGTAATAGGAGGCCACTGTCTCCTTTATACTCAGTTATACTCACGTTATGCTGATACAATGCTGGTATCTTTGGTGTCACTTGGTAAAATTTAGACAATAAATTAACATCAAGTGTGTGGAAGATGGCAGTAATTACTTCTTTTCACCTCAAACATCCAAATGCTGAAAGGCATAAACATAGAAGTTTGTGTGATTTTTTTTTTT
>VWZK01015532.1:225219-426515 GCA_013396935.1 Baryphthengus martii | reverse complement strand
TTTTTTTTTTTTTTTTTTTTTTTTTTTGTGTGTCAAGGTGTCCTTGAATGAGAGGATTTAAACGTCAACACTGTTGCTTGGGCCCAGGCCAAGTCATGTGTCCTCATTGGTTTTGAGGCTTTTCCTACGAATGCAGCTGTCACTCTCCTTTGCAGTGTATCCTAATGGGATGAGACTTCTCTGTCCAGTTCCCATCTCAGACGGTGGCTGTGTAGCTGAGGCTATAGGAACCCCTGGCTATTTAGCGCCTCTCACTTGAGCTCGATGGTTTTTCGTTGCTCCGAGACCACCTCTGCAAGAAAAAGATCTTAATTATGAGTTTATAAAATATGTATTAAGCAAATGAGCTTGATTAAAAATATAAACATATATCATATTTAATATACATTAGGTGCAAAGTGCAAGGGGACCATTGCCTGCTATTTAAACCTTCTCTATATGCATAGGCTGCATTGTTTTAGCAATATTGATAAAGCTAAAGCATTGCATTCCCCAGTCTTCAGTTATATCAGCATAAGCATATTGATGCACATACAGCTTATTTCCCTTCCCTTAGGGAAAGTGGGATATTAGGATTTACCTTTCCTCCGAGATTTCAAAGAGGAGTCAATTGGACTGTGGCTGTACCAAATTGTTTGCGTTTTTTGCATGCTCCTAATGAAAATTGCGCTGACATTTGTGCATATTCATTAGGGTGGTCATGAAAATGCAATGATAATGACATAAAGTGGTTCTGCTTCTCACAAAACAAATGGAACGCATTTTCCTATGGTTTTGTCTATTTAGCTATGTCCAATTTCTTAGGCACGTGCTCTGCCCCTCTTCTTCTCTTTTCTAATGTATCTGGCCCTCATGTGCTGTGCCTTGTCAAGGAGATATTTGTAATTACAGGTAGGCTGAGCACAGCCAAGGAAACTGCATCATGACTGAGTTCCGCCTCCTTTTCCACTTAGTGGTATAGCTAATTTTGATATCCCTCTTTGACTTAGCTAGTAGGTTTTGAGTTTTCTGGGACCTCTTCCCCTCTAAGGCTCCTGAGAAGGAGGACTCCAGGAAGCATAATGTCCTAGAAAGACATATTTTAGCCTACATTACTGGTTCAAAAACTCCCACTAGTCTTGGCCTTGGAAAGAGACTTCCAGGATCAAATTAATACACACCTTGGAAAACAGACTCCTCGGAGCAGACTGAGACCATCTGAAAGCTTGCTACGTTTAGAGAACGTGATCTTGTCCTTGCCAATACCCTTGTACCAAATTTTGGCACTCCCCTGACTCCTTGGTGAGTGGATTCAATCGGCTAAATCCTTTGGGCGGAGTGGGACTGCCCATTTGGGCAGCAGTCAGCTGTTAGATTGGTTCTGCTGCATCCTCTAGCAGCACCCTTTCCCTCTGACTGTTCTCATGTACTTCCTACACTGTGTCCTTACCTCCAACTAGACTTGCTTATCATGCTTTTTGATTTGCATTTATTAATCTAGAATGTGGTGAAATCAACCTTTCCTCACAGAGCTACTCCACTGGGAGTTTTGTGGAGAAAAACAAGTGGACTCCTTCCTCTGCAGTCACTTCTCTTATCACGGGAGGCTCCTCTGCCTGTCTGTGCTGTCACCTAGCACCTTTAAAGGACATTCTAGTCTTTCTCCTTTAGAACGTCTTCACCAGAGAGATGCAAATCTGTGATTCCTTGCTGTGACTATTAGATTGTATTTTCATGTTATTGATCCTCTTTCTATTTTAGCTGATCATATAAGAAAGATTTATAAAAATGCAGAGTCTTGCCATCAATTTTCCTTTGCCATGGGATATTAATTATTGACTGCCCTCTAGAACTTCACAGGTAGACCACTCTGCTAGAGCATTTGGCCATGATATGATATTTCTATTTTTTGGCTTTTAGCAGTAGGTCTTTTTGTTAATATCTGAAAGTAGATTTACCGTTAAGCACTTTCTTGAGCTTCAGAGAAAGGGCTGGTTTTAAGATTTGACAGTTAAACTCAGAAATTTTACTGCACTTTAACTCTTTGGTATTTTGCTCCTTCCTGCACAACTCATAGTGCTTTGCTAAAGTGAGTATCAATTTTCTCTATTTGTAGATAAGGAAACTAAGACACAGACATGCACAGTTACTCATTTCTGAGGTCTGATTAGAATTTGGATTTTCTGACCTCTATGTTTCCTCTTCAGATAGCCTCCCTTAATCTAGCATCTGAATTTTATTATGAGAAGAGTGTCCATTTATTTTATTCAAACTAGCCTATACTTAGCCTACAATTCCAGAAAATGACAAAAACCTACAGTGTATGCTAATGTTCCTGGGAATTTACAGTATAGAATAAGGTGCACAAAATGACTTTATGCAAAAATGAGTATGCAGTTACAGTAGATATAATACTTGTTGAAGACAACTGGGAGCAACGAGCCTCTCGAAGTTAGAATGATGACGAATGTTAATGTGTTTCGCTTACAGGTGGAAGCGCAATGAGCTTAACTCAGTGGCTCTAGGGAGACCAATGTATCTTTAAGTGCAACACCCTTGAAAAATGAGTCTTGAACAAAAGTGGTGTCAGGAGCAGAGAATTGCTACTTTAAAGAAAAGCATGTGGCTTCCGCAGGCACTGCACGCATCTAAAAGATGGCACATAATGTAACAGGAATCTTTGGAGTGAAATAGTACTGATGGCAAAGTTCTTGCTCTGCACCAGTCTGAAGTGGAGAGAGGACCTGAAGTCAATGGCAATGTGTTCCTGAGGCAGCTGTATTGTTTCAGAGCTGGTGGGGTAAATCAGTCCTGGTTGCTGGAAATGGGTGGAAGAGAGAACTGTCGCTTGAGAAGGCAATGCTGCACTGCACTGGCTGTAAAATGTTGGGAGACAGGGAGGAAAACAAGCCTACACAGTTTGGCTTCTTCATTTCTCCTGGAGGGAAGCAGATGGGGAAACAGCAGCAGTTCCTCCCCGTCGTCTTGCTTGTGCTGCTCTTCAGGGATCTTGGTGGTGCAGACAATGGTACAAGGGTTTAATTGCTCATCCCGGCATGAGGAGACACTGAATGGGCCTTGTACAGGTACTACCTCACCACTATTCGATCTGTTACCCCAGCAGCTAGGCAAAGCACAGAAACAACGATTTTATTGCTCTGAAATTTTTCCTCCAGGTCTCTCCCTTAGGACATACAGGAGACAGCTCTTGAGAGGGAAAAAGGATTTACCATAAACTTCAGAGAATTTTGAATTGAGGTGAGTTCAGGGTGGAAACTTTCAGAGGGAAGGAAAGTTGAGGAGGAAGAGAGGGGAAAACTAAAGTAGGAAAATTAGTGAGGACAGTGTGCTGTGAAAGAGGAGGATATGTTGAAAAGCAGCAGAAGAAACTGGTGGGAAATAAGGACTTAGAGGGCAGAAGATAAAGGTTTTAGGGACTTCATGCTGGTTGTAGAGTAGGGTTGAATAGAAAGCAATCAGATCCTTACAGGAGAAAATAGGATGAAGATGTTTGTGGAAGGAGCGTGTCCTTGAAAGTGGTAAATATGAGTGAATTTACTGTAGTGATTTGCAAGAAGCAACAGAAGGGGCTGTGAAATAAGAGTGAATTTAGATGCTGAAAGAGAAGTATATAAATGCAGGGGGTTTGGGGAAAAAAAAAGATGATAGAGATAGGTGAAGTATTTTGAGAACTGTGAAACAGGAATTTTCAGAAGAAAAAGTAGAAGTTGAACATTTATGGGAGGAAACAATTATGCTCGTGTTGTATGGTGCAGTCCTCAATTGAATACCCAG
Source organism: Baryphthengus martii (assembly GCA_013396935.1). NCBI lineage: Eukaryota > Metazoa > Chordata > Aves > Coraciiformes > Momotidae > Baryphthengus > Baryphthengus martii. Next base: position 422,741 of record VWZK01015532.1, on the reverse strand, counting down.
TTCATCTGTCTTCAGAAAATTAACTAATTATATGAAACCTGGACAAATCCTAATGTAAATTTTCAGTTTGTCAACGTGTATAAGCCAAGTCAAAGTCCACCTCTTCTGCTGTTACCTGAGGACTGTGTTGAAGACACACTGACTGTAACGACCTAAATGAAGAAGCAGCAGCTACAGATCTGGAATTTCCTCCTTTGGGATGGAATGAAAGGCTGGAAGAAGATGTTTTGTTGAAAGGTTTGGGGCAAGAAAAGAGCTATCAGCTTGAATGCTCAAGATTGAGCAAGATGTTTATTGGTTAATGATGATAATGCAGAAGAGGATGGAAGGTGCTGCCTGGTAAAGCAGCTATGGAGTAAGTAGACATGAAATAGGGGATTGTCTGTTTAGCTTGTGTCTGAGGCTAAACTATAACAGTTGCTCTATTACCCGATGACCCCTCCCCAGCAGAGAAGAAGGACTGGGAAAAACAGAGGAGACCCATGGACTGAAATGAAACCAGGCTTAATGAAACAGCCAAACCAATGTAAAGTATACAAAGTTATACTCAGCCCAGCGAACGTATGGCAGTAACAACACATGGGAAAGCAGTCCCTGAGAGCAGAATAATAAGGGATGGAGAGAAGCAGGAGAAGGAAGATGAGGAGAAGGATCAGGAGGAACGTGAGCCCACGCAGGAGGCCCGTGACCTCAGCAAACTTCCCCCTCTATAATGAGCGTAGTGCTTATAGTCTGGGATACACCAGTGAGCCAACTCAGGTCAGCTGCCCTGACCGACCCCAAACTGCTAATGGCCTGCAGACCACGGCTGCTCTGTGATTCTGTCTCACCAAAAACAGGACAGGGATTAAAGAAAGTCTAAAGGAAAATGAAGAATAGGAGCAGGGATTTGTCTAGAGAAGATGTTGATAACCAATTGATGAAAACAGAATTGATTAATTAGGTATAGATAATGTATTGAAAGGCTTGTGAATGCCAGAGGATTCATTAGAGATTTTTTTGGTATTTATTTTTTTTTTCTTGAGAATGGGCTAATAAAGGAAAAGAGAAGCTGTTACCTGGACATGTGCTTTGCTGGAAACTGGCAGGAAAGTGTGTGATGGATTGGGGTGGGGGGAGGTTTGGAGGAAATAACGGATGCTTTGGGGAGAGGAAAGTTCAATTATGAGAGCCAAAGTGTTCCAGCTGTATAGGCTGGCCCTTTCTGCTTGGACAAGCCAGTAGTACAGCCTACCATGGTAATGTAAAGGACAGTACGTATAAAGAAAGGTTTCCTTTCACTTGACTTACCATGTAGAGATGTGCAGTCTTGCTTAGCATTTTCAAATGAAGGAAGGCTGTAAAACTTGTTGCCTAAAAGTCTTTCATTTCTGCCTTTCTAGTAACAAAGAAAGTTTTTGGTGCTAAAATAAGCGCTGTGATGTACTGTGCTTCTAAAGCTGTTAAAAGGCTCTTAACAGCTCTATAAAATACTTGCCGCCTCCTCCTGTGCTTTCAGAAAATTTTATTCTAATATTTATTTCACTGGCTTATACAGAATTTCCTCCCCTTTAAAACATAAGCTGTTAATTATTTCTGAGTTGTCATGATCAACTCCCCTCCAGCTATTAAAATGTGCTTGCATTGTAGTTTTATTATTACTTGCAAAATATTGGAAAAAATAATTTTGCTAGATGGTTAAATTTGAAATAAATATTGACTCGGCTATGCAAATGGATCTTTTATGTTAATTTTGTGCAAATATTCAACTAGTGTAGTTTTACGACAAAAAGCACTCATAAAAACAAGTCACTGAAAGTGAATTTTGAATTGTGCACTTGAGCCTAATCCTTGCAAGTCATGCTGTGTGCGTTAGTCTAACTAGGTCACTTCACACAACCGGAGAAATAGTAGCATGTGGCTAGTCAACACGGCACAAATACGAGCTAATATGGCTATAAGCTATTTGCAGAACATGATACAGACAGGAGCTTCCAGTACACTGCTAATTTTTGCAGTTTTTCCAGAACTCTTTACGAACAAAAGACAAGGAAAAACTGATGAATAAAATAGTTGTCAAGACTTTGCTCACTGTTAATTAAAGTATTCTTTAAAAGCAATTGCGATGGTGCAGAACATCCATAGTGTGTTGGAGAGAGAAATGGATTATCTGAAATTCTACCTCAATATTTCCAGGAATTCTGATTCTAAAGAATTAGTTTAAGTTGGTATTGCACTGTATAAAACACATGCACAATCGTACACTGTTTGTGCAGACTAGTTTTGTATTATTAGAGTTTTGAATGTGTTGCTGAATTCCCTGTCTCCATCCTTTTTTTTTAATTCTTCTACCAGATTATCATTGCTGCAAAGTTGAGCACATTGAAGTCTGGAAATGGTTTTGCCCTCTATGCACACTTAATTAGTCCCTGTGGTTTTACCATCTCTAACAAGATGCTCCACAGAGCATGTGCAAATTGGTATTTTTGAGGGCTTATAACTTGATCATAGAAAGATGTCTTCTCATATCAAATCCCTGCTTCACAGCACCTACATTTTAAACATGTGATCTTTAAAATTTTCCTGTCAAGGCAGTTACTGCTGTATAACAGAGTAGGCTTTATACTTTCTTTTCCTTAGTAACCTACTCCAACCTTCTAGAGCAGGCAGTGGGTCCTGACACTCTGGTAACCATGACTTAAGAAAACAGCTGGTACAAAAAGCTTTTCTGGATCACTCTATCTGCCATGGAAGGTGTTGAATCACTAGGATCAGGCTCCCAGTTATGTCAGAACTTTCTGATGTAGGTCAGACTCTCCGATGACATCTCTATGCACTCCAGTGGCTATTAAAGGCTTTCTTTTCTGATGATCTGAGCAGTTGTAACTAAAGCTTGAAGCATTTGAATTACCTAAATTTTCCTTGTACCACAACTCTAATTCTGTTAAATGTGCACAACGAATTCTTCAGGAGAATTCACTGCACAATACTATAACACATAAATTTCTGTTTTCATATATGTATGAAAAGAGCCTTCAAAATGCTCCTGTGAACAAGGATCCATAAGATTTCCTGCAAAATCACTCTCAGATTTTTTTATTTGTGATAGTTTACATTGCATGCCCTGCTCCTGGTTGCAAGGGCCTTTAGATGTTTCTCAGCTATTTAATCTCCTGATGGTAGTTTATTTGTTTTACCCCTGATGACCATTGGTGTCCTTGACAAAAGCGTAGTGGTCCTTGACCTGGATAATTGTGGTGTTGCCTCACAATGTGATTTTGCAAGATTTGTACTACTTTCTTGTGTATTTGGATGAAATATGTAAAGGGAAAAATGGTGATCTCTGCTGGGCTGGTTACCTTTGGGGATAGAGAGTACAACGTGAGTCAGGGCCTTTTTCCCCAAATGAGCACTGACTATGAAAGATGCCATGGTGTTCGTGGGAGGTGGTGGGGCTGTCAAGTATTTGCAGAATAGAACAGAAAATGTGTTTTGTGATGAATGTGCTCTGAATTTCCTTTCAGATACCTGTTAGACCATGGATTCTTGGAGCAGGCCTTGTTGGTTGCTAGAAAGAGATGGGACAGAGCAAAATATAATTATTTTTTTTAAATTTATTTCAGGAATACCAAGAAATACACTCAAGTCACAGTCTGGTATCTGGCTGCTTGGTAAGTTCCCACTTTTGTCAAGCTTGTGCTCCATAATTCACAGCTTTTCCCATCTTATTTGATGTTCTGAGATGGTAGCTACTGTCTGGGGTTTTATTACTATATTGTTTTTTGTCTGTTCTCTCTCCATTGTGTTTTGTAAGACCTAGTTCGCTCTATATGTGCAAACACCCTTACCGTGGTCCTGTTAATGGTACATGGTAGCCTGTGGTCTAACTATTTATCTAGAAATGATTTATGTGCTGAGGTGTTGCACCGTGCCTCAGACCAATGTTTTTTCTCCCCATCCCTTCTGTGGTAAACAGAGTTCTTTACATTTGAATACTTTTGGGAAGGCAATTCTGACAACAGAGGTAGAATGTTTAATGACTAACAGAATGCGAAAACACTGCAAAGTGACTAATAACACTTTAGCAGGAACAACTATTTATCTTTTACGACCTTAGGAAAAAGCTCAGTATTAAAGCAGAGATGTTCCAGGAACAGTTGAGGAGCACGTTTGATGCAGGATGAAGAGCTTGTTAAAATGCATTGAGAGTTATGACAGAGGATGATTTCCTAGCAATTGCATCGCCTAAGAATTTTGTCACTGTGTAGCTAGTAAAAGTCCAAACTGCTAAGGTGACAAGTTACTGGAGGCTATTTCAAAACATTGTCAGGAAAGATACCAGCCAGGTTGCAACTCATGCAACTTCTGTAATAAAGATAAAATTTATAGATGCTTTATATATCCTCAGGGGATGTATTAATTGGCGCTTCTCTGTCCGGAAATACACACAAACAACCTATTGTAGCTCATGCTTAGCTCACTAACTACAACTTTGCAGCTTCTTTGTGCTTGCTCTGTATAGTTGTACCAAAGGGAGAAATGAGGTTCATGTCAAAAAAGTCTAAAGGTCCTGGCAACGTTTCTTGTTTTTTTTTTCTTTTGCCTTTTTTCTTTTTCCCGCGTCTGGAAAGCTACCCCTCCTATGGCACTTCTCTGCTCTTATTCGTGCTCTCCCGTCGATCCTCCGCCTTCAAACTCCCACCCTAGTGTCAGCGTGCCAAAGAAATTAACTCCCCTTTCTCCAGCCAGTAAAAGTCTGACCCAAAAACTTGAGAAAATCGGGCGCGGAGACAACTAAATTGTCACTTCCAAAACTGGCAAGGCTGATCTTGACCAACGTGCNCGGGCGACGGCGGGCGGCGTTGGGGCGGGAGCCGCCGGGCGCCGCGCCGCTCACTTCGCTCCTCTCCGCTCCTCTCCTAGGCGGAGCACATTAACGGTAAATGAACTTAATTTATCGACGGCCATCGCGCGGTTCGCCGCCTTCCCTTTGCCCGGCCTGCCGGTGAGCCCCCGGTGCAGGCGTTCGCTGGACAGGTCCGCACGGGACAGATGGGGGAACGTGTGTTTAATCCGCTTTGCCGAGCGCTGAAAGGAGCAGCGTGAGGTGGGCAGCCGGGGTAGGGCACGAAGCGGGCCCGCCCGCTCCAGGGAACGGTAGATAGAGGGCTGGGGGCTCAGGCCCCTGCTGCCGCTCGCTGGCCTCCGGCCAGAGGGGAGGCGGGAGAGTGTCCCCCAGCGTCACCTGAAATAGCGCGGTGGGAATGGCGCCGAGCAGCTCCCAGAGGGCGGTGTAAAGCCGAGGTAAGCACCGGGGGGTTGTAAATGTGAGATTCGACCAACTAGCTTGAAACCCTCAGAAAAAAACCAACCAACCAAAAAAAAAAACAAACTAAAAGGCATTTGGAGGCTGAAGTTGCACCCCCTGGTCTGCTACCTTATTCCTTAATGCGTTACCTTTAACGCACCAAGCCGAGTGTGCGCCTCGTGTGACGCCCTGGATCGGGGATAAACTCTCGGCTGAGAGCGTATGTGGGCTTGAGTCGGCCTAGTCCTGTTGTCCTTGCTTAGACATCGTGGCTGTAGCCGGCAAAGGTGTGAGGGTGGGCCTGCAGCCTGAAATTTGGAAGAATTCCAACTCTTAACATTCCTAGTGGGGCATCGCCTCTCTTGGTGCAAGAGGGAACATTCCTCCTACAGACTATGTCTTTTTTTTTTTCCTGTGGTTTGCAGATACTGGCTGCCACACACATAACATTTCACTGGCTGGAAGACACAGATGTTCCTTGCGATTGAGTCCTTGCTTGAGTGTTTTGAAGATGAAATGCTACGTAAACTGTTGAAGCGTACTACCTGAGGACGTTGCTACAAACATGNAAGGCTGATCTTCCCCAACGCCCCCCCCACAGCCCCTGACCCCGCCGACACTGAACCACGAAGGGCTGCCCCACAGAACCGCAGTCTGAAGCGCCAGCCTGAGGAGAGCCGGGGCGGGCCCGCTGGCGGCCACCCGCTGCTCCCGGGGCGACGGGCGGCCACCCAGGGCCCTGTTCAATATTTCATGCGGCGCACCCGAGCGGCAGCGAAATGTCTTCCCGCGGGCCGCCTTTCTGACCCCGGGGGCAGGGCTGGGTGGGTGCGAAACTAAGATGGGGTGGGGCCGGGGAGAGNAGTGTCCCCCAGCGTCACCTGAAATAGCGCGGTGGGAATGGCGCCGAGCAGCTCCCAGAGGGCGGTGTAAAGCCGAGGTAAGCACCGGGGGGTTGTAAATGTGAGATTCGACCAACTAGCTTGAAACCCTCAGAAAAAAACCAACCAACCAAAAAAAAAAACAAACTAAAAGGCATTTGGAGGCTGAAGTTGCACCCCCTGGTCTGCTACCTTATTCCTTAATGCGTTACCTTTAACGCACCAAGCCGAGTGTGCGCCTCGTGTGACGCCCTGGATCGGGGATAAACTCTCGGCTGAGAGCGTATGTGGGCTTGAGTCGGCCTAGTCCTGTTGTCCTTGCTTAGACATCGTGGCTGTAGCCGGCAAAGGTGTGAGGGTGGGCCTGCAGCCTGAAATTTGGAAGAATTCCAACTCTTAACATTCCTAGTGGGGCATCGCCTCTCTTGGTGCAAGAGGGAACATTCCTCCTACAGACTATGTCTTTTTTTTTTTCCTGTGGTTTGCAGATACTGGCTGCCACACACATAACATTTCACTGGCTGGAAGACACAGATGTTCCTTGCGATTGAGTCCTTGCTTGAGTGTTTTGAAGATGAAATGCTACGTAAACTGTTGAAGCGTACTACCTGAGGACGTTGCTACAAACATGGGCATCATTATTTATTTACAGGTGCTTTAATCAGGAGGAGCTTTTTTGTAAACATGAATTGCTGGGCTCTTTCCTTGAGGTGTCGTTTCTTGTTTCATGCTATTGAAACATTAATCTTAACTTATTATGACTCCTTTGTGTTGGTCAGCTCTCAGGGACATTTCCCTAGGCTTGAAAATGTGGGAGCTTTCAAGAATGTGTCAATTGTGCCAACTCAAGCCACTTGTGGTCTGCCAGACCGAAGTATTTTTTGTCATAGCTCAGTAACTGTTGAAAGTATTGTGTCCTGCATCCAGAGGTTTTGTGTTCAGGAATGTCCGTACAGGTCGTCGCATTCTTCCTACAAACTGCTACTTTCAGAAGGCCTTGGTACCTGTATCACAGAGGACAAGAGAGACTTGCATCCAGGGTCCTACGGCAACACTTCCAGTTTTATTTTCCATAATCACAAGGATTGCTTCGCTACTCCCCGTTTTCCAAGGCTTGCAGCTTCATTTACCTTAACTGTATGGTTGAAACCTGAGCAAGAAGGTGTAATGTAAGTAGTATTGAAGGTGTTTACTTTCCTGGTGCTCTTAAAAAAATTGATCATTGTAGTCACAGTCATTATTAGCAAGCTATTTAAAATTTTAAAAAGGTACAGTGAGAAACTGTTGCGATTTTAAAGCTGTATTTAGGTTGGAGTCTTCAGAAATGTTGAGGCAGGTAGGTTCAGTTTCAGTGGTGTTGACTCAGATGATAGCCCAGTTGCTTTCAGTGGGAACTAGTCATATGTAATGTGTCTATTCTTAAAAAAAACGTGTTTCTAATTCACATTCCTTCTTTTGAAAGCTGCTGGAGAGACATGTTGGGGTCTTGTGCTGTTGCTGCTTTCATAATGGAAAAAAATATCTCAAATTTTGGGAATCCAAGTTTACTCCTTAAGAACAAACAAGAAAAGCTCCCAGATCTTCTCAAATAAGTCTTTTGGTGCTGTAGAAGAGCAGTCTCTTTTTTTTTTTTTTTTTTTCCTGGAAGATGTGGGGGATGTTGACTGAGGGAGAGATCACGTTGCTACTTTACCAAAAGATTCCACTACTCAAACTGCTAATGAAGTTTCATTAGATGTTCATAAAATAGATGTGCCTAAGTGTCCTCCCTCTCTTTCTTGCCCACATGTCACATTTTTAGCAAATACTGCTGTTAGAAGTGGCCCTTCAACTTGACTGGGCCTTACTAAAAACTCCCTTTTTGAAAAATATACAGCCCTGCAAAAAAAACTCCATCTATCACAAAGTGTAGAGCCTCCTACTCTTTCTTACTCTGTTTGTGCAGGTCCTCTTTAAAGTGAAGCATACAAAGTATAGTGTGTTTCTTCAGAGAAAGTTACAAATGTTTTTGTACTTGTGCTCATAACTTGTTCTTTAACAAAGTTAACGATCTTCACTCTTGAAGCATTCTTGATACTTACTTTGTGTGCTGCTATGAAATAGTAAGTAGTTTAGGGGTGTGAAAATCATCAGAAACAACGGAAATGTCTAAAATTGTAAGAATACATATAAAATTGTAGTCTATGCAAGGATAATTACCTTAAAAAAATCAACTTAGCTATAGAAATTGTGTTTATGGAGAGGAAATTGTAGAGCAGAGGTGACTTCAGTTTGAATTTAAGTTAAATCAGCTCAGCTGGAGGTATGTGTGAAGATGTCTCTGGAGCTTTGGCCTAGTGTCTGTAATTTTCTGGGTAATGTTTGAATCTCGAATGCCAGAGAGTTCATTCCTAGGGTTGTCCTATGCCACGAGTTCATGTCCACGTACAAGCAGACATACCACAGTCTTGTTCAGCACAGCATATGCCTCACTTGACGCAGGTATGTCAAATGCCCTGCTAATTTCCAGGCAAGCTGTTTCAGTGGTGTGTTGAGCGAGATCCGTGAAACTTTTTCATCAATGGGATGGGGTTTTGCTTGCCTAGAGCCTAAACCAGTGAAATGTATGTCCTCAGTTTCAAATGATTAGGTGCTGTGCAGAAAGTAGACTCGGTGTCTGATTATCCACGGACTGGTGTAAAACATTAGCCTCCAATCGCTGCTGTGTTAATAACTATACAATGTACATATTCCTGCTCAGTGGGTTTTATAGATCATTTTAAAATCTAAATGTTTGTATTCCGTTTTTGTAATAGGCTGCTTCATTCCTGCCTTGTGAGACTGCTGCTACTCAACATGTAGAAATGGCAATGATAGAGCCCAGTCCTGAAAATTAAGTTGGACAACAGTTATTCCGGTGGTCAGGATGATAAGCCACTGTCCAGACACGTTTTTTTTCACGGTTCACTGAAAAAAAGACTGTTAATTTTTCCTTCCTCATAAAAGGAATACGGAATATTTTGTGTGTTGTGGTATGTTGTGGTCAAAAAGTAATAGCACATGAATAGCCACTGAGCTTGACTCAGAAGGTATCCTACAAAAGAGAAATAATTTAACAGCAAACTGAGATGTTTTTCCTTTAATTGTATTGCTTTAGTGAGTCCTTCAGGTTGGCAGAAGGCATTTGACTGACTAGGTATCCTGTATTTTGCAGTCTCTGGTGGGGAATTGTCCCTGTTAGATGTCACTTGTGTGACCTTTTAAATCCCATTATCACAGCAGAGGGACTTCACAGAGCTGGGACTTGTTCTAACAAAGGCTTTGCACTGTCACCAAAGCACTGGAAAGATGAGCTAGAACCAACCACTCATTTTACCACTAGAATAACCAAAAGTTTACCAAGGTGTTTTGTTTACTGGTGAAGTGCTCTTATATCAAATACAGAAAACTCGTGGCCATGAGTGTGTTTCTTTGTGCTGACTGTTATATGGTATGGCTGTTAGGNGTTTTAAAATCTAAATGTTTGTATTCCGTTTTTGTAATAGGCTGCTTCATTCCTGCCTTGTGAGACTGCTGCTACTCAACATGTAGAAATGGCAATGATAGAGCCCAGTCCTGAAAATTAAGTTGGACAACAATTATTCCAGTGGTCAGGATGATAAGCCACTGTCCAGACACGTTTTTTTTCACGGTTCACTGAAAAAAAGACTGTTAATTTTTCCTTCCTCATAAAAGGAATACGGAATATTTTGTGTGTTGTGGTATGTTGTGGTCAAAAAGTAATAGCACATGAATAGCCACTGAGCTTGACTCAGAAGGTATCCTACAAAAGAGAAATAATTTAACAGCAAACTGAGATGTTTTTCCTTTAATTGTATTGCTTTAGTGAGTCCTTCAGGTTGGCAGAAGGCATTTGACTGACTAGGTATCCTGTATTTTGCAGTCTCTGGTGGGGAATTGTCCCTGTTAGATGTCATTTGTGTGACCTTTTAAATCCCATTATCACAGCAGAGGGACTTCACAGAGCTGGGACTTGTTCTAACAAAGGCTTTGCACTGTCACCAAAGCACTGGAAAGATGAGCTAGAACCAACCACTCATTTTACCACTAGAATAACCAAAAGTTTACCAAGGGGTTTTGTTTACTGGTGAAGTGCTCTTATAGCAAATACAGCAAACTCGTGGCTTTTGGACATGCCATAAGAGTGTGTTTCTTCGTGCTGACTGTTATGGCTGTTAGCATTTCCCTGTTAGGCATGTGCCCAATGTTAAAGAAAAGCAGGGTTTTTCTTCTAGGAGTTACTGTGCTGGCTGAAGTGAGAGATATTGATGCAAGGATCCAAAATCTGAAGGCCCTTTAAAAATGGTGGTATTCTAGGGGAGCAAATCTATGTGCATAATCAAAGACACCAAGAATTATCTTCATCAATTTTCTATAGTTTTCTTATGTGAGTTTGGGAAAGAATACACTTTCATACAAAGGGAGAGACAACTTAGATCATGTTACAAGTTTATTTGAAGCTCTAATGTTCTTCTAAGGTGCATAGTATATGTTATTTGTAGGTGTGCTTTTAAGTCACTTCATATTTGAAATCTTGACGAAAAGCAAGAGAATAGTGAGTAAACGCTGACATTTGTGCTCCAGTCTTGAAATGTACTGTCCATTTAGGCAGTAAGTGAGCAGAACTCTTGTCCCTGAATTTTATTCTTTCCCCGTGCTTCCTCTCTTAGTACATGTACTCATCAGCCTGTAAGTAAGCTTTAGCACAACGTAGGAAATTGTATAGGACGATGACTCTTCTCAGTGGAAAGGGATAAGAATATGAGTAGAAGCTTTGCCTGTATTAGTAATCTTTACAGGCAGTTTATATCAGTTTATCCTGAACAGGGCTAACTGGAAATTAGGTGAGCAGAAGGCAGTGACAGTGGGAGAGAAAGGAGCTGAGGCCTTTGACACACCAAAAGGTCAGGGGGGATGGCTTGATTGTTGGGTGGGCAGTAGAGATATATATATATATATATATAAACTTTAGAGGACTGAAATTGTATCCTCTTTATATCTATTCAGATGTTTTGCATTAGGATTAGACTGAAAGGAGCATTTGCCTTAAGATACCGTACGTCTGGTTTTGAACCTGTGCAGATGTTCCCATTTGTAAGTGCTCCACTGCACGTGTGGGGATCACCAGTGCAGCTGGGTTAGATTCTCTACAGTACTTTTCTCTTTCAAAGCTGACCAAGCAGATTTGTGGTGTTTGCTGTTTCTCTCTCTAACCTCACCGTAGAGAATTATGCCGTCAGGAATTGGCTCTGTAGGACTGCAGTTTACCAGAAGTTGGAATGGTTTTATGGCTGGAATGGAAAATTGTCTTCAGTGTCAGAAGTAATGCTTATGCCAGTTTTACCTACGTTAGCACTAGTTTGGGGATTATTTTCTTATTTATTTATTTATTTACCCCCTTCCTCCTCTGTTTTCTGCCTCTTGATTTTTCTTTTTCAGTACTGAGTCACAATTCACATTTGTTCTTTCCAGTTTTCAAAGTGGTGTACATCAAGGTCACTTCCCTTCTTAAAGTCATGACACCTTTGGGGATAAAAACAATGTGGGGGTGTTTGTTTTAGATAACTAAAATAAACAAAACCCGGGATTATCCAATTATTGTTTATCCAGGAACTGGGTAAATCCAATTCCTAAATATTTTGCTACTTAGCTGAGCCTTCCCTCACGTTTATTATCTAGCAAAACTAGCATGTTTACAAGCAAACAAAATATTGAAAAGACCAGTTGACAATATATTAAGAAACGTGGTTTTAGTAAGGTTTGAAAAACAGAAGTCTACATTTTGCAAGTTGTTTTATTGACAACATTCCAGCAGACTAAAATGGTAGCAGTTAAGATGAATTATTTTTTCTCTTGAATTTCAAGGTGAGGTAGTGAATAATGGCAGTATCAAAGAACAGCCTTTTTGATACTGTTCTTTTATAAATGCATAGTAGGTGAAACTGCTTATCGGTAGATAAATTTGTTTTATTTTCTGAAATGGGTCTAAATAAATTCTGATCTCATACAAATTTTATATGCTTCTCTTTTGTGAATTAGTGCACTGATTTAGTCTGGTGCAACTTTTAAAATATTTGGCTTTTCATAGATCTCAGTAAATTGAGGACTTGATTTCTCAAGCAGCTGAAATGGGAATGCAGAACATTATAATTTTTTTTTGTACTGACGATTACCTTAAAATATGTTAGTTGTTTCACAAGCACATGTAGCCTATGCTCTCTCAGGACCCTTGACATCACGGCGATTGGATTGGCAAAAAAATTGGACTAGATGATCTTGAAGGTCTCTTCCAACCAAAGATATTCTGTGATAATATTTCAGCAGGTAGATATGTAATGTGGGTTGCTATGAATGATATTCTTTGTACCTTATATGTCAGTGTTGTATTTGATACTTAAATGAAATCTTTGTGGAGGTAAAAAACCCAGCAAGTGGCTGGATATCCTTCTTGCCTTGCTCTGGCTCTCTTAGGTTAAAGAAAGGCTTTGTATAAGGGAGAGCTTTATATAAGGGGTAGCTGGTGGTGTTGCTGCCTTACCTGGACAGATTTGGTGGAAAGGTAGAAGACTTATTTCCAGAACGTATCATTTGTACTGCTTTGTGGTGGTTGTGTTGCATTTGACTTGTTGGACTGAGAAAAACTGAAGTGCCTCCACAGGATGGACTATGTTGCACAGCCTTGTACGAGAAGTGCAGCAAGACCTGTGCAGTGCTGACCAGCCCCTGTGGTTTCTCTTCTGAAATCCTGAAGAGAGGAGGCAAAGTGGACCTCTCTTCTACCCCCAAGTAAGCTGGGGTTACACGCACTAAATTAAAACAAAACAAAAATACACCTCACAGATTAAGACAGAAAATACCTTTGTTAAAGTCTTTTACACTCAGTACATCCTGTGACTTTCACTGTCACTGAGCATCTTCTCAAGAGCTGTATTTTTAACTTTTATTTTAATACGTTCTGGTTAGCATCACTTTACAGGATAGCACCTTGGCAGGAATGTGTATATGTGTGTGCCTCTGACCTTATGTTGTTTTTCTTGGTTATTTCCAAAGGTGTGTGATAGAAAAGTCTATTGATGGGCAGACTGTGTTCAAACTCACAATCTCTGAGAAAGAGACCATGTTTTATTATCGCACGGTAAATGGTTTGCAGCCACCAATAAAAGTAATGACACTGGGGAGAATTCTTGTGAAGAAATGGATTCATCTTAGTGTGCAGGTGAGTAAAATAAAAACCATTTAATATTTGTTGAAATACAACATTAGTGTGAGAATGGTATGACTGTATAAATATAAGAGGGCAAATTGGGGAATGTAACTAACTCAAGTCATGCAGGCAAAGATCTTACTTTGGGAGCTATTTTGGGGACAATTGCTAATTTAGCACTGTAAAGAAGTGCTGTGCCCCTTCTTCTGAACAAACAAGACTGAAAATGCTCTCCCTTAAGAACACAAGTGTTTTTTAGGTGAAGAAAAGCTACTTTTTTTCTAATGTTGCCAATAGGTCTTGGGTCTCGCATGTACTTATCTTACAGAGGTGTGTCCCATTTAATTTAAAAAAAACTTCTTACAGCATGAGTAAACATGTATACGTTTGTGCAGGATCAATCAAGCTAATGAGTTGCAGAGCTATTACCTCTTACTTAAAAAATATGATTCAGAATTGTTAAAACAAAATCCCTGTGTTTTAAAAGTCTGCTGTTGACATAACTTTTTAATAAGTGTACAAATATCCACTGAGGATAAAGCAAAATTGAGTTTGTTAAAATTTAAACTGTGTGTACAAAAATCAGTAAACAAACACAGAAGTTAAAATTCAGTTATTTGCATGTCTTGTAATTCCCAACAGATGCTCTGGTAAATTCTGTTTGTAAGCCGAGTTCAACTAATAATTATAAAATGCAATTATCAGGTATTGAAATGTTTATCTTCTCCTCCTTCCTTCATTTCCTTTATCCATTCTATTAAATTTCATTTGGTTTACAGCACAATCAAGAATACTTTTGCTGCTTCCTTGAAACTTGCTAAAAGGTATTGACTGTGATTTGGATTTTTAGTGCTGATCTTGTCACTTGTAAGAGGTATCTGAGCTGACGTCTCGATTTTTTTTTTTTCAGTTTTCCTTTTTTTTTTTCTTTTTTTTCCCAGCATGGTAGTGTGAATAAGATTTTGGCTGTTGGATTAAAAGAGTGACCTTAAGGTAGAACTAATGAACTTTACACTTCAAACACTCCAAGGGTGCTAAATTACTGCTGTTGCTGTCAGCTGCATTTTGTTCTAGCCTGAGAGAGTGCTAAAGCCTGGGATAGCAGAGAGAAGAGTGAAAGGGCTGGATTTAAATACACACTCAGATCTTAAGTTTTATTACAAAAAAACCCATCAAGCACTCTGTAGAATTTGATCCTTTTATTTCTTTGTGAAAAGTTGTTCAGTGTATAGCAGGAGTAAAGAAGTGTAGCTTCTAGATCCTTAAATGGCCTGCAGGGCTTCTACCTTTTCCAGGTTTCTGAGCCCACAGTAGAACCTTACATTTTATGGTTTGTGATATTGTAGGATCCAGCCTTCCATTCAAGATGATAGTGGCTGCAGCATAATGCATTTAGCACCAGGTTTGACTATGAAACTGCAGGAAAAAGTTTTTTGTTTGTGAGGTTGTTTTTGTTGTTGTTTTTTCCCTTCAGCAGCTGTCCAAAACTACTTTTCCTATAAACCGAGAAATACATGGAAAATGAGAGTTTGTAAGAGACTAGACATAAACATGCAAAAGGAACATTCATATGGAAGTGTCTGTGTCTTTAGGCAATAGTAGTATTTGATGGTGATATATATTTGTATATCATGGTGATACACATTTGAATATAGGTGTTTCCTTAAGCTGATGAAAAAGCCTTCTGAAGATAAAGTGCTGTGCAGTTCCATAGGCATTAATAATTCTAGTTAAAGGCAGTGTGAGAGCCTGGAGTTTACACCTCGAAGTACAAATCACCTGATCTTACCACAAGTGACTTTCGACTTCTCTGACTAACCAGCCCTTTTCCCTGAGTGTGCCTGTGCTGTAGACAAGGGCACTGCAGTGCAGAGGAGAGACCCTGCTATGGGTTATAGGTGAAGTACTTGGGGTAGAGGCAGCAGAGGGGGCTGAGGGCAATAGCAACCTACTACTCCTACTTTGAGCTTTTCCAAGTAAGCCAGACCATGTAGACTTCCCTGCTGTCTTGTTGAGGCGAAACTGCCTCTGATGTGCCTGTAAAGGATTGGCAATCTCAGTTCTCTCTCGCTGTTGTCAGCATAACCTTTATTTTCTAGCAAAGACAAGCCCTAGGACTGAGCTCCGTGGCTAGTAAATTAGGAAAGTTTGCAGTCCTCCTACAGCCATGCTGGTTTTGAAGTAGGTATGGTGTTATACGTGCAGTCGCTATATAACCTCCTACAGAAGCAAAAAGGAAAAGGGTGTTGGATGTGAAATGTCATTTATGTGGCTGTGACGTTTAGCCACAACCTATTAGATTTAACTAAACTAGCAGTAGGTTCAGGTATGGTGCAGCATCTGGAGCATTGTTTGGCACTCCTTTTGTTGGGGATCTAGGCAGAGCTGGGTGATGTCATAATTTAAAAAACCAAATCTATTCAGACTTATTTTGACTACTCGCTTGGGATGATTTTTGGGACTAAAAGAAAACCATGCTCGTGAATCTTCTTTTGTGGAGCAGCTAAATACTGTTGCTGATAAGGAGGCTGAAAATGTGGAGTGGATGTATTTTTGTGCATGTAACAAAACTTGATGTGTGGAAAAAGTATAATTAAAAAAAAAAAGGCAAATAGCTGCATTGCCGTGTTTGAAATTGTAGGACACCTGAAAACCTCACCTGTGAATTTAAGAGGAGGAGGTTTGGGATTCAAAGCTGCTAGGTTAAACAGAGTCTTACATAAAGAAATTATATTCTCTCTGCATGAAGCATAGTAGGCACAAGCCATCCAGATTATTTTTAAGTACATGCTTTTACAACTTTTAGAAAATACAATTCAGATACTGCTGGTAACCGAAGATGTGTGTAACATCTCTTTTGCTTATTATGAAAATGTTTTAATTTTTATGCCGGGGTGCGGGCACCTAACCTATTAACAGTTGGTTTGGTTTCACAAAAAATTAGGGTAGAAACATTTAATGCTGCATTTAATATCCCTGGCCTTCTATATGCATGACTTTTCTTCTTTATGAAACATATTTGGTCCTTGTTTTCCCAGAGACTGCAAAACTTGAAGAGTGTAGCTTTTCTCTGAAATGTTGTGATGGTTTAGGTCTGTGTAGGAAGTGCAGGTGACAACAGTGGGTCAAAATAGTTATCGTGTAAATGGTATTGGTTGCAAACTTGACTGGATATTCTGCACAGTGGATTGCAAAGCATTGTTCAAAGCCATGCACAATATTGCTTGTTTGTCTGGTAGACAGGGAAGAAGAAGAGGTTTTAGCATGATGCCTTGTAGCTCAGTGACTGGACACCAAATTATACTTAGGTCTAGTTTGGGGAGAGTCTGATTCAGGACAAAAGTTGTGGGTTTTGTGTGTGGTGTGGTTTTTTTGTGTGTTTTTTGTGTTGATTGGTTTGTTGGTTTTTGGGTTTTTTTTTAACTGAATGTTAGCACTTACTAATACAGTTAGCAAACAGGGATGTTTAATGGGTCGTGCCCCTGAGAAAAAAGCAATACTTACTGGTTGTCTCACAAGGTGTTTATGCATCTTGCTTGTGACAGTGCGTCAGCGAAGGACAGGGGCGTGCTGGCTGGCACACCCAGTGACTGCAGCCAGGGAACCGGGGCTTAAGGCACAAGGTTTTGCATGCCAGGTTGGTGACAGGATTAACAGCTAAGGGAGACTGTGGGATTTGATTTTGATGTGTCCACAGCAGATTGGTGAATTTTTTGTGTTTGTTTTTTAGCAAGTAGACTGTAGTTTGTGAAGAGCGTATAAGTGATATATCTGACCATGGGAGAGACTGGAGCTAGGGTCCAGCTCCAGGTCCATCTCTGAACACAAGTGTGCCTAATATGAGGCTAATTTAGACCAAAGGTCTTCAAAGCCAAGCAGTCAGTAGGAGCTGGGAGCAGGAAAAACTGAAATATTTGTATATAAACACTAGGAAACAGACTAGTACAGGGGAGTGTAAAGTATTGGTTACCAATGAGAAACTGAATTTAGAGAGAGCAGGAAATATGACAGGCTGGCAGATATGTTTGGAATTCAGGTATAAGAGCATATGCCTATTCAGGAATGCTAAAAAATGAAAGCTAAATGGCATAATAGCACCAAATAGTAATTAAATTATAAGAAGGAAGGATATAAGAAAGGACAGCATAGACTGAAAATAGTATCTTTGGAATAAAATAGTTCTAAGGGAAGAGAAGGCTAGTAAATTAATTCTACTTACATAATCTAGGAATTTAAGTTCTTGGATTTGGATTTAGATATGTAGTTAGAACTGCTACTAAGAACTGTCTCATTGCAGAGACTTATTCTCCAGTTTATAGCTGGGAAATTAAAGTTTTGCTAACAAGAGCAGGGCCCAAACATTCCTGTATGTTCTGCATGAAAGGTTTCTTCATCAAGTAGTTGCTGAAGCAGGAGGTCTGAATACCAGCTTTAAGTGATGAGGGCGTTATTAGAGATGCGAGTCTCAAAAACTAAGTTTTGTATTCAGAACTAGATTCAGATAAAATAGAAGAATAAACAGTTTATAGAATCATTGAGTATCAGGTTGGCAGGGACCTCAAGGATCATCTCGTCTGACCTGTTTTGGCAAAAGCGCAGTCTAGACAGGATCGCCCAGCACTCTGTCCAGCTGAACCTTGGAAGTGTCCACTGTTGGGGAATCCACCACCTCCCTGGGGAAGTTATTCCAATGGCTGGTTGTTCACATTGTGAAAAGTTTTCCCCATGCGTCTAATCGAAATGTCCCCAGGAGTAACTTCTATTTTCTTTGTGACTCCTTGGAACAAAGGAGTCTCCATCTTCTTTGTAGCTACCCTTTAAGTACTGGAACGTGGTGATAAGGCCTCCTCCAAACCTTCTTTTCTGGAGGCTGAACAAACCCTATTCTCTCAACCTTCCTCATATGGCAGATTCTCAGGACTTTGATTATATTTGTAACCCTTCTCTGGGCCCTCTCCAGCCTATCCACATCTTTTTTTTTTTTTCTATAACATGGACCAAAACTGAACACAGTATTCCAGGTGTGACCTGACATGTGCTGGGTGGGATAATTACATCTTTATTTCTGCTGGTGATGCCCTTGCTGATGCAAGCCAGCATCCCCTTGGCTTTCTTTTCCACAGCAGCACGTTGTTCACTTACATTAAGCGTGCTGTCCATCAGGACCCCCATGTCCTGAAAGGGACCATATTGCTGCTCTCCAGCAGTTTGGTTCTGTAAGTACGATTTGGGGTTTCAAAAAGAACAAAGAGGACTATTTGAATAAAAAAAGGTGAACAGTGTTGAATTGAAAGAAAGGCCTGGAGAGTATTAAAAGTAAAAACAGCAGAATCAAGAGGATTCTCTGCCCTTAAAAGAAAAATTGGAAATGTAGTGCCCGGGCTTATCTAGGTGAATAAACACCTTTGCAGTTAGAGATGGCGGAGTCTGCAAGAAATGAGGAATGGGGAAGCAAATTTACAGATGTTGGTATGTAGGAACAGAAAGAAAACTGTAAAGATGTCAAGCTGAATTAGACTTTGCAATGACTGTCAGATGATTAAAAAGTTTTTATGATTTTTTTTTTTTTTATATAAGAAGGCAAGACCTGTGTAGAGTGAAGGTGTGCTTGAAATTGAGGATGATTTGAGTAAGGTTCCCAAAAGGAATAAATTCTTTGCTTCTGTTTTCAGTAACAGTAATAACAGTCACAGGGCAAAACCAAGCTGTGTAACAAAGATGAGTGTCTGGAAACAGAAGTGATCACAAAGAGGTAGAAACATGAGTTTGCAAGCTTATTATGTACATGCTGATGCAATCAGATAGTCTTTGTCCAAAAATTCTGGATGGACTAGTGCATAAAATCCTTTGACAAAGAGACATTTGATGTGAATCTACCAAGTCAGAGGTGGAGCCGTAACGCTTACATTTAGGAAGAGTGTCGTGCGTTGATGCTGGCCGGCAGCCAAGCACCTGCCGTCCCCTCACCCCTGCCAGTGGAACGGGGGAGAGAGCAGCAATAGCAAAAGTGAGAAAACTCATGAAGGAAGGATAGGATTGGAATGGGAATAAATGATGCAATCCCTCACCTTCCGCCACAAGCGGACTGCTGCCCAGCCAGTCTCTGAGCGGCCACTGCCTTGAAAGTAAAACGGTCTCCCCAAAGTACTCTTTCTATTCCAGTTCTTATTGCTAAGCATGAGGTTGTACAGTATGGAGTATCCTTTCATTCAGTTTAGGTCAGCTGTCCTGACTCTGTCCTCTCCTAACTTCTTGGCCCAAACCTAGCTTACTGCTGAGGTGGGATGGGGAGGAGAAGAGTGAGGAAAAGGGAAAGGCTTTACATTGTTCAAGCGCTCTTCAGCAATAACCAAAATATGAGTGTCTTATCAATGCTGTTTTAGTCACAAATTCAGAACGCAGCACCGTACAGAGTGCTGTGAAGAAATTGAGCTCCATCTAAGTCAGAACCTTTAGAAAGAGGAAGGAAAACGGATCTTGGTAATGCAGACCTATTTGTCTTGACACAGTGGCATATGAGGATTTAGAAATGATATTTGAAGGAATAGATAAAGATGTGGAGCTAAATGGAAAAGGGGATAAAATGGAGCGTGGATTTACTAAAGATAGCTCATCACTGTCTAACCTCTTAGCTTTTTTTGATGAGAAAACTGATTTTCAGGCAAAGTAAATGTGTCAGATTTTCTGTATCTGGAGTTCAGTTGAGCATTGATGTGACAACCCATGAGAAGTTGTAGGGTCAAAGGGAATGCTCATGGGGAGGGTCGGCAATAGATACTGCTCAAAGAAACTTGCTTATAATCATGAGGAGGGGAGGGGGGATGGCAAAAAAACAACTGAATTCCTTGAGAATTAGTCTTTGGACCAGTTTTGTCTTATTTTCGTTAACGATCTTGACAGAAATATTAAGTACTGATAATACTAGCTAGTTACATAGTGGGGGGAGACATCATCAGAAGAAGGAACAATAAAATATAATACAGGAAGAACTGCATGACTGAGAAGGCTAGGGTAACTGGCATGAAATAAAATTTGGTGTTACAAAGTGCAAAGCAAAGAAATTGAAATACCTCACAAAATCTTTTGCTCAGTAGGTAATTATTTGAAAATTGCTGAAACAGTGGTCCCAGGTAGTGATGGTGGGTTACTGGCAGAATGTGACTACAAAAAGGGTATGTGTTGAGGAAGCAGTTCCAGTAGAGAGGGAGAGAAAAGCATTGGTTACTGCTGCTCCAGACTATGGTGAGATATTGTACAAAACATTGGGTAAAATTTCCATCGTTCATGTTTAAAAAAATATAATTCAGAACAGAGTTACTAAGCCTGTGATGACAAGAAAAGGCTCTAGGCAGGTCTTACAGAAGATGGTTTGGAGAACCTTCTTTTGAGAATTAAGCCTTGTGAATAGTAGGAAGCCATACAATTTTCTGCTTTAAATCTGTTGGAGTGTCAACACCAGGCAGAGAAAGGGACTATTTAAGTTGGAAACTGAGTCTGTTCTGTTGAGGCAGAGTATTTCTGAAAAAGCATTCTAATAAGAATAATGGAGATAAGAAAATAGTTTAGAGTTTGTTTTTTTTTCCTCTTATTTTGATTTAAATTCAGTAACTTTGATAAAAAGTCTAATGTGGTGTAGTGCATCCAACAAGCAAAGATGAGAATTCGTATCAACCAGTTTTTATGTAGGTGGACTGTGGGATTATTTTTTATTTTATTTTTTTCCTGCAATGTTACTGTAACAACATCTGCCAACAGGATGTTGGACCTGAGTCGCTAAGAGTCTTGGAATGGACTGTTGAAAAAGCTCCTTGAGACTAGATTGCATCACTCTAAGAGTAGCTTCATATTTTTCAATAGTTTCTGCAGCCTTTCTTAGTATGTGGTATATTGCTGGCAGAGCTGTTGGCTGTCCATTTCTTCACTCTGTACACAATAAACCTTTGAGAAGACCCATCCTTGAAAAGTTCTGCTGAAGTAAGTTAAGGTGGATTTACAACAACAGTAATTTTGGACAATTTTTTTCCGCTCTCTAAGATAACTTACTGTTTTCTAATTATGTCTGCCTTTATTTTCTACTGCTTATCATTTGTAAAGGAATTTATCTGTTCATTTTGCATTTCCAAACACTTCTGTTTGGTGATTTTTTTTTATTTTTTTTTTTAAGGCCATAAATTTTGGATCATGTTTCCTTGAAATTACTGACGCTATTCTGGCTGATTTCAGTTGGTGAGGATCAAGTCCTTCAGGTTTCTGAAAGTTTTAGAATCCTGCTGTGTATTTGATCTTGATTTAATGATACTATCACTGTATCTTTTTCAGGTATCTATAAGCAAAAACTCTGAAGGTACACAGTGGAGTAAAAGATACATAGCCTTAACTTGAAAGAATCTGATATGCACTGAAGTGGAACCTCAGGAAAACTGGTGTCTTAGAGTAACTTTTAAAGAAATACCAAAGTTCAAAGCATAGCAATGCATAATTAAGGCCAATTGTGTACCTCATTATCTCTGCATAGTGATACCAATGTCAGATTTGTACCACTTAGTAGCAGCAACTCCATTATGTATTTTCTTTCACAGATTCACTGTTAAAGCTCTTTCACTTTTCCTGTTATACTCGAGAATTTATTTAACCAATTATGAAGAGTGGAATTTAAACATGCATTTTCAGATACAGCCAAGGCTGCTGGAACAGGCGATTCTTTGAGAACGTGTCAGATTGATGTATTTGTTTCATATTCGGTGTCTTCAATTATAAAAATAATCTTTTTACTAGCCTTTATTTTGCCTGATCATATCTGTGTAACTCTGCCGTGTTTTGGCAGAGTACAGCACATTAAAAGCTTTAGAAAGTAAGTTTAAAATCTAAATGCAGAGAGGTAACCGTGACTGAATTACTCTCCTGGGAGGAAAATGCTCTTAGAGTGCCTATTGAAATCAGCATTATCATTTCAATACATGTCAAATATGAGTCATTTCCTAGTTTAGGCAAAATTTCTTTATAAATCTTTAAATCTTCCAGTTCTTTCAAGAAAAGGTTAAAGTACTTATGATTTAATGAGACTGCTTTACATCATAACTGTTTGACTATCAAGAGAAAACTTGTCCTTTCCAATTTGTGAAATCCTTTTATTTTCTGCACAAGTTTTTGAATACTTTAAGGTTTATATGAAAAGCAAAGAACCTGAGACTTGAAAGCAAGGAGGAAAACATTTACTCCATGTACTCTGTGTGTATGTTACTAAATATGAGGTCTTATAAACTGTGTATTTCCTAGGTTTAGTAAGGACACGTGAAAGCAAGGAAACGTTTTAGTTTAACAAGACACTTCCATCTCCTGTTTGAAGTCATCACATACTATGTATTAGGAGAAGTTTATCAGTCCCAAGAAGGGAGAGGAGAATTTGCATCAGTTCTACGTGTTAGAGCTTTTTGTCTGTTGTGGTTGTGCATCTAAAGTGTTCAGGAGGATGCAGTCTGTCCGTACAGTCGGTGCTACGCTCCCAACAGACAGCAGAAATGGAACTCGTGTTACACTCCGTGTAATGTGTTTGGGTGTTTGTTCAGAGAAATGCTCATAGGAAAAAATAAGCACAGCTCTCTTGGCATCTGTTTCATCATTTCATATAGTAGGGTTGCAGGCTAGTCAGATACTGCTACTGAATTTGCAGCCTTGGGGTTCTTTGATATCAGAAACTTGCTGTGCTGCACCCAGAAGCCCTGCTGTGGTGTTTGCCTCTTCTTCTGGTCCGTGGGTACTAGGATGTCAGTGGTTTGTGTTGATTTGAAAACTCTTTGTTGTTATGACTTCAGCCCCTTGGGAAACTGGGATATTTCCTTGATGCCTTTATCTTCTCTTCACTTATACTGTCTCCAACTACTTCATTTCTTGCCTGAATATCGGTTCTGGTATATTTGCAGATTTAAATTTACAGTGTAACAGCTGCCTGGGAACACAAGACAAGGAACTTCACCTGGGCAAAGATTTTAATTTCAGAGAATGTCAAAAATCCAGGTTTTGTCAGTGCCATCTGGAAATTGCAAATGTTTTTTTCAATCGCAAATGCCAATCCGACTGAAGTCTGCCCCAACTCTGTATTGTATGTGGTAAGAATGGAATTGAGCCTTTGTATGACCCGTGCTGGGAGGAGGTAGTATTGAATGGTTTGCAGAAGCTATGTCTGGAGAGTTTCAGATGAGATTTGAAATCTGTCAAGTTTCAGTTTGTTTTACAAGCAGTTTGTTTCCTTGTAGAAAAATATGTGGCAGCTAATGAAATTGCATTTTTGATAATGGAAGCACTATGTTAAGAATTATTTGTCCTCTTTTTTTCCCCTCTACTGTCAAATCTTTAAACATCTTGCAATTCTTAAGGTTGTATTTTTGGCATCTGGTGCGGTTTGGTTTTTTTATTTAATTTTTGTTTTTTAGATAAAAATAAAGTAGAGATAAATAATGGTCAGTACTACTCTCGATTTGGGGAGGTAGGTGTTAATTAGGAGAAGTTTTCAGTCTTCCTAAGCTTACCAGAACTCTTTTTTAAGATAGCTAATAGTCTTTAATCAAACTTCTAGTGGTCATTGTAACATACAATGCATCTATTTCTGTTGTGTGTAGCTAGAGTACATAAAATATAATTTGTAGTCATATTTTTTTGTTTAAACAAATTGTTGTTTAGTATTGTGGTGGCATATGAATCTAAAAGGTAGGTCATACCATATAGAAGTAGCTTGCCTACTTACTAGAGGAGAATGTTTTGAAAAGTAAAGAAAAAAAAAAGATGTTCAGGTATTCATATTCACTAGTAAGAATAATAGTAAAAATTACATAACTGGAGTTAGAAGACCTGAGAGGAAGAAATATGTGCTGTTTAACAGTATCCTGTGAATTCAGCGGTGGCCATTGGAATCAACTTTTTCTTAGATTGCTGGAGTCCTACCGGGAGAAACATGAGCAAAAAAAAGTACTCTTTAAACTAGGTAGCCCTTGATTCTGAACTAATCCTTTAAGTATGTGTTTGTTTATATTACTTGTAAGTAGGTTCCTGGGTATGTATTGCTTGGTGTAACTTTAGGTGCACTTGTGCAGCTCTGTGACTGCTCTTCTGTTTGGATGTTTGTTCGCCCTCGAGTGGCAAAGGGAACAAAATTTGGGAGATTGGAAGTAGCTGCGTGTGCTTGATGTGGCTGTGGGTATAAAACGTTACGGTGACGCTCCCAGGGTAGATCTACATTATCAGTTTTGTGTAAGGAAAGGGTCTTTTTGGTCTAGGTTTGCCTTCTTTCTATTTGGAGTCTTGTGTTACTGAAGAGCGCTGCTCATAGGCTTGAATTCGGTTCCTTTCTGGGGAGACCAAGCTTGAAGTTGTACACTGGAGTGTTACCGTTTAGCATTTGCAACCTGGGCAAAAGATCCTCCAGCAGGTAGTTCTTGACATGCACAGTGTGCGGCAACTGGTTTGAACTTTGCTGGTAAAGACAGATGAGGGATACTAAAGCATTAGCCTTCCCCTCTTTATACTGTGCCAGTTGCTAGGTAGATGTTGTCATACTTGAAACCTTTTTGGTTAAAGTCTAAAAACTTTGAGTAGAGCCCAATAGAGCAGCTTCTACTTTTCCTGGTTATTTGGAAAAAAAAAATAAAATAAAATTTCTGCATTTGGCTCAGGTTTCTGTAGCTTAAAGACAGAGACTTAAGTCAGAAGTCTGATGAAGAAATGGGAGATGAAACTTTCAGACTGTCCTTTATACAACCTCCATTATTTAGGTGTGAACTCTCTCATGTGCTTCTTGCATTAACACCTGTGTGTGCAGCAAATGGAAGGTGACATAAATGACATGGGTAGATCCCGTACAATGCAGAATCCGGGTGTACTGGTGGCAATCCACAGGAGGAATCTTCTGGTAAGTCTTCTCATGTATCATTGTGTCATGGAAGCAAAGCATCTTTCCTGGCACTGAACAAGTTGTCAGCTTGACTGGAAAGTAGTAAATTCTAGGATGGAAGAGGGAGGAAGAACTCCTCCAGTCCATGTGTCTCATTCCAATACCTCTGCTCATGAATGCTGTAAATATTTCCATTTTTTTTTTAAGGACTGCGGTGTTGGTTTGACAATCTTTGTGTTCTCTGTCTTTGAGTATGAAAGAAGAGCAGGTGCCTAGGAATAGCTTTCTTTTAGATACATCAGTGATGTGTTTTCTGGAAACCAATGGTTTTTTGAAACTTCTTAAACTAGACTGACTCTGAATAGACATTGACTGACCTAATTTTAGTTTAATAGTCTAGTTATTTTTTTTTTTTTTATAATATATGTTTTGGTTTTGTGAGTATCTTGCGGCAATGAGTTCCACATGCAGTTATGGCTGTATGGCTGTATTGTTCTTTATTTTAAACCTACTATCTGCTTATTTCTTTTTTTTTGCCAATTTCTTTTGTCAGTTGCTTTCTATTTATCATTCTCATGCTATTTGATATTTTGGTTATAGAACTCAGTTGAATGTTACATTTGTTTTTAAACTGGTGTTCTCCTTATGTTGAAGCCATTCTGCAGTTTGGTCATCCTTGCTGAGCTTTTCTGAAACTGGTGGGGTTATACCATTATAATTGTGGGGATGCAGTAATCAGAACTCCACTTGTTATTCCAGATACTTTGCACCAGAAGTTTTTAAACAATGAAGTTCTGTGATTTTGTTCTTAATTTTTTGTTCCCAATAAGGCATGTGTTTCCTCTTTGCCACTGAGCATTTTGCTCATTAGTGGATGACTGTCTACAATAAGGCCAAGACCACTTTTTCTGACCAGTGACAATTCAGAACATAATGTTATTTACATAATTTAGACTATTTTTCTTATGTCTGCTATCTTATGGTTAGCACATTTAGCCTGCTACTTTATTGCCTGTTCCTTAGCAAATATGAAATCCCTTTGTCACTCTGAAGTAAGCTTTGACTTTTACTGTCTGCATGTATTAACTCCATCCTTTTTCACTTCACTAACCACTGTTTTGAAGCCTATATAAAGCATTAAATAACAGATATTGTTGGAGTTACCTACTGATGAACTTCTGTGTGAAACGTGGCCATTTAATCTCTACCGAGTTTGAAACCTTTCTGGAAAGCCAATGTATTATGTAGGTCTATTTTATATCTATCTATCTATCTATCTATCTATCTTCCTTATCCCCCATGCATCTTAACTGCTTGAAAGAACTCAAAGTTGGATCTTCACTTGCTTCCACAAAAAGCACGTTGCCTTTTGCAATATGCGATGTTTATCCATATGTTTTCTAACCAACTCACCTTATGTAGACTCGATTTGATGGATTATCAGAACAGTTGGTCCAAGACCCGGTGACACATTATGTCTATAATTATAATTTCTGTGTCGTACTTTGATCTGTACAGGGCTGATTGAAAATTGTGTTTTCTGTTTGCACTGCTTTTCTGATCTTCCATTGAATCTGAAGATGTGGGTGGTTTTTTGTTTTGTTTGCTGTTTTTTTTTGTTTTCTTTTAAAAAATGGGCCATAATACCAACTTCAGTATCATGTTTTAATACAGTTAGCTCATTTACTTTATCAAAATTTGAAATTTATTAAGGCATAACATTGCTTTTCTGTGGTATGATCTATGTAATTCCTGACATTCAGGTTCAAGCATTTTAGAGTTTAAATTTCAAATACAGGAATGTATTTTTTTTTTCCACAGTGTGCAGTCCGCACGCATGCTTAGCACAATTTTAATTTTTTTAAAGGTACTTTTTCCCCGAAGAGTGGTTTCTTTCCAAATTTGATAAACTGGCCCTTGGTAAAACTTGGTGCAGGAGAAGCTTGCCCTTCTTTTGATTCTGTCTGTTCCAGAAAAGTGTCTCAATTCCAAATGGACCTAAATCTTTTTTCCGCACGCTGTTTTTTTTTTGGGTTTTTTTGTTTTTTTTTTTTTTATTATGTGCAGAATCATGCAGCCTTGATTGTCTGACCCTTTGTGATACTGGCAACATTTCAAAGAATGGCACCGGCTTCTTTGATCTTCTGCCTCCTGAACTAAAGCCAAAATATTTTCCTGTTGAACCCCTCCTTCCTGGTGATATTTAGGTGTACCCCTCCTATTGACTGTGCTTATAGATGGCCTATATATCTTGTGGGATTCCTTGCCGTTGCATCGGCAGGGAAATCAGCACGTGATATTCAGTGGCAACGTGGATGAAACCATCAATATTGCTCCTAATCTGACATTTCAGAACTGCAGGCTTCTGTTTCCACCGAAATTCTTGCTCTGAGGATTTATCCTCAGTACTGAGAGGCATGTGCATTTCTCCTTCTAGCTTGATGACCATGCTCTGTGGGATTTTTGGGATTCTTGGGAGGCAAGACCGGTCAAAAGAAAGTCTGTCATATCTCTGAGCTTCTCTAGGTGGCCTGCTTGAGTCTTGATAGTAGATACTACATTTCTTCAAGTTACTACTTACTTGTGCCTTATGCATGTACCCCTTTGTCTGTAAGGCAGGTAAATATGTATGTAACAGGTCAGTAAACTAGATTACCGCTCTTCTGCTGAACTTGTAAGTGTATTTTATTACATTGGAAGAGCTTTTATCCTTTTCCTTAAATTGAGTTTATTTGCATCACCATCTTTTGCTGTTGATCAGTTGTCTCCCTGGCCTTTCTGTGCCTTAACTCAAGGTCTTCATACTAAAGTGCACAGGAGACCACTATGAACTTTCTGAGCAGCCTCCTCTGGTCCTCTCCTGGCCCATCTCCAACAAAATGTGGCTGAGGGAGGTAATGCATAAACGTTTTCCTTTAGCTTTTTCCAAAAATAAGCTACCAAGAATAAGCTACCTAAACAGTCTCCCTAAATCGAGTTTGGTCTGTCTTCAGTTAACAGCACAGTTTGGATCAACTGTCAAGCTTTGCTGCCCACATGCTTATTAACTCTGGAGAAACAGATACCGAAAAATGACAATTGATGCTTATAGTGAATTGTCATCAAAAAGAGTCTTGGAGAGTTATAGTACAAAGAAATAGTTGAATGACTGTTTCTAAAGGACTTTGTGATGGAAGGAAGCAGGGCACAGAGGAGGAGAGAAGGGCCTGAAGTAAGATTGTTGGGAGAAATATGAAAGGAATCAAAGGCAGAATTTTGTGGATCCTTAACCATGAAGAGAAACTAAGCCTTGAAAGAAAAGATGAGACTTTATTTGTGAAAATCCCTTGACTGGATACATGGAACTTTTGTGGTGAGGCATTCAGAGGGCAAGAATAATTGCTTTCTTCTTATGTAAATCATCACAAAAAAGACAGAGGGATGGATTTTCAACCTTCTAGTCCCAGCAGAGCTGTTCAGCTGTTACAGTACCAATATATTCTTGCATTAAATTTGGGAATGACTTACAGGTCCCAGTACTGAGCTGTGCAAAGTGGTGCAAAATTCTTCACATATAATCAATTCAAAGACTCCAATTTAATCTACAGCTGATAGTGTACTACAGGGTTAATAATTGTACATTAGTAACAGCTTCCTGCATTTGTGTGGGTATCTGCTTATTCTTTGACTAGCGAAGCACAGAGACTTTATTCAGAAGGGATGTTTCACTTGACGTCTACATCTCATCCCTAATTTACATGATTACAAGTGGTTCAGGAAAATTCAGAATCAGTGGTTGTGCTGTATTTTAAATGGAGGGGGCAGAGAGAAAATGTGCATTGTTACGAGATTATCTAAAATGTACTTTCAGACCTTTTCTTTCAATTAATTTTGGCAAGTCTGTATAACTGTTGTGGCTGCTAAAAAGCAGCTTGTTGAATCCTTAATATACTTGTCTCCTTTCATGTTACTATAGTGATCATCAGATCTTGGATCTGATTTGTTCTGTGACTTGGAGGAAATAGAGTTATTATGCAGCAAGAAAGCAATTGTTCTCCCCTCCCTTTTTTTTTTTTTTTTCAGATCTGATGACTAGGATCCTCTTATTATGTTTTATTGTTTGGAACTCATTTGTGGCACACGAGTCACTTGTTAAACCTTTCCATGGAAAAAGAACAGAGATTGATCGATGGTTAAAACAGTAGTTAGAGCAAAGCTTATTTTTTTTTTTAATTACTTCAGTATTTAACAGAATCTGCGTTTGCCATTTTGAGCTCTCGGGCTCTCTCTGCCGCTCCCCTGCCCAGATATGTTTATTCTGTCCTGAGGCATCAGTAATGGATTGATAGAGCTTTACTGACACAAGCAATAAAGAATATTTTTCCTTGGTACAGTGCTGGTTAGGGTAGAAAGTGGCAGAGCTGTAGTTAACCGTTGTAATCATTGCTTCATTCTACTGAAATACTGGTGAAGTGCTCACCAGCAAAAGATTAAATGAAAATTGCCAATCCAGAATTGGAATGCATACTTTGTGGCAGAAGGATTGCTAATCTGATTCAACTGTCATTTTAGAGCAATGTTTGTTTTAAAAAATATTAATTCTTTACAAATACAGACCATTTGGAAAGTGACTCTTTTTTGCATCAGTCTGTCTTTGTCTTTGGCCTTATTTATCACATAACCGACAGTGTGGGTTATATCACTCAGTTTTTAACACAGTACTAAAATTACCTTTGTCCAAAGCGGTAATGACATACATGATTCTTTTTTTGAATCCTTCTGCGTTCTGTCATTTGCATTTTTGCGTCTTGAAGGCTTCATTCATGAAATAGCTGGTAGTTTTTCTTAAGGCTGTAAACCACCTTGTGGTTTGGTCTGCATTCCAGTTGCTTTCTGATTTCACTGTTTGTTGTCAAATTTGTATTAATACATGGCTTGTTCTTGAACAGTTAATTGTTTCAGGAACATATCTGGATTCCATCAGATTCTTCCCCTTCCCTCTCTCTGTCCTGCTCCCCCCCCCCCCCTCCCCCCTTTTTTTTTTTTTTTAAAATGTACATTGTTCTTCAGGGAATTTGAGATGAACCAGTGGGTCTATGCACAAAAAGAAAGACTTGTATTGAAGGAAAACCATTTCCCGTTGAGAAGGGATTAACATTGTAGGAGATAGTGAGAAAGAGAAGTAAAGGAGAGCAAAGAGAAAAGCTAAATATCTTTTATACAAATGCTAGGAGCATATGTAATAAGACTGCTGATTTGAGTGACATGTTTTCAAGGATAAGAAAGATATTACTGGAATAAGAGAGACAACCAGGAAAATGAAGGGGGATTTAAAATGCCAAGATACACAATTTTAGTGAAGGGAGAGCTAATATAAAGCTGGAAGAGATGTAATAATATTGCTGAGGGATGATACTCTATCTGCAGTAGAAAACACTCCCGCTCCCCACACTCCCCTTCTCTGTTTTCTTCTTTTTTAAACTAAGTTCGTTGGTTTGCATACCAGGTAAGGACAACTGAGGGTAGCTGTGATTCTTGGCTGTTGCACCACACTTGCAGGTGGTCAGAAAAAAAAAGCCCATGCAATAAAAATATTTAAGACATAAAATGGGTCCCTAAGAAAACCAGAGCTTTGATTTAAAGAATGCTGGGGTGTTGAGGAGGGGAAGGTAGGAAGAGAGATGGTTAGAGATCAGTTAGGATATTGACTGTGGTAAAACTACAAATGAGAGCATGTTTCCACTGTTGCTGTAAGATCGTTGCCTGTATCCTGTTATTGAAACGGTGTAGAATATTGTCACTGTTATCATGGAGAGATTGCAAATATAAATCTGTATACAGAGATAAGAAACAAAAAAAAAAATGATCATAAAATCATGAAATTTGAAGAGGTCGTGGTGTGAGGGTACGTGTTAGATGGAGGAAGCAGCCCTAAAGTTATTGATTTTAGCAAAGCTAACTTTGAAGGAAAGCAAAATGCTCTCGGGATTTCTGCCTGCAATCCTGTGATGAATGGGAAATCCACTCCACACAAGTAGAGAGTACATAGTGTATAAAACACGTAGAGAGGCTGCAATTAAAATTCATCCCAGTTAAGTCAAGAAAAGGAAAGGCCGATATGGGCCTGAGGCAAAAGAAGGAAAGGCAAAGAGACAACTTGCCCCTCCCGACCTTATGCTTTTTCCTTCCCCTTCGCTGTTCTTTACCATTTCTTCTACTGTCCCTTTATCCTCTCTAGCCCTTCTGTTTTAAGAGAGTTCTGTCGCTTGTGGTCCCCTGATAAGGTTTCTTTCTCAATTCTCTGTTTTTTGTACGTTGGATTTCTCAGAGTATGGGCATAACTGTTCAGAGTGCTCATAACATGGGTATGAGTGTGTGCCCCCCCCAATCCTTAACACTGTGCACCACTGAAACGTGGTTGCAAGCTGTATGTAGTTGACATATTTCCTCTTCCCCAGATTCCATTGTCTGTGGCTCTGGGATGATTTCGGTTCGCTGTATGGTGAGGCAACAGGAGCTGGGGAGGGCAAGCAAGCAGATGTGTAACAAGTCGTGTAGACAGTGAAGCTATATACAAATCCAGAGGAAGACACTGTGCTATGCTGGAGCGTTTACCATTGAAATGGGAGGAGTTCTAGGAGAGAAAAAGAGTCAAACAAACACATAGATGGTTGCAGGTGGTGCTTCTTTCTTTCGTGCAAAGTTAGGACACAAATCAGGTCGTCTTTTGGGACCCAGAATGCAAGATACTTAAGAGTCTAACATCCCACATACACACATTACTAGACATCTTGTTTCAAGGTGTAAAGAACAGCTGGGAGGAAAAAAGTAAATTTTAACATATTTGAGGTCTGAATCTCAGCAAGTGTAAAATGCTATTGCTGAAACTGAAGGCAGTTTATAGTAGCTCAAGATCTGGCCCTTAAGTAAAGTGAACAATTTGAACAAATTTTGATCTGGCGTTTTATTTTTAAAAGGCGAACAAAGATGATAATGGCAAAAGTGGATTTCGGAGAGAGATTTAATGGGACAGGGATGAAAGATCGAGGAGTCTTTTTCTGTCAGTCAACCTGTATTCTCTCATTTTCTCTTAAGTCACGTTGATTTGTTAGCTGCAGAACTTGGTAACAGGCAGAGAGGATGACTATGTGGTCTTACGACATCCAGCTGATGACCGGTTTCTGAAAATGGTATGAGGGATCATAAAGTTTAGTTCCATGTGTATTGTGATGATAGTTGCATCTATATTTAAAGCTTTCTGTCACTGAAACACTCGTGGGGTTGTCAGATGTCTATTGGACTGGATGAGCTGCAACTTCTTGCAATTGAATGTCAATAAGACCAAAGCAATTTTGGTTGATTCATAGCACCAGCTTAAGCATATTCACTTGCACAGATTACATTTGACAGATAGTTACCTTCAGCTGAACTCTGTGGTTAGAAGCCTTGGAATACTCTTGACAGTGAGCTTAGAGCTGATGCCTTATGTTTATTTCATATCCTGTTTTTACCTTCCTAATACTGCATGTGTATGTCTACATTTAAATATATTCACAGCTGAAGTACTAGTCAGTCCACTTGTTATCTCTGGACAGAATGGTGTGATGAGTCAATTTTAGTATTTAAGAACTGGGTTTTTTTCCCCATTTAGACAGCTTTAGTTTCAAAAGCCATCTAATCGAGGATTTTTTTTTTATCAGGAACTCCTGGAAAAGTGTCTGTCAAAGTCTGAACAGCAGAAGTAAAAGACAGAAAAAAAACTAGAGGATAAAGCCAAAGATGAAATGTTTTCCTGGTATTCTACCAGTTTGCTGGTCTGCAGAAAAATGTATTCAATACAGGTGTTCTTACCCTGTTACATTAGTGAAAGTTAAAATCCTCTAGGTTCTGCAACCAGAATGTGCACAGTATCATCAAATACTGATGTGTATGTGCACCCCCTGTAAATCTGGCAAAGAAGGACATCTTTCTAGGTCTTTTCTTGTAACATTCCTAAAAATAATAGAGGTTGAAATACAGTTTTATTCACTGATTCACTTAGTTGATCCTGTTTGCAGTGAACTTATGCCTATTGAAACTTCATTTGGAGCACACTGAAAAAGAATTAAAGTTTAAAATAATTTCAAACCATTTTCTGTGCAGGCTTCTGGTCAGCTTATGGCAGCATACCAATTTAGAAGGAAAAGTCAGTGATTTGACACCCAATAGTTTGTGCATATACTTGTTTCCACTCACAACTTCAGTTCCTGTTTTTGAAGGCCGAAGGTGATTTTCCTGTAGTGCTTAAAGAGGTGCTAAAAGGGAGATTTTGGAGTTTTTACTTCCCTCTGTCAATGAGGAATAGGAATGCAGCATCCTTGCATTTTTATATGAGTCAACTAAAAATAAAATACTTAATAAATCAAAAGGTTTATAGTTGTGTATCAGCTAGACTCGCACGCTCTGGTAAGAGGGCGGAGTTGACTATGAAGTCAATTATATTGTCAAAGTTTACTGTCAATTTATAGTCAAAATTGAACCAAAGATGTGTGAAAAGCATCATACTGAAACCTACATAGATGCTAGGGTTGGATCTTGCTTCTATCTTCTTGTGCTCTTTTCCTGCGTGCTTGAAAACGAATTGCTTCAGAGGCTTGAAATATAGAGGGGTAGGTTCGTGTTTCTTCAGAGGTGTTGAGTTCTTAGAGCTTAAAAACTTCATTTTTTGCCACGTGAGGGTAGTATAGGGTTTAAATGTGGAAACCCAGGGATTTAGAAATGTGAATAAAGTAATTTAATAATAGTGGGTAACATAAATACTATTATGTATGTATCTCTTGCCTTTTTAGACAGTTTGCCCATTACCTTAGAGGAGATTTCAAGTAACTACCTTATATAAGGTAGTACTCCTTGTCTCCTATACTTGGTAAGCAAGAGAAATGCTTTTGAAATTGAGACGAGGTTCTAGCTAAAGCAGCATCAAGCTCATTGGAAAACTCATCAGGAGCTCCTTTTGCTGGTATAAAAGCTGCCATTCGTTTGTCAAGTGTTATGCAGATAAATTATCTGAGCTGGCTTGTTTCCTTGGATATTACTCTTTAATTTCCACACCCCTTCCTTCTCTCATCCCCCCATGTCCTTATTAACATTAGCATCTTTTTTTGGTCTGTTTGAGTGCATGATCCCGGACAAATTCCTCCTGACATATTCTTGTTCTCATATGTTTGCTACATAAATTCAGTATCTCTCGCCAAGCTTTAGATCTGCCAGGTTCCCTCTGTGTTGTCTCATTTTCATTCCAAACAAAAAATGCAAAGGGCAAAAGACTAAAAGTGAACTCTCTTCATCTTAGGGTTCTAAGCTTTGTTGCTGAGAGGGGGGGAAATAAAAAAAAAAAAAAAAAAAGGGAGCACGGGGGATTTTGATGTATGTAAGACATCTGCCCAAACATCCCTAGCAATAATGACATCACTACCAAAATGTGCTTACACTACAAAAAAAGTATAATAACTGAATGGATAATTCAGGAATAAGTACTAAGGTTTGATATTTGGGTTAGGCTGCATGTGGTATGTTGTAAGGAGAGAGAAACAACAGAAGACTGAGCAGGCTGTGCACCAGTGCCAGGGAGTAATGGGTGGACTAGGAGGTGGTTGAGTGTAGCATCGAAGCCTGACGCATCTGCAGAGTTTAAACTGTGGAAACTACCACACCTCTTTATTTTCTAAAGCAGTCGTAAGGTGTCTGACTGATTACCTGAAAGTATGGGAGGAGTAGAGGAGTTTTGGGATAAACCATTTATTTTGTTCCTAGCTTGTAAAAAAACCCCAAAATAAACAAAACCAAAGCTAAATGTAAGTGAAGTAATTAAAGAAATAAAAATTAGTCAAATGATGTAAAATAAGAATAAGGCAGAACTGGAGGGGTAGTAAAGGAGCCTTGAGATGGATGTTCAAGATGTGCAAGTTCTGCAACTTCTTCAGTGAAGGAAGGTGTTAAATGGTGGCGCAAAGTTGTCTGCCATTTCCGATGCATCAATTTAGGGGCGCGTAGACACCCAGATTTTAAAAAATGTGTGTAAAATGGATCGCTGTGGTTTTTGGTTGCTAGTTCTGCTTAAAACACAGATAAAAGTAAACTTGGGTTCATGCTGATGGTTTTCATCCTATTGTTTTCCCCAAAATTCTGTTTGTCCACTCAGTGTTGCCTAAGACCATAATACTGACCTTTCCTCTTTACAGCAATTCACTTACTAGGTGCTGAAGTTGTGGGGAGGCCTTTGTAACTGCAGCTTTGGCAAGATTTGCAATTCTGCAAGGAAATAATACCAAAATATCTACCTGTGTGCAGCTCATCTCTTGGATGTGCAAAATCCCTTTACTGTTTCTTTCATTAGCTGTTACGCTTCGGTTTCCCCTCTGCTTTCTGCAGAGTCGAGAGGTGAGCCCACACGTCCCACAGTGGTAGAATATGCCGTATATCTTTATATGAGCAGGCAAAAGGAGCATATTTAGACAGATTGAAGGTGAAAAAGATTTTTATGCTCAAGTTTCTGATTAGACCATTATAGCAGCATCACTAATTCCCCTCCTTCCATCTATTGTCTTCCCTCTCCTGTTGTCATCAGTGACCACTGTTGATTTGTTGACTCTATTAAAGTATTCAAGGAAGCCACAGGCCTGTCATTTTGGTCATAACCTTAATCTGTTTTCTCACCTTGGGAGAAAATGTGTTAATACACTGTCTCTTTCTATAGAATGAACTCATTGAAAAAGTTCCTGATGCAACAAATCTGTGGAACGGTTAGAAGAAAGAAAGGTTTTCTGGATCTTGAGTATTTTAGCAGATAGTAAGCTATGTTTAGGTAGCAAATTTATAAGAACCAGACCAAATTAAGCGGTGGTAAGCAATTGTAACGGTGTCTTGTGTAGTAATTTTTGAGCTGGATGAGCCGCAGCTTCTCCTGATTTCTCATCGTCTCCAATTCCTCGTTATTTCTGAATGATTAAGCGAATCATTTTATGCTAACTTCTGCTTTCATTTACGTCTCTGTAAAGCTTGTGTAGCTTTATTGATTCTGGAGGTGCTTTAGCTTTTATAGCAACTAAAGGGAGGGGGCATTTCTGCCAGTTTGCTGATCTGGAAAATAAATGGTACCTTTTTTTTTTTTTTTTTTTTGATACCTTACAGGTAAATTGTATAGCTACCTAATTGATCTTCGTAAAGCACTTCAAAATTCTTCATACTGTGTATCAACTTCTTTATTCTGAAATTGTTTATCTTTCTGAGAAACTTCTTGCTGTGCAAATAGAGCTTATTTAATGGATAAAGTAATACAGACTTGTTTGAGTTTCCTTTACAGTTAATTTTTTTGTTCACTTGGACGAGAATTTGCTTGTTTTCTCGTATTTGAGAGGCTTTGTGTTTTAGTTTAGTTTTTAAATTTTAGTTTGCATTTGCATCTAGCTACCTTAACTTGCTTTTTATTTTTAAATTTAATTTGCAGATACTTGGTATTTGGAATAATCTTGTTCATTGTCTGGTACATACCATAGATGCCTGAACTGCTTCTTTTTCTTCTTGTTTGAAAACAGTGGTGTCCATTACACACATGGGAATATTTTCCACTTCCTAGTATTTATTTGAAGATGAATTTTTGGTCCTTTTCTTTTTTTTTTTTTTTTTACGTGAGTCGATCATTCCTCTCCCTGCCATCTGAGACTCTCTTTGATGGTTTAAACAGCCTTAAGAGATGAAGTTACAGTTGAAGTGTTTACCATCACTAAAGTGACTGGGTAAGCAAATAGGCCGGGGTTGGTATCGTTTGGCTTGAATGACTGGAAAATATGTATGTGTTTTGTTTTTTTTTTTTTCTTTCATTTTTGGTGCCAGAGTTCACTCTGCTGTGGATCTCTTCATTTATGGCCTGCAAATCTGGGAAGAAATCCATCTGTTTCCTTCACCTGTCTTGCTAGACACCATGGTCTAGGTAGAACAATGGGTGATGAGAAGAAACTTTGATTAGATTGTGTTTTATGGTTACTAGAAGCTATGACGATTAAGATGTGTATTTAACCAGTAGAAGAGACTAATGTTATTTTCAAAGAACTCTCCTTATTTTATCTGTAATATTTCAGTAAATCTTTCTCATACCATTCAGTATTGGGAAAGGAAAGATAACCTAAAGGGAAAGATTATACTTACTAAAAGACAGGTATGTCTTTGAAACATATAATAATTATAAATTCTTAAACATTTGGGGAAGAGACTACCCCAATGACATGCCACATCTATTGCTTGTATGTCATTTAGCTCAGCGGGATTTTGATCTCTGGTTTGTGATCTTGAGCTCTGCTATGATATATTCAGGCATTCTTTATAATTTTTAAATGGAACATAAGGGATTTTTTTTTCCATGTCTCTCCTTTCTATCTTATTTATTAGAAATAATTTTGCACAAGATATGTGGGCAGGATTAATATTAGGACTTCTTTTGAATGGAAAAATCTTACTGATGCAAAAAGCTCGTAGCATCCACTGAAGAAGAATTCACTTCCTTAACCTCATTTATTTTGACTGAAATGATGCAGTTCAGTTCTACATGGAAGAGACTAAAATTGTCACTTGCCTTTCTATATGTAAAAGGACACTTTGATGACAGGATGACTAATCTTTGTGAAGAAAAAGTGCATGTTGCTTAAATGTGCCAGGTATCACATGTACACGTTGCAATGTAATATATATGTACCTGAAAGCAAACACTTTGTAGACTGAGGTCTTAGAATTCCGTGTGTCTTGTTCCCATCCGTGTGTATCCTGCACCTCCACCGCCCACTTAACTTTGGCTTGGAAAGTGCCATTGTGGCTCAAAAAAGAGGAATGGGTATAACTGTGTCTTTTACTTGATGCTCAAAATCTATTTTGCCTCTGTATTAATGAAGAGGAATACTGGGCTTTTTTGGAAAAACCTATCGATTAATTTTTATTACACCTGTTATACTGTTTTTATATTTGCTGTTCTATTTATTTATACATTTATTATACTGTTGTACATGATACCTATAGATAACACTACAGTTTAAGGCTTGGAAAAAGAAAAATTAAAAACCATAGTATTCTGGAATTAATTTATACAGTGGGTGCCTTTGGAGGAAGCACAACTTTTTGCATTCAAAGAGCAGCTATAGAAAATCATGCAAAGAAATCTATGACAAGCTACCTAAGTGTATAGAAACCATACATGGTTGGCTGACTGAAGAAGTCTCTGAGCTGCTGGTGGTTTGAGATTCAAAGGGTATTGAGGAGCAGTATCGTATGTGTTTAACTGTGCTCCTGTATGCTCCCCTGCTGCGGCTTTTTGCCATAGTTAGTCCTCCAGTTTTAGCCAGAAGAGCCTCTCTGAAGTGCAGTATTGGGTTGTGATGCTTCTTTTTTAGCTGCAGAGATTACTGCTGTGTAGTGGAAGTTCCTATTAGCGGTTAATACTTGAAAATACTGGCTTTTATTTACGTGACAGCTCTGTCTGATCCAAACCAAGTGGCAAAATTCCTGTTAAATGTCGTTATCTTTTCATAGGTAGGGTCCGAGTAGCACAGATTTTAGGTGAAAACATGAACAATTGTAATGCCTTTTCTGTTCCTATCTCATTTTATAAGCAGTAGCTTGTGCTTCAGTGTGTCCTCCTTCATTCTGCACTACAGTGACCCGTAAGGCGGGGAATTTTTCCTAGGTAGAAGTGATTGGATTTGGTATTGCTGGCTCTGACGGGCAATTTGCTTGTAACGAAGGACCTGAAGAGCTTCATTAGGGATGCACTAAAGGAACTTGCCTATCAACTCATTGGCTCAGCACCTCTCATCTTGGAAACTCTTCTGGATCATAACAAGAATACTATTAGAGGAAAGATTATGGATATCTTTCACCATCTCAGTTCACCATCAAATGGATTTTCCATTGCTTGGAACTGGTATTAGGCTCTGCATTGGCAGAGGCTAATGTAGTTGCAGAGTGAATTTATCTTAGTAACTAATCCTTGGCACCTCCCTGCGAGGTGATTGCTAAGTATCTGACAGATGGGGAGGCATGGGAGGGAGAGATGTTTTCAGAGCTGGGATTAGTGCGCTGGTGTCTGAGGCTTCTGGCCCTGCGCTCTGCACAACCATGAGGCCGGCCTTTCCTGCCCATCTCCTGTTACTCTCTTGGGGCAAATTCCTATTGAATGTTATTAAGACAGACAACAGGGGAATAATCCTGTTGTCCTAGTCAGGAGTGAAATTCGTCTTTTCTTTCTGTGGGATTGTATGCAATTTAATGCTAACGGTCAGAAGACCTTAAATAACCACATCAAATGGCCAATTTGGTGCCAGCCTTCCTTCTTATTTAGCTTAGTCTAAACTGACACCAAACTTTTGAGACATTCCTCTCCTCCCACAGTGGAGAGCCGCTGGGATTTTTTTTTTTTTTTTTTTTTTTTTTGGTACCACACATGGTTTCCCTCCTACATTTTCCTCCCATGTCAGATATTCATACCCCCTTTAATAACCAGCAGGGGGATCATTACATTGAGCTACTGCCAAATGCATAATGACTGCTGCCTTTGCCTTACACAGTCACTGCACTACTGATATCCAATTCAGCATTGTAAAGTGCTTAGGGCTACCTTGGGGATGTGCTATATTAAACCCAACTATTCTAAATCCTATTTAATACAAAGAGATTGGTGGTGGGGGAGGGGGGAGGGAGATTTAAAATTGTTGTTAGTCACCTATTTTCACCAAGTAAAAATACCTGGTCACTTAGGGTCCAATTCTGTCACTCTTCAGTCGTAGATAGTCCCACTGATTTTAGCGGATGAAGGTGAGCACTCTGCTTACCCCTGGGGGAGGCAGAATCGGGTCCTGTGGCTCAGACAGTGAGTTTGCAAGGAGCTGATGGGGGTGAGCGTGCCCGTTTCTGAATTCCACTTACAAGTATTTTACCGTGAAAACTGGAAAGCAGAAACATGCTTCATATCTGACTAAAAATAAAGGTACTCTTAAATTTGTAAAAGACAACATTTTTATTTGAATGATATGACAGAGCTGCCACAGGAGTGTTACCTGCTATAAAGAAAGCTTAAGAATTATTACCTTTATTAGACCAGTGACACTGAGCTTTAGCCATACATTTCTAACTTCTGTCCCTCTACAGAGACAATTTTCTTTTCTTAAATAAACTGTCATGCTAGTGTTAATATATTGTTGGCTCCCTCATACTCTGAGAATACTGCTGATATAAAACATGTATATGTTAGATTGGTAATAGTATCTTTAGTGTAGCTGACTAGAACAAATGTGTTTCCCTCATGGCTGTGCTAATGTGATAAAGGAAAATTGGCTGTTCATCAGCTTTTGGCTGGGTAAAGACAGTAGAGATGGAACTACATTCTTTTTTATGCATTAATACCACTGAGAACTTTTCACTAGTTATATTTCATGTGCGGGCATGTTGTGCAAAGATGTTGTAAAACATGAGATAATGCTACAAATAACAAAGTAGAAAAGCCTGTATCTTTTATGATGATAACAGTCAAACACCAAATGACAGTAACAGGCTGTAAAAAATGTGATGCAGAAAAAAAAAATGCAATGTAGCCACCATATACACATATACTTAGGCTCTTGCAAATAGGGCATCAGATGTTTAGAGGGCTTTGAATTAAAATGAAATAAAAAACTGTTGTATTTAGGTCATCGATGTGTCAACACAAAAGATAATTTAAAATGGAGAGATGTGTTTTGAGCAGTGAAACTCAGACGCAATAACTTTTTGAACAAATCTCAAGGCTTAGTAATTATGGTAATAGCCTTCAAATTTCCATCACTGGAAGGGCAATAAATATTCCTGTCTAAATTTGGGAAATATTGACTGAATCTGGAAATGGCAATAAAGCTCAGCATGCATGTGTACGTTTGAAAGTGCAGTTTAAGGAGAAAAATTCATCTCTACAATTCTGTGTGAAGCCTAAAAAAAACCAACCAAGATCCAAACAAAACCCTTCATCTCATTTCATATTTTCTTTCTTAAAATACTGATGGACTCGTGTTGCCTGAGGCACTGATGCTGATCATCTGAGCTCAGATTTATAGATAATTGTGTCCGTTTATCTTGGTCTGAAATTTGAAAGACTTTATTGGTGGAATAGCATAGTGAGTGCTTATATTGTGGTTTTCAAACTGCTATTTTTCTCAAGTTCTGGCTTTCCTCTTTGCAACAAATTATTCTGGCTTGTAAACCTTCTGTTTGTCCTCACATATATATAGTTATTATGGAAGCAATTATTGCAGGTTTATTTTATTTTGATTGGTGTGGCTATCAAGTCAGGCTAAAGCACTCTGTTTTTATTTGGCCTCTGTAGACACGATTCGCCAGGCATCCATATCTGCAAAATGAAAATAACATTCTGTAAACTGGCAACAACAAAACGATGTTTCAAAATCTGAAGCCTGTGAAGCTCTCATATGAAATAAGCCTCATGCAAGCTAAATATTGCTAAAAATCAAAAATAAAGTAATTTCAGTTTTTCAAATAAATCACTTTTTCAAATAAATGAGATTAAGTTTATTCAGTAAAGAGTTCAGCAGAGTTCAAAAGTTTTGATGTAAGTTGAACTTGGTTTCTATAATTAGCTTCGCTAATGGGAAGTCGACTACAACCACGATGCCTCCAGTTTTCATTTTGCGCGTGCCTATATTTTTTAAATGAGTATTGAATTTCATAAAATGTAAGGCTGAAAGGCACTTCCAATTATTAAACTTTTTCTAATTTTATGTAATCTAAACGTGAGGATTTTTAATGCAAAAAAAAAAATAAATTTTTGTAAAAGCTCAGCGTCTTGTGACTTTGTGGAGCTGGGAGAATGCCATGAAGTATTTCTCTGAACGTTAGCTCAAGTTTAAAATGAATTGGCAGGGAAGGGAACACTTGCAGAAAGCAGTCCCCCGGGGTGCTGGCTGAGTGCATATTCCTAGCCAAGGGTTCCCTTGATGTACGAGAATTACCCAGTGGGTGTAAAGCAGATGTAGCCAGTTCCTATACTCTTCCCTTCAGCCCTTGTAGAAAGAAATGTGCCGGGCTTAGGGAGGCACTTTGGAGGGGTATTGGAGGCCTGGCTGAACAGTGCTGCATTTGGTTATCCTGAGTATGGTGTATATATAGCCCCTTGGGGCCTGTTGGAACTGATGTGTATGAGAAGAGCTCTGACAGCTATAACATGTGCCCATGGCCTCAAGTGGTGATGGAGCTGTAACTGGCCTCGTACCTTGTGAAACAGACCCACCCTTCTCCTTTTCCTCTCTTCCCTGTCCCTGACATATCGCTGTACTCTGCTTTCTTCTTTAACTGCTGTAGAAATTTTATACTATGTGCATCTGCATGGTTATCTTATTGACTGGATTGCTAATGGATGGACAGAAAAGTGGTGACTACTTCCAGTGGGCACTGAAAATAAAGACACACAGCAAGGAGGTTGAACTAATATTAACGGTTAATCTGTGATGGACGCAAGATGTAGAGAATTCAAAGTTACTGCCTAATGAAGCATGTATTTGCCCCTTTACATTGATCCTATAGGTGTATCACAGCAGAATTAGTTTCTTCTTGAATGGCTGGGAAGATGACAACACACCTTTTGATTCAAGGATTCTTGTGGGGACAGTTGCAGATACCGATGTTGATGGTACACTGCAAATCGGACAAAGCTTCACAGGTAAATCTGGCACTAGTTTAGTGGAATGCACTGGAATATTTAAAATTAGCCTGTTCATGATGTGACTAAAAAACACGGGTGACTCGTTTTAAGTTATCTATATGATGAGAAGTAATGCCTTCCTGCAGGAGAAGATTCCTGTTGTACGCTTAGTTTTCTCAGAAGAGTGGCTGAAAGATAGATGTTTGGTAGATGATCCTATGGGATCACAATTTATTCTGTGTGTCACTGCATACCGGTAGGTTTTCTTACGTTCTCCAATGTAGGAAATGGTATGTAAAGGGACACAATCCATTCGTTTAGGGTCATGACTTTTTTTGAGTAAATACATGAAACTATTTCAGGATGGGATTGTGCACGGCCACTACGCTACACTACACTCTGCTCCAGAGTCAGGAATAGCGCTGAAGATTTCTAGCTCCTCTTGTTCTTTAGTTCTCTCAATACTCACATAAAGCACTAGCAGAATGAGAATCCTTCAGCCTCTGGAAATGCCTGAAAGCGTTACTCTTCGTCTACATCTGGAATTTTATATGTAGTACAGCATGACATGATCATTGCAAAACAGCTGGGGGATGTTTTGTTGCTCTCCACAAATCCTCGGCTCTGCAAATATAAGAACACTGACTATTACTCTTCAAGAGCAAGCACAATTTGAAGCTAACTCCTAAATATAACTGTACGTCACTTAAACAACTTTATTGTGCTCTTGGGCAAGAAAGTCATTCCGTGCCCCATTTCTTAAAGCTTGGATTTGGAAATGTGTTTTGTGGTAATTTTGATTCTGAATACTGGATAAAAGAAAGGAGTATTTTAAAATGCTTTTATCTTTATTGTATAAATTGATAGGTACAGTTGTACCTACTGTATCTCTTCTCTAATTAGAGGTGGCACATGGACTGGCTCATTACTTCTGTCTAATGAGCCGATCCTTGTGCCACCTCTCTAATCAGAAAAGAGATAGGTACAAAATGTTCTTATAAAGTTATTATAAATCATTCTTTTTTTATAAAAAAAATTAAGTCACTGCCCTCTATAGTTTTGTGCAGGTCCAAAATTGTTTCATTCAGGAGAGGTAATTGTGCAAGAGAGGTCTCTGGGTGCTGAATTAAAGGTGCTCGCATGGAGTGCAAGGCTGCCTTCTGCTCAATAGATGACTTATGGTGTATTTTCTTAGGTTTAGAGCAATTTGTTGGAAGAATGCAAGATTTTCGATTTTACCCAGTGGCACTTACAAACAGGTAAAAAAAAAATCTTTATTTTTGTATAAAAATTGAGTATGTTGAGAAGAAAGAATAAATAACAATATCCTTATTTCCTGAAGTACAGTGCTTTTCAGATGTCTCCTCTGGATGATTGCTTATGATGCTGTAGTTTACTGAACCTCATTTCAGAGACAACTTTTAATCAAAAGAATCTTGAGTTAAAATAATTCAACAACTTAATGTGTTTTGCTTTTGAACTGTTGCTTAAATATAGCTAGTTCCTGTTAGTAGTGTATGTAGTACGTCTGTAGTGAAACTTCACACTCGGTAATAAATATGTCATTGTCCCCCCTGATGTGGCCTGACTTAATAAGTGTTCTTGCAGCGGATAGATCCAGTTGCTAGATTTCAATGCTGATAAACTGTTCAGGTGGTATGAGCTCATCATAATTCTGACGTAACAGCGTGTGCTGCTAAGCTTAGTCCTGCTGGATGAGACTTGCCAAGCTTTCCCAGAGTTCCGTGTAAAGTGTAGCGTGAGGAAGGAAGCCTGGCTTAGTACAATTTAGGCCACTCAAATCTCAGTGATTCAAATGAAGAGGACAGGCACTCCAATTGATCCGCACGCTCACTTTGTGGCTGTGAGCCCGGCTCCTGGCCTTAGCAGTTCCT
Source organism: Baryphthengus martii (assembly GCA_013396935.1). Taxonomy (NCBI): domain Eukaryota; kingdom Metazoa; phylum Chordata; class Aves; order Coraciiformes; family Momotidae; genus Baryphthengus; species Baryphthengus martii. Next base: position 377,865 of record VWZK01015532.1, on the reverse strand, counting down.
TTCCTCTGTTTTTAGCTTCTCCACAGTATCACCCGTCCATGTCAGGTATGGTTGATGCCCCCCAACCCCCACCCCCCCATCCCTACCCCGAGGTGCTATTGTCTTAACTGTTCATTGCTTTCTACATTAGATTGTCACCATAAGCCACCAATGACTTCACTAGTTCAACCCACACAGCCTTGGGCAATTGCTTTGACTCGCTCCGTTCCTGAGGCCAAATTAGGGTTGCCACTGCAATTTCTGTTGCCCTCCAGCCTCCCTTCCTAGTGCATTACAAAGAAATGTTACCTTTGTTATCCAGCTCACGCTGGATTAATCTAGTCAATTCAAGCCGGCCAGAAGTAGTCAGGTCCTATTTGTCTGTATGGTGCTTCTGGGTGGGCTACACACAGTGACACTCCTGACTGCAGACCTTAAGGCTGCTTAATGATAGTCTTTCAATCAGATGCAAAGTAGCTTCCTAGGAGCTCAGCTGTTTGCAGGACATTAAGATGAACTAAGTTCCTGTGAATTCAAAGTATTAGTAGGAATCTGCATTCCAGGTTATGTGAAAATCTTGTTGGTTGCATTTTTTTCAGAGCGAGGCTTGTCAAATCCTTTGAACTACAATTTAAGTCAGTGAAATCAATAAAATTTGGTTTTGTTTGTTGTTTGTTTGCTGTTGCTTTTTTTTTTTTAACCAGGTGTTGTGACTTAATGTTGTCTTTGTAGATGTAATTTTATATCCACAAATAACTTGGTGGAAAGTGTTTATTTGGGCTAAACTGTGAAGAAAGTTCTTGCCCGCATGTCAATTAATTTAAGTCTATGGCTATGTAAAAGGTCCTGTAACTTTAGATTCTGTGGCAGCTGCCAAGTATTTATTTGCTTAATAAGTAGATAAAAATTATGTTCTTACTGACAAAGCAGGAAAATGAAGAAAGTAAGAGGTTTTTAATTTAAAAATTCTATATCTTTAAGGCTCACAAAATCCTTCTTTACATCAGAGGTGAGCAGATAAATGTTTATGTTACCTGTTCCATGTCTTTCGTGTATCTATCTACTTGCCTACCTACCTACCTAGGTATCTGTTTCAGTTGCTGATGTCAGAAGAAACTCAGGGGATTCAATGGCTTTGACGTGGGCTATTAAAAGCAACTAGAGTGAGCACAGATTGGGGCAGCTAAAAAAGTGGGCATTTGTATTGAAGTCAAAGTATTTCTAACCAAGTTTTCTAAGGTGCAATGTAGTATCGCTCAAGCTGCTCTTTTTGGAGGATTTGAGTGCAAACATTCCATTTATCTGCGGTTACAGGCAATAAGGCAGTGCTATGGTATGTTTGAGAACATCATCCTGATTAGTTATTGAAGTCAGACATGATGCTGTAATTAAATGTTAAGATTATTTTCTCCTTGCATCTAGGGCTGAAATCACCCTACCTAGATTTAGACATCTTAGCAAGGAGCTCATTTCCCTTGACTCCATATGTCTTTGGAGCAGTGAAAAGAACTTCAGAGTATTTCTTCACAGACACCTTCTGAGGGTGCCTGCTGCTTACCATTGATTCCTCAGGGAGCCTGAGTGGTCCGATTTCTAGCTGATTGCCCGGTTTGTGAGGTGAAACCAGACCTTTAGGGCTTCTACAATAATCTGAATGGAATTTTGTTTAATCTGTGAGCCTAGAGGCACTAAGTGGCACTTGTCCTTTTTTATTGTGTATGTAATTACATTTTTATGTGCTGTGACAGAGACATTTTGGAAGTATTTTCTGGAAAATTTCCTCATCTACATACCCAATCTGAGTGCCGCTGTCCTGGAAGCCATCCCCGGGTCCATCCGTTGATACAGAGGTACTGCATCCCTAATGGTGCAGATGATACCACTAATGACAGAGTGCTCAGGTTGGACGCAGAAGCCCATCCTCTGCATTACATCAACGATGATGACATTGGGACCACCTGGATTTCATCTGTGTTTGCTAATACTGCAGGTCTGGATCGTGGTGTTTCAATCACGATAGATTTACAGAATGGACAATATCAGGTAATGAGAACATCACCTTTGCTATTTATTAAATCAAAACTAGGACAATATTTTCCTCGACATTTCATTATAGTTTTGAGGAAATTCAAACGTTATGCTTTAAGTTGTTAACCTGAGAGGACCAGGAAGAAAACTTGCTTTATCAGCATGAAACAATGCAAAAGGCAGCAGGATGCATTATGGTTCTTGTCGTTCTCTTTTGATGTGCCTTGGCTGTTCTAACAAGCAGTCATCTAGAACAGATGTACCAGAGTGGATATCTTGTGTGAAGACACTATTTTTTAGAAAATGGTTGCTATTTTAACTCTACTTTTATAAATTGCAACTTTAATTTTAATTTCTATTAGAACCTGAGGTGCTTGTTTTATTCTTCTTGTATAAAGGTGTATAGCTTCTGATATAAATCTGACTGCAGTGAAATGGAATTTCCATGTCTGCGGCACACTGACACATTGGAGGGGACTTCTGTTTTGTAGATGTTCTGGACAGGATTGTTTAGCCCCTTGAGGAATATGGAAGGAGAATATGATAAGTAGGCAAGGTTCCTGAAGAGGCCAGATTGCACCTAACACTTCACTATGCTGTTGAAGAGTGTCAGGATGTCTTGGAAGAAGGGACATACCAGTAATGGGGCTGCATTCACAATAGGGACTCTCCCAAATTTCCATGTATTCTTGCTTGCTTATCTTTCTTTTTCTTTTTTTTTTTTCCTTTTTTTTTTTTGTCATTAATGGTAAGAAGGGAAAGAATATGATGACAGGTTTTCGCTACGTAAATACGAATTAGACCTTTAGTTGAAAGCGAGTTCAAATGCCTGTAAAGTTCTAAGACTTGGCTTATTTAATAAATATTTCTGCATAAGCAGTATGCTGGCAGAAGTGCTCTTTAATACAACACATGGTATTTAATGAGATTCCAAGCTAAACACAGGGAGATTCCTAAAAAGAAAAATAATAATAAAAAAAGTACCTGTTATCAGACAAACAACTCATCAGATATTTGTCAACACAAAGCTACGCCCTTCAGTTTTGTCAACATAATATTACTGTAACAAATTTTGGACTTTGTAGTGCATTTTCAAATGGTCATCAAGCAAAAGTAGAGTTCTGATGCAACAGTTCGGTTGTTGTGTAATGATGTCTGAGAGATCAAAGAGCTTGTTTAACAAAAGAAGCTCTCTGTTTTTAATTGGGAATATGCGTACCGAAATACCGGTTCTTTTCCTGTCTGTGAGTATAAAGTGGACTAGTTTGTGACACGGAAAAAATAAATTGTATTCTTGTGGTTTACATGTATCTGTTAATACCAATTTATAAACCTGTTCTCTTCCTGTAGGTGTTCTATATTATACTGCAGTTCTTTAGCCCACACCCTGAAGCAGTAAGAATTGAGAGGAAAAAAAGAGATGATCTCGACTGGGAAGACTGGCAGTATTTTGCTAAAAATTGCAGTATTTTTGGAATGGATAACAATGGGTCTCTGGAAAAACCAGACTCTGTCAACTGTCTCCAGCTGCCTAGGTATGAGTGAGTATTGTGCGTGTTGCAGGTGCTTCGAACAGGTAACACCCTGACACAATTCACTTCTATGTCCCAATGAGACAGAAGCTTCTAATTTGGTGTACTCATTTATTATAGACTGCTGAAATATATGAAAGATCCCAAATCTGACCTTTCAGTTGAAGATTATCAAAAGGCCATTTGTCCTTTTTATCAAATTTCAGACATTGAGGAATGTGACACAACTGATTCCTCTGTTATTTTTTGAGACAGACTTTTGAAATTTTACATGCTTGTGTTTTGGGGGGGCTGTTGTCACTACAATTACAGAACATTCAGATGAAGAGTGGAAGCAGGTACTCATGTAACAGAATGTTTTAAACTAAATCTAGTGAGTGTGAAAGTCTGCCTTGTGCTCTCAGAGATCAGAACTCGTGCTGAAGCTTAGAAGAGGCCAAACATAAGTACAAAAGCCAATCATTCAGCCTTTTTACTAATCATCGAAGAAATGAGTTGAAAATTTTATCTTGAAGCTTTTTAATCTTTCTAAGCCAGAAACAAAATAAAACTGGGGGGGGAGAAAGAAGGGTCATTACCTTTTAGAAACATATTGCAAGCCTTTTTACTAGACACTTACATGTGCAAATGTAAAAATACATAATATCTATACAACATACATTTCATAAATATACTATATAACATATAATAATTATATATTATAATTTATAGATACTGTAATTTTACATACACATGCATGTATGTACGTACATACATTTTAGTCTATACTACTACAAATATTCAAGTGCTCTATCTCTTGCCTGAATCCAAATGCCAATCAGGATTAGACTTGTTTGGTACTTGGCTGGAAAGCAGGGAGAAAATACAGTACCGGGTGCTGTAGGCATTTTGCTTTTTTTTTTTTTTTTTTTTTTTTACTTTTTCTTCCTTCNTGTTGTTTCACTTTTGCTACCTTCCTAAAATTTTTCAAGTGTCAGCATCTTAGTCTGTTCCCCAGGAGTACCGAGAGAGGAGCAGAAGGTCATCTGAGTTACACCAGTTTTCAGCAAAGGACCTTGAGCTTTATTGCTAATTTTTGGAGCAGAGGCTAGAGGACAAGGGAAATTTCTCTAAGCAAGCCAGACTTTTTGGATAAATAACCCAAATTGAGGTGTAATGCCCTTTTTTTGGCCCAGAAATATGTATTTGTGTATTTTCTGAAAAGAACTGAGGGGTTAAGTACGAATTGTTTCCATCAATGTTTTGTAAGTAGCACTGTTTCACTGCTTGGATTGTGACATAAGTGATGATAGGAAGTGATACAAATGAGTGATTTTGAGTACACAGAATACTCAGCATTACAGGGTATATTTCTTATCTTCTAAGCAAAGCTTTCTGTAAATCAGCTGTACCTAAAGAGAAGTTACTGTTGGAACACTGGTCCAAATTTGTGTCAGCAGTATAGCAGAGCTCCTTGCTGAGACCTTTATAGGAGTGGAAGTTGATTATATTGTAAAACAAAACAGGTCTCTTGCTCTGTCACCCACATACTTGTAAGTGCCAAGACACGTTCAAATTGTCTGTCCAGGATTTAGACACCAGTGTGCTTGTATTCTGACGACCTAGCCAGGTCTCGGTGGGTTGACAGGAAAGGCAAGTGACCTTGGCTTAGAAATCCTTACCGAGGCTTGAGGTTTCTTGGTTTGGTGACCACATGCTCGTACCGAATGGACTCTTTTGTGTCCTTTAGGAGATGAAAATAATTATGATTTTTTTTGTTCTCCGTTCTGTACCACCTCTAATTTACGAGTTGCTCGGTGTCCTTTATCTCCCTATCAGACTTGCATCTTTGCTTAGTCTGAAGATCGACTGACTTTTGATTTAGGATCTCATTTTTCTGGTTTCCTGGGAAGCTGTGCATAGATGTCTTAAGATCTTGATGACCTGCATATCTAGGTGCCATCAGACTTATGGTCCTTCTGCTGTTCCTTCTGGCGCTTCTGTACCAAGATGGTGTCATTCATCTGCTGTTCCTATTCATCCTATCATTTCCATTACAACTCTGTATGTCATGGAAGAAAAATACTTTATTCAGCTTTCTGCAGAAGGCAAGAGAGGATAGTATTGCCCAGAGAAATATACAGATATATTCCACTGAGATTTCTGTGAAGCACTGACCTGGATGGGGTCACAGTAAATTTAAAGATTCTTCATGAAGACAGAGGAATATGACTCAGCAGACCTAGTCTAACTATGAATCTCATCTTTCAAAAGCTCAGGGATATTTTGAAGTGATGAGAATAACATTTATTTGAAGATTGCATGTCAGGTGCCAGGTGATACTTTGGGATACCTATTTTTAATGAGTCCATGTCGGTGTGCAAATAAGCAGTCGTTCTTGCCTCTTGAGGAGGCAGTTCTACTCATAGCTAAACTCTGCCTAGTAAATACACCAATGTGAGATGTGATTCTTACCAAATAGTGGAAATGTGCAGTTTATATATGCTCATTTACTCAGCCTTTGTTTGAATTCTCAAGACTGTCCTTCCCTTTTTTAAGCTTAAATATACAGTTTTAATCTCCAACCTGCTGCATTCCATTAAATTCTTTCATTTCCCTCACTGGAAGGTGGTGTGCATTTCCACCTCTGCTAACTGATCGAATAAGATGATACAGTCCAGTGACTCTGAAATTCAAAATATAATTGTTTCTGTATGGTTTTTTTAATGTGTGTTTAGTAGCTATATAATTCACAATATGGATTTGTTAATTATTGTGTTAGTCATCTGAATTATTTCTTTATATAGTTCAAGCATAGTTCATGTTTCTTAAAGACCATGTGTTAAACTGTTTGAAAACTTAGAGAAGATGATGCTGTATCAGTCACATTTTCTTTGTATTTTGAAGTTGCACTTTAGAGACTTTGCTTTTAATAGGAAACTTAGAGTCTGGAGAAGAGCATGTCACTTTGGGGAAAAACAGACATATAGAGGACATTTCTTTGCCTCTGCTTGAACTCTGGTGACTGGGGATCCGCTGACAGGAGAATTTTCCCCAGAAACCGCAAAAAGCCTGTGTACAGTTAAGTGGAGACCCTCTCTGCAAGAAAAAGATACTAGAAGCTAGCATCTGCAAAATATGTGATATTTTGATTTTCATTTGTCTTTCTCTCTGTTTAAACAGCTTTACACCATATTCCCGTGGTAATCTAACTTTTAGTGTTCTTACCCCGGAACCAAATCACCGACCTGGTTACAATGACTTTTACAATACTCCATCTCTCCAAGAATTCGTAAAAGCTACACAAGTGAGGATTCATCTCCACGGCCAGTATCATACTGGTGATCCTTGGGTAAATTTCAGGCATAGATACTATGGAGTTAATGAAGTTACAGTCAGTGGAAGGTAGGTGTTATGGAACTCTTCTCCCACCCATCACTGCCTCTGCCTATTGCAGCTGTGCAAAGTATATGATGACCTGCCTAAAATGTTAGAGTTGTTCTCCTTTTATATTTATGAACAAGAAAGGAATTTGGTCTGAAGCAGTGTGTCAAGTCTGAAGTGATTGGTGTACTGTTTCTTTAAAGCATTTGCTCACTTGTTTCAAAATTAATTATACTTATTACACAAATCTGTCAAAAGCGATCCTTTCCTTGGAATTACCAATGCCTCTAAGCAAAGGCTTATGATCGAAACCAGAGCTTGTGCTTTACTTCAGCAGCTCTTCCAATTTGCATTATAGATTCCCAGGCATGGCAATTTTAACAGTCTTAATGCGGAGCTCAATCTTTATTTTGGCTGTAGTTTTCCTTTTAGAACTGGGCAGCTGTCAGTAAAAGTTTTATATTATCTGTGACTGACAACTTTATTGTATATGATAAGTGTGCTGTCTTGTGAAAGGACTAATTATGCTCTGTAAATAATATGCAAATTTGACAATGAAATAGTTTCCGAGAAGCACATGGTGCAGATTTTTGTGAATAAGTGTTATTCCTGAAATTATTTTGGTAGCTCTCATTCTGAGAGAAAGCACACCATCAGAGGTCACGTTTACTTTAAAGTTTTCTACGCTACTAATATACTTTGCTTATTGATTTAGATATGTTTTGATAATGCTTTTACTGAAATATCTACAATCTTGGTTACTATATAACAAGGGAAATAATTTCAGCTGTAGTTTGCAGAGCTATGCGATGCCTCCAAAGAGCAGCTCTTCAAGTAGAGTTCCATGGTTACTGCCTATTAACTACTTAACTCTATTTTATGTTAGTAAGAAATGAACATTTTAGCTGAGATCAAAATGGGTAAAACTAAAAATTTATTCTTCATACCATTAAGACTACTTGAAAAAACTATAGCCACACTGTAAGGCTTAATATTGATGAATAGTTGCCATTTATTTAATAAAGTTTTAGATATTAATGTTATATACTGAAATAGAGTTTTCATTACTATTATGTAAGGTAACAGCAGCTCTACTACATGCTGGGTTTTATTTTCTTGGAAAGTAGTTGTTGATACATAAAAGTATGTTGACTGACTAGTCTTTTTTAGGTTACTGCACTCCCAAACATTCTCTTTGGTGGTATTTATTTGTCCTTAATAAACAACCAGACTATGTAATGCACTAAACTCTCTGCAACTGTGTGTTATTGTTAGACAAACGTGTTTCCATGTTTTAATTTTTTTCTTCGTTACCTATTGTTCTTTCAGGTGTAATTGCCATGGCCATGCTGATAATTGCGATGCAGCAGTGGAACCATATAGGTGCCTGTGTGTCAAGGAAAGCTATACAGAAGGAAATAATGTTAGTCCCTCCTTTGTCTATCTATGTCACCTATGAACAGCCTCAGAATTGGGATTTTAGTTCCGGGAAAGAGCATGTGTATGTGTGCTAGTGTTGTCCTACCTTTTACAGGGAAACTTTTCATAGCAGGATTTGTATTAAATAGTAAAGCAAAAAAATGACCTTTGTCAAAAGCGATTTCACCACAGACTGTTAGGAGTGCTGTGTTCAGAGGTTTGGTTTCTTCTTAGAGGATTGTGCGACTTTCAAATATTTGATGCAAATCAGAATTTAGATTGTCGTCATCTAATGTAGATTATGGCTCTATGTGCTGTAGCAACCAGCAAATGATCTGTAGAATGAAAAAGTAATGAAGACCCAATGCTCTCAGCAGATGTGCTTCAGGATTTTTTTTTGTGTGTGGGTAGTAGATGGAGTGCAGTAGGTGGTCCTGGAGTTCGGCTTCTAATGTAGGTTCATTTGAAAGGGAACAGTTTGAGTGGTCCAAGATGACTCTGTATTGCAACCCAAATACAGTAAATGCAGAAGAATTTGAGATTTGCTTGAAAAATGCACACCTGATCCAAGGTAAAACACTAACATAGATTTTCCTTCTGATTCTAATTATCTGTAGATAATTAGGACATCTGTAGATTGTGGTCTCTTACTTCAGCTGAAAATGAGATCATTTAACACAGTTGTTTCACAAAATATGTCTAAGATAGACAGACTTAAAACATTTTACACTTGAGTTTAGATGTGTCTTACGTAGATATGTCTTACAGATAAGAAAATGCTGATACATGCCCATACATATGTATTTGGAAGTTATTTTCTTAGAGGTCTTACTCATTATTTTGGTCTAAACCAGTGATTGGGTGGTGGCTTTTTAAAACATTGAAAATTGAGCTTTGAACTTGTTTTTGTAGAGATACTCTGTAAATGTCAGTTTTCCATGATTTTTGCAGTCATAGCTGACACTTGGTGATTTTTAAAATAATTTGCAATAGCAACATGATTGCTCCAAATTGAGAACAAACAATATTACTTTTTACTGGTCTGTATTTTCAGATAGTTGATGTTAAGGTTAAATTTCTTGAAATTAATTAAAAGGTCATATTAAAAAATCTAGATACAATTAGAAAGCACATTCTTTGCTTTACTCTGCACTTAGTAATGATATTTCTCAATAAAGAGGAATTTTGTGGAGTGTAGTGTGTAGTTGAAACTTACAAGTAGACAATAACCTTATTTTTCTAATAGTTTTATAATACTAGGCCATAGGAGAACCAAAATGGGGTTCTTTCTCTAGGAGACCTCGACTTACAATAAATATGTAGAGGAGAGGTTAGAATAATGGTACCAGTTTGCTCTTCATGCAACCTTTGGTTTTCTTGGAAGGTTTTCACATACGACTTAGCAAAAACAGAACCATGATGTATGAGTTAAGAAAACTTACTCAAAGTTTCTGTCCCTAGATTAATTATCTCAAAACAAAAAAAAAAAGAAAAATGAAAAGAAGGTAAGAATGTGATACATCAAAGGAATTAATCCCACAGTCCCACTGAATGTTAGGTTTCTGTCATGAGTACGCGTTGTATTCTTTGCTACATAGAATCACAGAATAGTAGAGATTGGAAGGGACATCTGGAAATCAAGTCCAACACCCCTGCTAGAGCAGGATCACCTAGGACAGGGCATGCAGGAACATATCCAGGTGGGTTTTGAAAGTCTTCAGAGAAGGGAATTCCATAACCTCTCTGGGCAGCCTGTTCCAGTGCTCCATCACACTCACAGCAAAGGAGTTTTTCCTCCTGTTGAGCTGGAACTTCCTGTGTTCCAGTTTGTGACCATTGCCCCTTGTTCTGTCCCAGGGCACCACTGAAAAGAGACTGGCCCCTTCTACTCGACACCCACCCTTCAGATATTTGTAAACATGAGCAAGATCCTCTCTCAGTCTCAGGCATACATTTATGCCTTTTGGAAACAGGCTTTCTCAAAATTAAGAAGGGGTTGCAGAATAGCAAGCACAGTAGTAAAGGGCAGAGTAATCTCACACCCTAGAACAGTGTGAGAAGTATAAACCTGAGAGCATTTGATACTGTGCTTACAATCATGTGAAAGATCTTTGTAAAATTAATGGGGGATCGAAGTTTTCTTGTTTGTTGCTTTTTTTTTTTTTTTAAGCAGAAGTGTAGGATCTACAATCTAAATGGATTTAAACTGAAATTTGAAGTTTTTAGATAGGTCAAATTAGAAAAAAAATCAAACTGACAATGTCCCTTTAATTAGAACACACATTGTGAAATGTTACTTTGTAGGGATTAATTATAAATATTTAATAAGATCTGGAAGTTCACCAAGCACTCTTGCAAGACTTCTGCTACCTTGTTGAAAACAACCCAAATACATTTTAATGATGTCTCTGCCTTATCAGATATTTTCTGTCAATGTTAATGGGTTGTTCCAGTGGATGTCACATTTTTCATTTGCCATATATGTGTTGTTACCATAATTGAAATACTTGAATTAACCATGTATATTCAGAGTACAAAAAGGTGGTTAATTATTCTCATTCTTTAATGACTATGTCAGTATCTACTAGCTATGAAATAATATAGAAGTACTAATAAAATGGAATTAATATTTGCAAATATAGAACAAAGTGCTTTGAAATTTATCAAAGATTTACGTGAAAAGCAAAACCAAAATCCATCCTGATTTTTGACTATTATCTGGATTGATAAAACTGTCTTAGACTTAGGTGTGTGTTTCTTAGACTCCCACCTCAGTGTATTAAACATTTATTATATTTTTTAAAAAAAAATTATTTAGATTCATTGCTGAAGGAAGTTTCAAAGTATAAACTTTTTTGTTGGAGAGGGAGAAATCATTTTTGAGAAGAAATGGTTAACAAACAATCTTTTTTTTAACTTCTGTCCTGTGCTAACAGTAAGTCACCACATCTGAGAGGGTATTAAGAAAGTTAGAGAGATTTTTGGGTTTTTTTGTTGTTTTTTTTCTGAGTATCTTTGACAAGGAATCAGAGATCTGTTGACAAGCTCTTAACATATGGCAGAGTATGTCCTTGTCACATTTACACTTAATACAACTAAAATTACCATTTTGAATTTATCTGGCATATACATCTGGATGGCTGTTGGGCAGCAAAGCGATACCAGAAACTAAAAATGTGCATAGTTCGTTACAAATAGAAATCTTAGTTTAGTTATTTGCATCACCATATTATGAAATTTGACATACCAAATGGATTTTTTTTTTTTTTTTTCTGGTGTAATTGCACTGTTCAAAGGTCCAGGCTTCTAAAACAATTTGTGTACAAGCATAGTTGAAATACTGAAAGAACTTTTTGCAGTGTAAGATACCTAATGATTGGTTGCACAAGTGTTGACATGCCAAAGGAATTGTGAAGCGGTCAATATCCCGTGTACATTTTGAGCTGACATTTTGAAGTTTTACTTAAGAGGTAGACAGATGGCAGCTAGCATTATGGTTGTCATTGTTACCTCATGGAAGTTAAGAAGGCTGTTCCTGTCTGAAAATGACTTTCAGAGTCTTATCCACTGTGCAGGATATTTATTTCATTTAATGAGAAAGAAAAGTAGGACACAATTGGGCTGGTGCTTCACTGTTGTTGAGAGTAGCTGTTGTAAATCATGGTGCCACATGTATTTTTTGAATTGATACGATTTTTTTCACGTATTCCATTAAGTGCCCAAGTGATGAGATAATCTTTTTTTCTTCTTTTATTGCACTAAAACTGTTAAAAAAAAAAAAATAAAATCCTATGCAATAGCTTCCTCCAAAGAGTGAGAATAACCCTAAAATACCTAGTAACTGTGGCTACAGCACTCTAATGCTACAGGAGAGTGAAATTCAAAGGCTCATTCCAAATAAGCAGAGTAGAAATTGGAAAAAATGAACAGAAAGTCTCTTACAGTTTAATGTATTGAGCAAGTCAGAGCTTTGGTCAAACAAAATGTATGCCGAACTCATGAGCTGCAAAATATACCTTCTCCCTCTCTTTTATTTTACAGAAGTCCTACAGCGTTGGCATCTGAGAGTTAGGTGGAGTGGATGCCTGATTTGAAAATAACTCAGTTTTTATCCTGGGGAATTTAAGTGTGAATTGATTTACTGAGCAGCCTGATTGTCAGAATTAGTGTGGTTGAGTACGCTTTGATTTTGTAGGACTTTGTGTGACTTCAAGTAACGTCACCAAAAAAACCCATAAAAGAAAGAGGAGTTGAGCAGAAATCTGTCTTATGCTGCCTGACAACATCTGTGGCAGTGTTCGAGATCTCAGTTGTGTCCTGTGATTGGAATCTGGCTTTTAGAATGGTAGATCTTATGTTCTTTGCCAGTCAGGTTCTTTTTCAGTTACTTTGCCGTTGCAAACCAGTAGTATTATCTTTTCCTAGAATGCTATTTGGCGTATGGTATTTGTAAACCATTAGTTATATCAGTACTTAGTTTCTAAAATTAAGTTGCATCCTTTCAAGGTACGTGGAGTGTTACAGTGGAACCCCATAAGACGCTCTTCATTTCTATTCTCTCTTATTTGGTCTCACTTGGTGTTCTAGGTTGTTTTTTTTTTTTTTCTCTAATAAAACTTGGCTTTTGAGAATAGGAGGTCTTTGGAAAGTTCACGAGAGACAGATTTGTATCCCAGATTTGTATCCCAAGACAGATCTTATATTACTTCAGCAGATTTTTAAATCTGTGTACTGTTAATATAGGTGTATTATAGGAGCATTTGTGTAACGTAAGTATTACAGATGTGTATGTACACGGGTTATTGCAACTGAACTTTGACTAATGAGTGTGAGATGGGAACTCCTACGCAGGTTGGGAAATTAAAAAAAAAAACAAAAACCAAAAGAATAAATCTATATAACATGACATTAAAAAAAAAATAAAAACAAATAAAAGGATGTCACCCAGAGGCAAGCATCAGGCTAGTTTAAAAGTGTTGGAGTAGAAGGTTCCAATTGGTCATGTCTTACTGCAAATCTTAAAGTATTACTCCCACTTCCATCTGAAGTATTTCTTTGAATATTTGTTGGTTGTTTCTTCAGGGGCACTGTCCTCAGCATTCTTAGTGACTAATAAGGAACTTGGCACGTAAAGATTTAGGCTGAAGTCACTGGTGATCTTTCCATAAGTGTGGTAGGATGTTGAGAAGTTAAGTTTTTAATGATAATTTTAGTAAAAAACATTCTGAATTCATTACTGGAAATAAGTTTTTAATCATAATTTTGGACTAATGAATTGGGCCAAAATGGGCTAGGTATTTTGACCATCTGACAGTTCTCTCAGAAAACTGTTTTCACAGAAGGTGTCTGGTTCAGATACTGTATATCAAATGAACATGTTTGTTATTATCCGTAGAGATTTAACATCTTTTCTGAAGGGCCTAGATGTAACTGAGAATAAGGACCTCTGCATGTTTCTGGATTTTATAGTTATGAAGAAAGGCTTGTTTTGGCAAGAATTAGCATTCTTTATAAATCTGTGACTAGACCTTATTCAGATTTGTAAAAGGCTTTTTGGGAATTAGCCTGTGCATTTTACAAGTGGTAGCCAAGAATCAAACCTGATTCTCTCAATACCATTGAAAATCTCAACAGCTATGCTTTGGACAAACGCAGAGTTTACATTTGTTGAATGAAGACCTGACATTGCCACATGTACACAATCATGCTTCCGAAAGGGAAAGTTAAGCACAGTAAGTCTGGAAGTTAAATGTAATTCTTAACCTGATAAAGGTGTGGCAAACTCAGCAGGATGAGTTGAGGGTCCAGTACACTCTTTTAAGGTCTACAGGTGTGACAGCTGCTAGAAGAGCAATTGTTTCACGGTCATTGGCAACTTTTGAATAACTACTTTGACAAAAAAAGGTAAAAGTCACAGAACCCCAGAGATGTGGTAGTTGAAAGAGGCTCTGTACTATGTAATCAAATGCCATCTTTTTCTCTCTTACTCCTTCGTACTTGTGTGTCATTTAACAATAGGTGCAAGCAGGGATCTGCATTAGTAACTCATCTAAGATTAAATCTGAAATGAAATGACGAATGCTTCCAGTTGCTGTGTGGCTGGCCGTGCACAAATAGGGATTCAGAGCTGGCAAGTTGGTAGCTATTCCTGTCCTGTTTGCCTTTCAAGGAGGATGCATTTCGTAGACGTGCTGTGAGGAGGAAGCTCCACGAGTGGGGTGGTTTGACCGGGAGCTCAGGTTTCTTTCTTGTGCTTCCCAAGTTGTGCGGTGCCTCAGTGAACCCTCTGGTCTCATGTTGCTGATGCTGTGAGGCTGATTTCCCTCAACCTAGAGACAAAGGGGGTGACTAGAGAGAGGAAAGACGGATGCGAATGAGGGAAGGGTTTGCATGAGTTTAAGCTGTGTCACTCGTAACAGTTACAGTCAAGGTGTTCCCCTTGGGGTGCTTAAACTGGGCTAATCATGATTAGGCAGTGATTCTTCTGATAAAAAAAGGTCAGAGTTCAAGGCCTCACGTGAAACCCTGCTAATTTTCATCATGAAATCTCCTTTTGTTTCTTTCATGGTGGTGTTATAGCTTTCTGGGCTTTTTTGTGTTTTTAAGAGATTGCCAAAAGATGCAGCAGCTATGGTTATCTTACCTCTTGCTGTTAATTTCATTTATTAAATCTAGATTTCAGCAGATAAGTTCTTGTGCTTTCATTTTCTCTCCCAAGTTGCTTTTGTTGTGAGTTGTGACTTCACAATTCTTGGACAGTCTTAAGCTTGAGTTATCTAATTCAGTTTCTCATTTTACTGACAGTTGATGCGCTCCCAGCAACAGCTGTAAGCGAAACAGTTTAGAAACTTCAGTATAGTTTCCTAATTGTCAGTGTATAGGTAATGTAGGCACACTGGGCTAAATAATTAAAATAGTGCTTGGAACAGTAGTAGCCATGGAGAAAGATGAGTGCACTTCTGGAACTTAAGAACAAAGGAGTTGCCAAATACTTTACAGAAGCAATTTATCTTGAAGCATTTAAATTCTTTCTGAAAGATGGGAATTATAACTGGAATATATTTTGGTTTTTAGATCCAACAAGGCACCAGTATTTTGAGAATGGACTTTTAGTAATGCCAGTTAAATTAAAAAAAAATTCTTCTCAATAAATATTTCTCCAGTGCCAACATTTACCATTTTTAGAGCCAATTTCTTGAAAACTAGTCAGATAGCTCACCTTAAAGAGAAAGTAATTGTACAAAATCAGAGAATCATGGAATTGTCACGATTGAAAAAGAGCTCTAAGATCACCGTGTCCAACCTTCAACCCAAAAAACCCAAACCAAACTCAAAAAAGAAATAAACAAAACAACAACAGCAAAATATCAAAAAACCATCTCACTGGAGCATGTTCTGAAGTGCCTAATCTCCAGTTTTTTTTAGTACCTCCAGGGGTGATGACTCCACCACTTCCCTGGGGTGCTATTCATTTGTTAAGAAATGGAATCTGATTTTAGTTCTTGATGAACCAATAGGCACAGTACATTTTCTCCTTGAAGTTTTGTGGAGTTTGTTATGAACTGAAGATTATTCCAACTTTACATTCTTCACAAAGGTCTACTTAGAAGATAGTATTTTGAGTTCATCCAAGTAAAGTGCGAACTTCTAAGGTGCTCCTGAACTACTTAAAAGACGTTTTTATTGGTTTGGATTTAGGTGAATTAAGTACTTGAATATCATTAGTCTTTGTATTTAATAAATTTGAAAAAAAAATCCCCCACACCAAAAACTGAGAACAAGATAATATGCTCATGTGTTTATTTAAACAAGGTGTACCTGATATCCTAGTAATCCGTTGGTACAATTTATAACTTGATAGATTTGAATATGTTTAGAGATTTATGGCTTTTGTTTAAACTTTTTCTTGAAAATTTCCTGAGATAAATACACGTTAAGAAATACAACATCATGTATTTGGCCACAGGAGACCTTTTGTTTCACTCACAAGGTCAAATGGTAATTGTACAAACTCCAGGTACTGCAGTACTACAAGCTACATTAACAGACATTGTTTAAAATGCACCCAAATGGATGCATCGGATGAATATGTGCTCTGTGCCTCAAACACAGTAGGCACTTTTTTGCATCTTTAGAGGTTTAACTAAATCTGAATTTCAGGATATTAGCCTGTATTGAGTATCTGAATACTTAAAATTTTATTTTGCCCACCTTTCTTTATTTTAATCAGTTGTTAAAGTAACTTAAAGATTAAAAACAAAGATTGTTTTGTTATTTCCCTATGTATTTTCTCATTTCTTGTCTAAACCCAGCATTTTTAACATTGAAATGGGGGAAAACACATAGAACAAACCACAAATATCGATAGCATAGTAGTGTTCTTGTAAGATAAAAGTCTTTTCTTTTTTTTTTTTTTTTTTTTCCCCTCTCATTTCAGTGTGATCACTGTCTGCCATTGTACAACGACAAACCTTTCCGTGCCGGTGACCAAGCGCATGCCTATAATTGCAAACCTTGTCAGTGTTACAGCCATGCAGTAAGCTGCCACTATGATTTAGCAATGGATCCTTTTCCTCAGGAACACTACAGAGGTGGTGGTGGAGTGTGTGATAACTGTCAACACAACACGGCCGGTAAGTCACACACGAGGAAAAGTGGACTGTTTGTTTTACAGTCACTTTCTGGCGAAGTCTTGTGGCAGTGGAAATTAGTACTGCTCACTAGCCGACATTCCAATAAATTCTCTTGTATGTGAGTTTTTAAACTGCGCAGATAGAACGGTAATTACGTTTATGTCAATACTTAAGCTACAGGAAAATACTGCTAAAATTTGATCCAATCTTTTATACAACCTTCTGTGCAAAACACATTCTAATAAATAATTAGAATGCCTAGTTTCACAGCTGTTTCCTTAACACGTGCTAGAAAATTTAAATCCAGAATATAGTCTTTTTAGTAGAACCGGTTTAACAGATAACATATTAAAATGTTGCAAGGTTTTGCTCTAATGTCGGTTCCTTGCTTATTGAATAAAGGTTTCTATTCTGTTTAAGTAGTATATTTGAATACTTTTTTTTAAACAGTTCTCTTCTATTTCAGTTTTCTTGGCTTTGTCTGGTAAAGGGGGAAAAAAGAAAAGTTTCAGGTTCAACGATAATTTTTTCAAAAAATGTATAGGCATTTGCATGGCACAGCTTTTATATAAGTGCGGTATTACATAACAGATGGAAGTTTAATGGAGTAAAACATAGTTTGTAACAGGTTCATTGTTTCATATGCTCTGGATCACTAAATTGGCAGGTAGAGATGAAAGGTGCATTAAAATGGACGTCCTGAAAATTATAGAATTCTCTCAAAGGAATAGAGTCTTTAATTTTGAATTATACAGCTAATTTTAATGAATTGGAAGCCATAATGCATAACCTTTCTTTCATGCAGGAAGGAACTGTGAGCTGTGCAAGGATTTCCATTACAGACAAGCAGGTGCAGATCTTTCAGCCATTGATGTTTGCAAACCCTGTGACTGTTATGCAACAGGCACCAAAAATAAGAGCCTCCTGTGTAATAATGTAAGTAGCCTCTATACAGAAAAATGACAAAACGTTTTAATCAGCTGAGCAGACAGCAGTAAGATTTTGACAAAGTGTATTTAGATGGTAACTGCTTGATAAAAAATGCTTAAATTCAGCCTTTTCAAGATGATAATTGACATACATGAGAGACTGAAAGCTGAGAAAACACAGAAAGCAATTTGAGATGTACTGTTGAAGAGTTCTTCATCTAGATCAGCAACAGACAGAAAAGATGCTGTATAAATTTCCAGAAGTGGGTAGTAGTTCTAGGATACTAACAGATATCTGTGCCCTCAATAATGTTAAAGCATCCAGGTTTTGAGTGTTTTTGAAGGTCTTGATGCTGATTTAAAATTACTAAAAGATTTTGAAAATTCAGGCAGTAAGCTGAGCCTGAAATTGAACTAAAATTAAGCTTGTTTTCTCTGTAATAAGACAAGTATTGATCTCCCTCTTCATCATAAAGTCCATTTAAAAAAAAAAACCAACAAACCCACAAAGTGATACTGAAAAGAGAACACCATCAGCTATTCCTTGTAAACCTATGGACCTCATTGACATATAAGACACATGGTCTGATTATAAATCTATCCATAACTTTCAAAATGTAGATGTTGAAAAAAGCAGGAAAAGTGACTGAAATTTTGAACATATATTAGAGTTATATTGCTGTTTGTGTACTATTCACATGCATCCTGTCCATTACCAAACCCAGATTTTGGTAGGAATAGGTAAGAAATAACTTCATTTGACATGTATTTTAAAAGCATTTTAAAGATAAGACTTGTTCTACAGGGAACTGAGATACAGCTTCTTCAGCTAGTTGCCATATTTCCCATCACTTCTTTTTTTCCCAGCTTTTATCATAAAATAGTCTCTAGTATTTTTCTTGTTATTACAATTTCTTTAACAGTAAGCTCTTGTGGATGTTGTTGTATTTTCATCCTTGGTTCTATAGTGGTACAAATACATGCCCAGTTTGACTCGGTGCACCTTCACAGGACTTATGCATTGATGTATATGCTGAGTAATATGCAAATTTAGTACGCTATGTTTTATTTTAAATAATTTCCTGAAATGCAAGTAAGAATTAATTTATAATTTTCTGTCTTCTGAAGATGATAGCTCTTGCCAGCGTCACAGAAAAAAACCAACCAAAAGCCCAAAAAGCCGAAACACCAAACTTGAAAACCACAGGTATCATCCTAGGATTATTGTTAAAGGCACAGAAAAAATGAAAACAAATTCTCCTCTGTGCATCCGTGGGTTTTGGTGAGATGTTAACCTAAAACAACTTTAACTGTGATTAATAATTAGAGAAAGAGCAATTTACAGAAAACAGTGCTTTATAGTGAAATATACAGGAACGTTGATGAAGCTTCACTGTGAAAGTATGAATGAAGAGGTAAAATGGGAAAAATGGAGGCGACTCTATTGCTCAATAAAGCATCAGTTGACTGCTGCAGCAGAAGCAGAGCAGGGAGAAATGATTAAGAGGCATAAAGAATAGATTAATAAGGTTGGGGACTAAAGACTGAAATGAATTACATGAAATACGAAGGCATCGTAGAAGGAAGTGTTTCCAAATTTGACCTGTGGAAGATGGAAATGTAAGGAATAAGGACCCTACTTGTGAAAATTGTCATGTCACAGTGGTAATTTTCAAGGAAATATGCCCCCAAAATGAGGCACAATACACTTCTATTGCATAACTTAGTGTTTTCTGCAGTTCATCAACATTTTTTTTTTCCTTTAACATAAATTGCCAGTTGTGTTGTGAAATTAATCCATTGCATCACAAGTTAATCTATTGAATCACACAGAATATTTACTCATCAAATGAAGTGTTGTTAATGTAGATAGTTTACAGGATGGGTAGAAGAGCTTACTGTAACATGATTACTCCTATCTCGATTGTTTGGGCAGATCATGAAAACTTTATGCCTGTTCTGTTCACTGATTTCACTTTAGCCTTGGTGAGAAATGCATGTAGGTGGGTAGCATTTCTCCCCTGTACACATTCTCAGTTCTTCCACACCTGTACATCACGCTCAGTTACAGATAAGCATGTAACATATTTGTATTTTAAAGTGCAAGCATATTAAAAACTTCAAAATTATAACTTTATGGCTTATAGTAATGAGTAGGATTTTTAGAAGAGTGCTGTAGCAGTGCATCCATCAGCAGTTCGTTAGACGTTTTTTTGCAGAGCGAGGTCTTTGCTTGAGACTGGTGGGTACAAGAGAAAGAACCGCTAAAGCCTGATAAAATTTGTCCACTTCTCTGCTGGTTATTGACATCTAATCGGCGTAGAAAAGGTACACCCTGGTCACATCATCTTTGTGAGCGTTTGTCACAAAATACTTCAAACAATCAGAAAGTCCAGATGAAGTATTCGAAGTGCCTGAGTTTTATGAGAGTGGAAGAAGAATTGGCTGCCACCTTCCCTTCTCCCTAACCATTCACACATGAGGAAATTCTGCCAGAATACTGCTGATGTGATCATTCTTGCTCTATATGGAGAGCTGGAGATTAATTTCTTCTGGCCCTTATACCACAATCCTTGACTCATTTTCCTGTGCAGCTTTTTACCCAGACTGCTCTACAAATGTGTATATATTCAATCAAGCACAGCAGTTTGTAGTCCTTTCATGATTCTATTATAATATGCCATATATATTGGTATGGAAAAAAGCACTCTTTTCCAGAACATTTGTTCCTAGACAAAGCTGAAAGTGCTGCTAGTGTTTTTAGCTAGCCTTTGGAAGTACTGTTCTGGTCTCAGTGAATTTAGGCATCTTTCTTCACTCAGCTTCTGCTGATTTTCAAAAATTTACTCTTAACATGCAAATAAATATGTATCATATACTTATTTGTGGAAAGAAGCTGTACTTTATTGTAGAGGATATTGTTCAGAGTTGCAAAGACTTAATTGCCTTCTGTCAAGGTGGCAGCTGTTATTGTCTCGTGTTGCAAGAAAACTCTTTCTGAGGCATAAAGATGAACCAAACATTAGTTACTGTTTTCTCTGAGGAGTCAAATAAAAACAGGTTCCAGTTCCACCAAGTCAGATTTTGAACAGGCTTCAGATTTCACCTTTCTGTATACACCTTAAATACTGCTCTTTTAAAATCTTAATTTTTTGCTTCAGAATTTTGAATGTTTGATTTCATTTTTTGTACATGATGGAAAAGCTAGTTATTAACTAGCTGTGTATGTACATTTATTTTAAACCAAAGTAGAATCTTTATTTCTGATAAATTTACTTCTGAGATTATAAATTCTTTGACCTAAAATTAGAATGAGCATTCTCCTGTTCTCATTTTTCCACCCACACAGTTTTCAACCCATCTAGTGTGATTGACAATAAATAAATAACTAGAATGTGTGTTACAAGGGAAAGAACATAGGTAAAGTGCAGTTAATTAAGGGCATTTCAGTCAACAGATATATCAAAGAGTATAAGGAATATAAAGGATGCAGATATGTCAATTAAAAGTTCATGGGCATAGTGGAGGCCACAAAAAAATCAATTTATAAAACACTGTGTGTATTCTGAATCCTGGATTTCTCATCATGGAAGGCCTTTATTCTGATTACTAAAATGAAGAAAAAATTGGCTTTTTATGTTAAATAATTCCATGGCTTTATTTCCGATGGGCTTTGTACCATGGAATTGCTGGATTTCTGTGGCAGCAAAGTTATTTGGGGGATTTGGTCCACTCCCATCATTCGGAGTGTCGTGGGCAGAGGGTAAACACCTCATTTTACATTTTGAGCAGGAGTAGTAGAAAACTACTAATTTCTGAAAGTCATCATATGCAATAACAAGAAGAGGTAGCAGGGGAGTGAGAAAGAACTTCATTATTGCTGCTTATTCAATTTCCAATTCCCAAAGCTGACATACTGAGAATCCTCTTGGGTATTTTGGTGGTCAGACCATTAACCTCTGTGTGTGAGCCAGCACACCTTGCAGTTCTCATTTCCTGAACCGAAGAAAAAGGAAAGTCCTCAACCTTATTGTTCCCCCTTCCCACTTCCTAAGATTGCAGTTGACTGGATGCTGGGATCCTTCCCAAATTTACATCAAGTTTTTCACTTGTAATGAGGAGTGTATGATTAACATTTATATCAAAAAGGCAGAACATCGAGATTGGTACCAAGCAGTTGTGAAGCCAGCAATAGCAGGATGAATGGGAAGAATTTCATGCAGGAACTAAATATATACCTATGGGTCTTAAAATGTAAGTTTTAGGGCATTGCCAGTTGGTCAAGAGAAGTTGCTCCTGTCCTGGTAGATAGTAAATAATTGAAATTAGTAGTGACTCAGCCAGTCACAAAAGGGTTTTTTTGTCATGTGTTTTGGTCTTCAAAACCAGAACTTAATTTTGATAAAGTGAACTTTAAAAGTATCAGCTTTAGGTTTTTTTTTATTTGGTAACATCAAGCCACATCTTGTATTTTCTCTCCAGAATCGGAGCGACTGTTTATGTTTCTGGCAGTATGTCTCTTCTATTACAGACACCAAAGAATGGCTATTGGAAATTATAGGGATACCTAAGGAGAAAAAGATGTTTCTAACTTTCAGAAAGGCTTAGGCCACCTATTTTTTTTTTTTTTCAGCAAATTCCATTTTATACCTTATGAATCCATATGGTCAACAAGATTTTAAGTAGTCAGAAGATATATTTCTGAGATCATGATGTATACATGTTGAATAGTTACTAAATGAGTACTGTGGCTAAATAGTTTGCTATACCCTGAAAAATCATGAAGACAATTCTTTGGAAAATGTCACCCTTTGTTCTGCGTAGTTCAATCTTTTCCTAAGTCAGTTTAGTAATTGGACATTGGGAGGATCTGTGAACAGGCTTGTCTTTGAATTTGTGATTCTAGATGTGATGAGTTCAAGTGTCCTCTGATTAAAGAGTGGTATCACTATAGTCTAAAGCAATGTGAACTGCTTGGTGTAGCTTAAAATTCAGAAAACTGAAGTAGTTTGCTTCCTGATTAAGGACGGTGATGCTGGAGCTGCGATTTGTGCAGGAGGAAATTGCTTGCATACTTTTTGTAACTGCTTACGTTCAAGGATGTGGGACTAATGTGTATTTCGTAGGTAAATTATAAATGACACAAGGGATATATGCCAACTCGGCATCAGTGATTTTCTCTACCAAACAGCAATTGTAATTATGAGGTCCCAAGATACACCACCACTTGGTAGTTGTGCTCAGCTAGACTCATTTTCATAGTGAACAATCGAGAGAGATATTTTTCTGTAAGTCAGTACCAAGATGGTTGTGTTAATAGATGGGCTGTTTCTGTCTGCTCACTTTTTGGGTCAGAACCAGGCCTCTCAGGCATAAGCACCAAGAGGACAGATTCCTTTCTGCTCTGCTATAACCAGTATAATTAAAGTCTATTTCTTTAAATGACAGAGAGCATTTGGATCAGGGGAAGGTGGGAAGGTTCATTAATATCTGCAGTGCACAACTGATGAAGTCCTGGTAAACAAAATATGTAAATATTAATTGCTACCAGTATTCTTAATGATACCATTGTTTCCAGAATAAACGAGATTTACAAAAATAGTGATAGCCACTTTGCTACGTAACTCACTTAGATTTTTATGTAGTTATAGAAATAGGTTTTTTCTACCCATTTTTGTGTAGATTTTCATATTATACCCTGTTTCTGCAGCATTATAAACATCTAGCAGCTTGTATAATTTCTTTGTAAAAGTATCAATTGCCAAGTATTTCACAGTGCTTCTGGATTATTTTCATGCTGCTCTGTACAGAGAAATTATTTTTATTTCCCATTTTTAAGCCAATTTTTCCCTGAATTAAGCCAAATTTTCGTTCCTAAAATTATGCAGTAACCAACTTTAATATGAACTTGAGAGTGTGTATGTACCTTAATTTTGCTTTCCTTTTAGCTAAAATTCCAGTTCTTTAAAACTACTTGTTTATTGCTTTTTACTGTATTTTTTCTAACTTGTGTGTTGTACTCTTCAAATATTTGAGCTCAAGCCTTATCCATCCTTCTCATGTCCTAAATATGAAATTCCTTTTTAGTACACGACAGAATGACATTTACCTTTTCTGGAGTGGTATTGTATTGTTCGTATTTAATTTGTGGAGGCTCGGTATCACTTCCAGGTTATTTTCTGCATTGTTGTTTCTTCACAATTTTTCTTTATTTCATGTTTGATGTCTCCTTGCTGTGCATTGTGTTTTGAACTTCTGCATTTACTTCATCTTTACTGATTTTTAGAATAATTGCACAAAAAGTGAAAGCGATGTTGAAAATCAACCTGCTGAGGGTGATGCCAGACCAGGGTACATGACAACAGCATCAAAACATGGCCAAGTTGCTCGTAACAGGGTCCGTTGATAACATCAGACAAAGGAAAGTGATAAATCAGGTCCAGAGTTCATCCAGGAAGTCAGTGTGGAGCCAGCAGGAGATGAGGCTGGAGACATGGCTGCAGCCTAAGTCCAAAGGAACCCTCTGGGAGGCAAGGGATGGGCACAACTGCAGCATAGCCCATGTGAGGTGTGGGTGCTCAAATGGAGCTTATCTGGAGCTCCTGGGCAGAGGATGTTAGTGGAGGCCCCAGGTGAGGCTGTTCAGGAGACTGGTTGATATCCTCAGGGTCATGGTGGTGCTGGCTGTGTGTCCCCTCAGGTGGAGTGATTTGTGAGGCTTATAAGCATATTCTCTCCTCTGTCTTCAAAGTTTGCTACTGAAAATGTTGAGCTCAGCATCCAGGGCGGGTGATTCCAGAACCCTACAAACCTTCCCAGTTTTACAAGTACTTTTTATTACTTTTTTTCTCCCTCCATCTACACTTTTTGTCTGGAGCCTATTTCTCAATTTTTTCCTCAAAAATTCTGCACAATTAGTTGAAGCGCATGGAGGATATGAAGGACAAAACCTATATAATACGGGTACGTTACAATCACGTATTTCCCTTGGCTGATATGTCTTTTATAATGCCACGCTTACCATAAAAGTCAGGGTTAAAGTGGACTTACATAACTGAACTTGTTGCTCTGTATTTTGGAGGCTAAAATTCAATAGATGTCTTTCATCTTGATGTGCTGTATTTACAAAAAAATGGCTGAAGAAGCAGAACGGAAAGGTTTCGAGTCACTCGCATCTAAGACAAAACCAAACCAGTCTCTTGTGAATACAATCAGAGGCTTGTTTTTGTCTTGTCTATAGAATGTCTGCTTTTCTGCTTGATTTTTTTTTTTTTCACAAGACTAAAATAAAATCAGTATTATAGAAGAATGTCAGTAGATTATTTACAGATCCTCTAATCTGGTGTATAAAACCTATTTTCAGATCTATTAAGAAATAATCTGTCAGCCTCCCTCTCTACCAAAAACTTTATTTCCTATGCCTTCCTTTAACTGCCATGAAGGACTTCAGTTTTTTTACAATCAGGAAGCCAGTTGCCACTTGTATTGAAACTTTTTGAAAACTCTTTTTTACATCACAGCAAAGTAGGAGGAAATTTTTGTAAGGAAATTATTTTATTGGCTGCTTCTTGCAGAATATTCAAATTGTATTCTTTAGTTGGCCAAATATTGCTCTCTTATTCTGAAGAGTTATATTTTTTTATGCTGGCATATTTTTTTTTTCCCCTATTAACATAAACTTTGGGGACATACATTTTCTGCAACTGAATGGGATGGAAATTACTACTCGTAGCAGGTCGACACTTAAAATTATGCTGAAGATAGTGATGCTCTTAGCAGTGATCTACACACTTGTTGCATCCAGAAATGTCTACTGTCTGCTCCCAATTAGACTTGGGTTTCCATGTATTTGTGGTGAGAACAGTCATACTGGATAAAGTGAGGCTTTCATCTAGCACAGCATCCTCTCGGATAGTTTCCAGAAGCTGGTGTTAAGAAGCATCATCCTTCCATTATATACTTTTCTAGATTCCAATTGTTTTGTGATTTTGGGAGCACCTGAGCCGAACTCAGAGGTTTCATCTGAGTTGTCATGTTTGGTGTCCATGGATGCAATTAATCTGACTTACTTTTTTTCTACACACTTGAAGTGTATAGAAAAAGTACTTTTTCATTCATTTGAGTTTGTTTTCTGATCCTTTCCTGGGTGTTCTGACCTCCTTCTATTGTGAGAAATAACGAATGTTCATTCTGTAAGCCATTCCTGAATTTGTAGACATGTATTCCTTCATCTTAGTTACCTCTTTCCAAACTAAAAAGCCTAGGTTTTAGTCTCTCTTCATGTGTACCCTTGCTTATCTACTCACTCTGTGGCCTCTCTTATTTCAGAGAGGATAACCAGATATACAAATTGTGCAAAATGTTGATACATGGTAAATTTTTATGACAGAATGATGTTTTCTGTATAATTTTCAGTTCTTTTCCTGTTGCAATTTTAACTGCCTCAGAGCTTTCAAGTGATTTTTAGGGAAATGGAGCAGCTTTAACAGCTCCTTTCTTAGGTAATTTTGGACTCATCACTGTCTACCTATAGTCAGCGTTGGTTTTCCCCAGGCATTAAGTTTGTACTTCTGGTGGAGGTTATCCTCTTAATTAACTTCCTTATGTTGATCTGATTTCCACTTTCTGCAAGATGGCTTTTTACATGTAATGCTGTCCTTCATGTGGTCTTTTTTTGGAGTAACTTTAAAGTCTCTTTGGATGTGGGTTATATATTTGCTGAGTACTAAAGGTACAGTTATATAACACTTGCTATTGTATATTCAGAGTATGCTATGAACACTAACACAAAATGTTTCTTTCACAGTTATATCAAACTAAATATTTCTCTTCATTTAGGATTAAACTCAATTTCTTTTCACATGTGAGTTCTCGGAATGGCTGTGATGCATGACTGGGTGTCTTATAATAAACTAAGTATCTAGATCAAATCCGGTCTAAATGG
Organism: Baryphthengus martii; assembly: GCA_013396935.1. Classification (NCBI taxonomy): domain Eukaryota; kingdom Metazoa; phylum Chordata; class Aves; order Coraciiformes; family Momotidae; genus Baryphthengus; species Baryphthengus martii. The sequence continues at coordinate 351,038 of VWZK01015532.1, read as the reverse complement.
GAATAACTTGAAAATCCTTGTTGCTGTGTTTTCTGATATTGTGGTCTATTAACTCTTACCTTTTAGGACTTGCTGTTCTTTTGCCTTTTCTCCATAAAATATTGTTTTCTTGCCTCTTTATCTTCAACTTCCTGAAAAATGTGGCTGATACAACAGTAGTAGATCTCTATCATGAAAGCATGTTGAAGAGGTTTTGTTGGACTACAGAATCCTTTTACAAGGAAGGGGTAGGAATACATACTTCTCTAACTTTCATTTAGGGTTTTCTGCATGAAGGATTTACTGCTAGATGTTGAAATACACTATTTTATCTTATATTAATAAAGCTTAGAGCTTCATTGTAGATTGAAGGGTATGATGTTAACATTTATTTTAAGTGGAACTTCCAAGTAGCTTTGTGCGTAATGCCTTGCCTGTTGTTTCAGCTTTGCTGGACTCGTAGGTTTAAGATGAAAAAGACAACCGTTAAGAGAAACTTTTGTTCTGGTAGCTAATTAAAAGCAAAGTACATTGAACTACAGCTGTTGTAGATGATGATGGAGATTAATAACTAGTTTTAAATCACTGTCCTTTTTCATATTTGTAAATGTTTACACTGAAAAAAAAATACGCTGACCCAAAGAAAATGACTTATAATGCAGAGTTTGTTTGCTAAGATCTCTGAATTCCCTAGAACACTTGAGTTAGAAAAGTTAGTTTTTGTTCCTGGATTATGAATCTTACACCTTCTGCCAGTTCACAACTCCTACACTTCTGTGTTGCTTTGACTCCCTGTTCTCATCTGTGTTGTGTATTGACTGATACCTTCCATTCATTTCCTGATACTTGTGCCCTTGCCCTTTCCCAGTGATCAGTTTGTAAAATGATGAATACAGAGATTTCTATTATTTTTTTTTTTTTTTTTTTTTGTCTGTCTGAGGTNTTTTTTTTTTTTTTTTTTTTTTCTGGCTGTCAGAGGTTTCAAATTGAGATAACTTGTGCAAGATTAAAGGGCTCCTGGAAAACTATGAGACAAATACTTCCAGATCATGGCCCAGTCACAACAAAGGATGTCTCCACTCCTTCCAAATAGCAATGCTGCCCATTTAGGGAGTGGGAGAGGGCCTTTATACCCCACCATTGAAGTGGAACACTTGAATTTCAGCTGAACCTAAAAAAAGAAGGAAAGGATTTTGGACACTGAGCTGTTGGGTCACATCCTTCTATAAATGAAGAGAAAAATTATCTTAGATGAGTAATCAGAAAGGAAATCTTTCAACTTTGCCTTGTTCTCATTTAACATTTTCACTGAAATAAGCGTATGGTCTGAACAACAACAAAAATTGAAACTTGACCTTTGAAAATGATAGTGTTTTGCAGTACCTGTGAGTCAAAAAAAATATTGTTTATTTTAGTAGGAGTCACCGTTTATACAATGCAGTTTGGTAATTGTTCTTTGCAGTTTTCTCTATCCAGATGGTAAATGTTGCCTTGTTGATTACTCAATTCTTCTTTCCTTCTGTTTTGAGAGAACAGAACTTTTAAACTCTATTTAAAAATCATATAGTTTCACTGTTTAATATTTCATTTTTCTCTCTCTCAACAGATTAAAAGAGTATGCGTTACACTGGCTTTTTTTTTTTTTTTTCTGTTCCATGTAAAGTATTCTCCTCCCCGACTCATACTCCCATCCTTGTTGCTAATGAAGGTATAATCTAAAAATAGATATGTTCATCATTCTATAATATTTTGTATCTTTCTAGATTGGAGGCCAGTGTAATTGTAAGAGACATGTGTCTGGCAGACAATGCAATCAGTGCCAGGAAGGATTCTACAATCTACAACAGTCAAACCCTGATGGCTGCAGTCCCTGTAACTGTAATACCTCTGGGACAGTCAATGGAGATATTACCTGTCACCAAAATTCAGGCCAGTGCAAGTGCAAAGCAAATGTTATTGGTATGTGTAATGCAAGAGTCTGGAGACATTTTTCTTGTTTTCTCTGGAAATAGAACACACTTGATTTCTAAATGAAAAGTGTAGTAAACGACTGAAAGCAGATTACAAAAATGAATGAAATTAACTGTTGAAAAACTATTAGTTTAATAATTCTATCAAACTACAGCTTGAAGCTTAGTTTAATCAAGCCTTTAGAAGTTTCTTTACGGCATAGCTACATTAGCTTACAGAGCTCCATACTAATAAGTCACAGAAATAATGTAATTTGCTTACTGCGTAGATGTTTCTTTTAGGAAATTAACACTTTTTCAAAATGTTTTATACTTAATGAGTTCTAAGCAAATCGTTTCTATGCTAGTTTTCTTAATAGAGCAAAATAAATGGATTTTTTTCTCAAAAAATTCTGTGCTACAGGGTCCTTTGTGATAAATCTATCAATTTTTTTTCTATTATATTTCTTTGAACTGTTCCTATGAAATGCAAAATAAGTCAACATAATTCCACAGATCATGTACATAGCTAGGGTTAGTTATCAAGGGCCACATAATTTTAATTTTGTAATTCAATGCCAAGCTGATTATAATAAACTGCTACCTTCTGCGTTATTTATCATTTTTTTTACAAGACGTGCTTTTTTGTTTGTTACTCCCACAGGTATTTTTCAGAAATTAGATTTGATTATAGCAATTTATTACTTCCAGCGTATTTGAGGGGAGCCACAGCCACATAAGGACAAAATTTATCAAGTGCCCAAAATACACAGTATACATAATACACTTTGAAATGTTGATGTATGGGAATATTATGCAAGGAGAATTTCCTGATAAAGTGAGCCTTGCATGGTAACTGTACATGTCTCAGACTATACATATGTCTCCAGAAAGAAAAAAAAGACAGATCCTTTTTTTACTTTGTTATTAACAGAATTAGTAATCTATTTTTAATTTAGCTAACCATGCTTGTGGGTTATATTAGCAGTGTTAAAGTGTATTTTAATTTATAACTCACCAACTTGTGAGTATTGACTTAATGGAAATACGAGTCTTTGTTTCTTCTTTCTTGTAATTTCCAAAAACAAAAACAAAAAAGCAACAAATAATGAAAGTAACTCTAAGCAGTCATAAGCCGGAACAGTTTCTGTCCTCTTTCCTGCGGAATGCCAAATAGCTATTTTTTCATACCATAAAAAGAATTGTAAGAATAGAAAATAACCTCTGTGCTTCCTAAACCCAATCTCTACATTTGATAAAAAGGACTCCAGAGCATTCCTAATTGTATTTATTTTTTTTTTTTGCCTACATTTGATGTTTGCATCTGTGTGAACCTTTCTTAGCTCAGTGAGATTTTAGTATACAAGAAATACACACTCCGGTTCTCACGTATTTGATTGTCTACATACTGTTTTAAATATTGTCTCCCTTTGATGGAAACAGTAAGAATTATTTTTATGTCCACTGAAGTAATAATAGAATAAGTGTGTAAATCTAAGCTTTCTGCAAATTTATCTGTAACTATGATGGGTGGCTGTAGTTATGCAAGTGTTTGTTTGTAGGATAAAGACCTAATTCTTTCTAGACTGGATTCTCTTTTTTTGTTGTTGTTTTCCAAGCCAATTGTAAATAAGCTTCTGTATGTTGAAACGTGTGCAGCAAACTTTAACAAAGAGCTTTCCTCTTTGGCTTTCTAAATTGGTTTTTAGAGCAATCTGTCTGTTGCCATTTTATCTATTTAAACAAACACGATAACGGAAAAAAATGCAACTATGGACCGCAGTGTTATGAAACATGAACTGTTAGAGTTAACACAACTGTTAAATCTTACTAATGATTCTATCACCAGTAAAATACATTAGCACCAATAATTTTATTAAAGTAGGTCATTCATCTAGAACAAAAAGGTAGAAGAATGTGAATTAAATGCCAAGCGTGCTAACTCCCCTGTACTTGTTAACATTGAATGTGATGCCCTGTAGGCCTTCCTCAGTATCGTTAGGAATAGATTACCTGTCAGGAATATGTATGGCATATTCAAATAAGCACTGCGCATATTTTTAAAACTGATATGATATGAATCCATGTAGACCAATTTTAATAGTTCAAAATGAGTCATAATTCTTGTTAACAATACAGTTATTTTTAAAATTTGCAGCAATAGTGGTCCTTTTTTATTTTCCTTATTGAAATTAAATGATATGCCTTAGGTGAGTCATTCATCACTGTTAAAGGAACTTGCCTTCTGTTGGAGTTTTGGAGTTTTTATCCATATGTATAATGCATTTCCTACCATTTTTAGTTTTAGTTTTCTACCCGTAAGTTGCCAGATTTATTTCTGTATGGGTTTGTATTATTTTTAAATGTTGACAATGTTTTGCTAGAACATAGTATTTATATTTTTCTGTATGCAACAATTAAGTGACGGTTTCATAGTGAAGGATTTTCCCAGTGCAAGGGAAAATACATAACTCTGAATTTGCATTTTTCGTGCAATAATCTAGTTTGCTTTCTTGTAATGTACATTTTATAAACTAAAATACAAATACCATCCCTTGGGGCAGGGATAAAGCAAGCGAGGACTGTGAAAACAAAGCTAATAAAGCTACAAGATGAGTAAAAGAGCTTAGATTTTAATGTACTGCAGGAGTTAACTGAATCATGCATTAGGATAAAAATATTTCATTTTGCATTGTGGAAAACCTTTTCTGCTTTCATTCAGGGCTAACAATAAACACTAAGGTAACTGTAATCAATGTTAAAACTGAAGTACAGTGTTAAGTAAATCATTCATCGTAATTCATCTAACTTGTCTTGTCCTAGAGTGTATTTAATGTTTTAATATATAAAATCTGTTATCGGAACAGATTGAGAGCCCAGTGGAATTCCCTGTATATTGCATTTCTACGACGCACGGTGAAGAGTTCACGTGCGCGTTGATTGCGCAACAGGAGCTGGTCTGAGGGACAAAGAGATTAATTCTGGTTTGTCTTAGAAACGTTGCAAAGAATCTCTTGCAGAACTATCTTAAATTGTATTGTGGAGACAGCAGAAACATGTTGCTTCTGAAACAAATTGGAAAAGTAAACAGATTTTTGGGATGCCACTGTTACTCAATCGATTTGTGCAGCCCTGCCATTCCTGTTAATTATACTGGTAAACAATATTGGTATTTTCCGTTTTATTTTATTTTCAAGTGTAGTATACTTAAGTCTTTTTTAAAATTTAAATTAATGGCTTTTCAGTTGTTGATTTTTTTGTTGTTGTTTTTTTTTCTTTTTTTCTTAATACCTCTTCTCTTTCCAGGTCTTAGGTGTGATAGTTGCAATTTTGGATTTAAAGCTCTCCGATATTCTAATGAAGATGGATGTGAGCCTTGTTGGTGCAACAGCCATGGCTCAGTGAGCCAATTCTGTAACCCTCTCTCCGGGCAGTGCAATTGTAAAGAACGAGTCAAAGGGCTTCACTGTGACACCTGCATGGACAGCTTTTATGGGCTGGATGTAACTGGTTGTAAGGCTTGTGAATGTAACGTTGAAGGGTCGTTTTCTGGAACCGTGTGCGATGCGAAGACAGGGCAATGTGCATGTAAACCAAACGTTGGAGGAAGGCAATGTGATGAATGCCTGGATGGCTACCACAAAGCACAGGAAAATCATTCCTTTGTTTGTCTGCCATGTAACTGTGATAAGGCAGGTACGGTAGATGGCTCTCTGCTTTGTGACAAATCAACAGGACAGTGTCCTTGCAAAGCTGGTGTAACTGGCCTTCGGTGCAGTCAGTGCGTGCTTCATACGTACAACCTCAGCGTGAGCAACCGCCTCGGCTGCCAGCGTTGCGACTGCGACGCTCTGGGCACGTTGGCAGGAACGGTTTGTGACCACGTTTCTGGACAGTGTGTCTGTTTGCCCCAGCGTCAGGGGAGAAGGTGTAATGAATGTAAACCAGGTAAGGAAACTGGGAGACAATCTAATGTCCTAAGTTTTGCTTTCTTGGCTATCATCATAGTTCCTACACTTTTTAATAGGGGTTTAGACAGCTTCGTGTCTGACATTTCGCTGACTTACGTTATTAATTATTTTTCCATTTCTTCCTGTGTGAGCGAGAAGGAAGTATTAGTGTCTTGATTGCTATCAAATATTCATTCTGTTGCCGGAGTTTCTATAATTTGTGTTATTACTGCAGTTTCCACCTGTCTAAAGTAACGTTAGGCTTAGTTCTGCTAGATATTGAGAAAATATACAAATTGTCATGGCTCATTCACTAAATAAGAGGTAAACTAGCAAAGTTTGATGAGCAGCAGCTATCCGGGTAATGAAAAATGTGGATTTGGAAGGCAGAGTGCAAGCTCTTCAGGAAGGGCACTTCATGCTTAAAGCTGAGCAAGACGGGAGGCGCAGAGATGGTTGCTGAAACTTTGATAAGGATGGCAAACGTGCCACGTAAAAAGCATTCACCTGCCTCGCTGTGTTGAGCTGTGCTGGATTTCACAAGGGCTGCTTACAGTTCAGCCCGGTAAGTAGATGAGACTGCAGTTGCTATGTATCAGTTCAAGATTTTGTACCATGTTACTGTAAACAGACTTTAAATGTTCATTAGAAATGGGAAATTCTGTGGTTATTTTTTAATGTTTTTGTTTTAAAAAGTAGGTGGGTAAAGTGAAACTCCAGGTAATATTAACCTACCCTTAGTAATAATATTAAAGAGATAGATTTAATTCAAGTTAAATACATATGCAATTTATTAAAATAGCAGGTCACATTAAAAGGTACATTATAGCTCCATTGGTTTTAATATGCCATTCAATAATTTGAACAGAGGTTAAAAAAGCTGCTTAACCTCCATTAAGTATTTTTAAAAATACTTTCATTTAAATTATTTTAGATACATATAATAATAAATAAGGCAGCATTCTGGTTTTTTTAGTTCCTCCTCCAGTGCTATTTGACCTGCTAACCCTCTACAGCAACCACTTAATCAGAGATCGGCAGAGGAGTGGTGTCAAGGCTTCCCGAGTCAGTGACCGCCCTTGTCCTTGAAAAAGAAAGGCCAGGGTTTATGAAGAACTAAATGGTTTAAAAAGGTTTAATTGGTAGTATGAACAGTCTGGTTTGTAGAAAAGCCTACATAGCACTCAAAGGAATGCTTCCACAATAGTTCCTGTTTAAAAAAAAAAAAAAAAAAAAGAAAAAAATCTTCCTGTAAGAATTATTGTTAATTTTTGAAAGTAATATGTATAAGCACGTATGTGCTGAATACTGAGCACTCTTCTGCAGGTGAAAATGTAAATTCTTATCATTGTATTGTTTTTAGCAGAGCACAGCGTACTACGATATTTTCCCTGCCATTTTAGTGTTGATCCCAACGTGAGCTCATTCAGACATTTAATGTATCTAAGTTTTATACAAGTATTCTTTGTTAATATGTTCCAAAGAAGAGTTTTCTATAAAGCATTAGATGAGTATAGCCTGCTAGTAATACTGGTATTAAGTTGTAGGAGTATGGAAGAGTTTAGTTGGTTTCCAGTACTCTAAGCATGCCCTACGGCTTCGCTTTGGGATAAAGATACGGAAATGTACTCCAAGTACATATGTAGCCAACACAGCCTAATTAAAAGCACACAAATAATTACCTAAAACTGTCAGTCCTAAAACCATACTGATGTCTTCTTTGACATTTCAACTCAGTGGTCCAAGATTCCTTAGTGGAATACAGGTCTTTATTATTCTCTGTAGTTGTAAGTTTGTTAGTGATGTTTAAAGTAGCGTCCCCTTGTAGCATGGTTTCTGTGTGCTTCGTTAACATGTAGAGGTTTCCAAAAGTTACCCAAATCTTAATGCAGGAAGACTTGCAATGGAGAAAAACTGTAACTGGATGTAACTGCAGGAAATTATTGTATTATGAGATTTTTTATTTATTTGTTTAAAAAAGACCCACATCTTTCTGAAGAATTCAGCTGTGTATTTCATATGTTAGTCTTTATCCGTGACCTGCTGTCTTCCAGTTTATTCTCATACAAGTAATATTGCTGGTAGATTTCTGTACACTTACACTTTTTATTTTTTTTTTTTGACTAACGGTGTATGCAAAGGGAAGAATACTTGATTCTAACATGACACCAAATAAAAGAATAATTTTACCTTGTATACAAACTTGCTTTTGAGGCATCCTAGGTTGTAATGATAGAAACCGCGTCTTTCCAGCCCTCAAAAAGTTTGTCCCTGCCTCATTCTGGGACTGTGTTGCCACACTCACTGGGATTTGTGCCATACAAATCCTGTTGGACACAGGTGTTGAGTGCTCTTATAAGAGCAGCAAAGCTGTCAAAAAAAAAAAAGGCATTTTGTAAGTCACTTTTCATGGAACGGTGCATAGTATGGACAAGACGTAAACTAGCATGTAGGATACGTGGCTTGGCAGCAATACTGACTTTTTGTGTACGTACTCCCTGTCTTTGTGGCCAGAAAACTGTTAAGTATGTTGTGACGATGTTGTCAGTGTTGTTAACTCTACATTTTGAAGCACAGGCTGTGGTTAAGAAATGAGCATTACTGCCATAGGAATTGTTCAGGTGTTCCTTTTCCATGAGCTATACGGGAGGAGAAATAGTAGGAGTATGTTTTAAAAAGGACGCCGAATACTTTGCTATGACTTTCATTCTTCCTTTTGAAGGAAGAGTATATTTGATTGACAAATGTGATCAGTTATGGTTGAATTGGAAAAAAATTTGATAAAGAATAAGCATAATGCTAGTTATATACGTAGATCTTGTAGAGATTTGCAGTGGCTGTCTTAAAATTGGAAATTGGCTCTATTTTACAACAGTGGATCCTTCATAAAGCAACTTTTATGAGCCCTTCTAACCTTGCTGTAAATTAAGCTTGCATTAAGTTGTTTCTTACTCTTCCCTGCTAAATTCTAGGTGGTGGAGGTAAATAATAATAATGGGTATGACAAGCAGTGTGCGTTTGAATCCAATGTCTCTTCTCTTACTGTCTACATTTAATCATGTTAATTTGACTTGTAAATTAGTTGGGGAAGAACTTTCTCCCATTTTCCAATCCCTCACTTTTACTTAAAAAAATTTCTTAATGTTACTTGCTGCTTCTGAAAAAAAAATAATTGTGGTAGTCTCCAGAAACTTAAAGTTGTAGACCATTTATAAAAGAGAATTATCAAAAAATATCATGCCAAACCCTTCAGTGCTCTACAGTGGTTTAGGTGGTATGACATTAGAAGAGCCAGGATGTGTAACATTAAGGTATAGATTCTTTATAATTGTGTATTTCACTGCTATGACAAGAAACCAATATATGCTGTAGTGATCAATCCTGCTCAGTTAAAATGAATTTATTTTGTAAATCTGCTTATTTACCCACTATAATATTTTCTTAGGCGTTAGTTTCATGCAAAATTTCAGATGGACAAGAATCTATTTTAGCCTGAGCGCTTACCGTTTACTGCAACTATAAACTGGGTTCTGAAGAAGTGCTTTGACCTTCTGCAGGAGTCCAGGCTTAAACTTGTTTCCTAGCTTCCTCTTATTTGCTTTGAGTGGAGTCGTTCATTGTGCTCAAGAGTGACATTGCTGAGAAATGGTCTCCCCTGTTTATGCAGAAGATGGGCAGTGTGCTGCGCAGACGACGGCAGTAGGAGATAATACATGCTGCCTCACTAATAACTTGAAGCTATTCAGTCTCCGTGGTAGCTCAGTTTGGGGCCTCTCTGGAATAAAGTGCCAACAGCATGATTTTTTTTTTATGATGCGAATGTATGTTAACTGGAGACTGATATCACTTCACTGTCCACTTGAGATTTATCTCACTGAGGACCAGAGGCTAAACTTGAACAAAGATTTGAGCAGTAAAATTCTAATGTTTTCCATTTGTTTAGTTCCTCTGCTATTTGGATATGAGCTCACAGTGCAGCGCTGTTGCAAAGACAAAGAATACCACCCTAGGGGTGTATATATAAAGCTATCTTTTGTAAGACAAAATAAATAATCGGGCCTTGGGTGATATGACATGTTACAATACAATTTTGACTCTTTATTATAGAGCAGGACATCAGGAAGTTATTGGACAGCGGAAAGATTCAGTAAATAAGAACATGACTAAAAAGAAACTGATTGAACTTTATCTGGAGAGAGAGGGAAAGTATCTGAGAAGCCTGTGCAAATACTGCATATCTGAGTAACGGCTGAAATTCTTCTGTTGAGGTTGTGCACTAACCATAATATCCAGCTGACAGAGATAGAAACTCCTATCTTAGCATGGCCCTGTCTTAGGATTGGTGTTCAAAAATAGGTACTTGCAGCTGGCTGGTGCCAGTTAATACTGTGCCACCATCGTAGTTTGCAGAATTCTCATACGTTTTTAATCAACTGTTACACTCTGGGGTGAGGGGCGGGGAAAAAAAAAAAAGCGCGGAGCAATTTCTGGGAAAAACCCAGTTAAATGTTCATTAATAATCAGGTAAAAATAGAAAATCATTTTGGAAAATTATATAATTATTTTTCTTTCTTGGATGCCATTACATTTTGATCAGACTTATAGAATATAAATTGTTAAGATTGGAATAAGTCCATAGATAACAAAATAGATTATGCTAGTGGTACAGCATCATTAAAAAAAATGCATGTAAAAGCTCTTTTGTTTGGAGTTTCAGGAGAGGCTGTGAATAATGGGTAAATTCTTCAATGACCAGATTAGAGGTGTATAAACTTTATCTAACTGTATTTATCAGTAATGTGTTAGAGACTTGCATAGATAAAGATTGCTTGTGAGGGCAATAGGATAAAAGATGGAATAGCAGAAGCATACCAAATGTACTGTGGGGAAGGTGAAGTGAATGCTCCAGTTCATAATTTGAAATAATGCTGGAACAGAAAGATAGCGTTCAGATAAGTAACTTGTTATCATCAGTTTTAGTTTCTGTGCAAGTATTTGTGTAAAATACAAACGCTCTGTGTTGAGAAGTAAAATACAAATTTTGCATAGACCTAGGAGTTCTCATCAAATGTAGATTTTCCTAAGAAACATCATCATGTTTCAAGGATTAATCCAACCACTGATTGAGAAAAATTAAGAGAATTTCTTAAGAAACTATGTGCATTTCTTGTGGTTGGCAGCTGGCCACCGTCAAAGATGAAATCCCAGCCTGGACGCTACAACTCTCTGTCCTTGTAGATTTTGTTGCCACTGTTTGTGGTACATTCATTAGTACCTCTCGTGTCCTTGAAGTCTTTGCTTTCCCCACAGACGCATTAACATACTCCCCATATCTTACCTTTGCTCTGTCTAAAATAAAGTCTGAAGAGAGAGAATAAAAAAAAAAAATAAAAATCAGATTTTGCAAGCGGAGAATGAATAATAGCTTTACAATGTGCCAATGGGATTGAGAAGCTCGGCTCTGCAGGAGGACTATGTTGTTTTATTTGAGCTGCTGTGTATGTTACCTCAGCTTTTGTTCTGTTGTTTCATCCCCCATTATACACAAGTTAATGTTAATCTTGCTGTGTTCACTTTTTGCATATTTCTTCTTTTCAAAATCCCTTTCTCTTCCAGGTTTTTATTTTTCTCCATCCAGTGTCACTGGCTGCCTGCCATGCCTGTGCCACATCGCTGGTGCAGTGAATCAGATCTGTGATAAACTAACTGGCCAATGTCTTTGCCAAGATGCCTCTGTAACAGGACTGACATGTGAACGTTGCAAAGAGCTTTATTTTGGATTTGACACTGTGACAGGGAGGTGAGTGGGGTTTTTTTTACAGGTCACTTATAACCTTCATGTTACATTTTTTTTTTTCCTCGTAGTAGCTCATTCAAAGATTTAGTGACAATGAGAAGATGTGCTATAGTTACATTAATCCTTCAGATTCATGAGTGCCCTCTGATTTATGTGGGGTGCATTATGCAATGCTTTGCGCTCTCATCAGCAGAAGGAAATAGAAATTTTGCCACAAATTTAAATAGAAACAATGTGAAAGCTGTATAATGCTATCTAATGTTGTAGGTAATTTTTAATTGCTTCTCTATATTTCATCTGCATCTTCAGTAAGTTGTGTTGGTTTCTGACGTGTGAATCGTTGACTATTAAAATGCAGATAATGTGCCATTTCTGTAACTGGTGAATGAAGAGCTCAGAAAAATATTTTAGGGGAAAAAACGTAGGAAATACAGATATGCCTGTTTTTTCAAATTTCTTTTAGTAGCAGCAGTAGAAATACTCATAGCACCTTTCCTCTTAAAAATCTGTTTATCTGAAGCGGTGTATTCTTTTTCAGCATTTAGTTATGTGCCGCAGGGTAAATTGTTTATCTAATGTAGCCTGAGGCCTCTAGGTACGCTGAAATTATATGGATATATTCCCTGGAAAGTAAGGGGGGAAATATATCTATAGGTAGTGCATTGTTATTCCAACTATTGCTCTATCTTTCTATTTCAGGATTATCTTTCTTGCTTTATCCCACAATCTCAGTTTCCTTTTAAATATCATCCATAAAGATTGCACAGGTCTAATACTATCATATTTTCACGCAGGCTGGTGGTGTTAAATCGTTTTGTTATATTTAGTATTTTTGCCTTTAAGAAAAACAACCTGCAAACCACAGGCAGAAGCAAAATCTGTACAACATTCCTCTCCCTGTGCTCCTTTCCCCCGGCTAGTGTGGGGTAGACGTGCTTTTAGGCAGTGATTATCAGCGCCGTCTTGCGTATATTTCATATTTTTCTGCATATTTTTCGCTTTAACTTTTATGTTGCTGTCACTCATTAGGAGATTTTTAAAACTATTTTTACTGTTGTGGGTCACAGAGGCATTCGCTAATGACCGTAAAGTAATCTGTAGGAATAAGGACTTGCTATTTTCTCTTCCTGTCAGTTCTGATGGTAAGAAATTAAATCTGTGCAATATTAAGGTTCCCTTTTAAATATGTTTTCTTTATTATTAACAATCTTTTGTAGGTAGTTGGAACAGATTTCTCCCCCCCACCTCAGTTTTAGCTGATGAGAGTTTTATGTCTGTTAAGCAATAGCTTTCCTGAACTAGATATTGTCATTCAGTTACCTGCGTTTTGAGCTGTCTTCTCAAACTCAAAATGTGGAAATATCTGGAATTATCTAGATGTGGATCTTGTAAAGACAGAAGGTTTTTACGGTTCTGGAATTTGAGTCAGAGTTGGCTTTAATGCCTTAATACTACTTAATCCTCATGGCAGTATTGAAGACTCCTCTGGTAGTACATTAACATGATTAACTTGTGTTGCGTGCGCTTGCCTTCCTCTTGGTTATCATCTACTTGGGCAATGTACCTCTGTTCTTCAGGCAGAAACACTTATCCACTGAAAATGATAATCCAAGTCTTTATTTGTTAATCTATTTTAATCCATTTCTTTAACTGTTAATATCTTCTTAAAAAGAGTAATATGCTTTTTCTTTCTCTGTAAAGTTGCAAAGTCATTTAAACCATCCTTGCTTCAAGTGTCTGTTAAAGATTCTGGGTACAGAACGAAAAGGATATGAGCTATCTGTAGTGGCAAAGACCTATCTGTCTTGGCACAGCAGCAGAAAAGAAGCAAAAATTGTGACACACAAATTGTGAAACTTTAACATTCTCACATACTGAGGAATGTATGTGAGCTGATTCATTTTGTGATGTTTTTTGAGATAAAACAGGGACTCCTTATTTTTTTTTTATTGCATTTCTATTTACAAAGGAAGATAATTTCCTTGGCAATTAAAGGATGTAAAATACTGGATGCTTGCAGTGGTCTGAACAGATCTGTAATGGTTGTAATTGGTGCACATTTGAAATGCTTTACCTCTGTATTGTTTACTGTAATGAACTGGTCAATGAACATCACAAATTGTTTATCTATATATATATATCTTGACAGATTACTGTTTATGAAATCCATTTAGTAAGTGAGGTTTTCCCATAAGGATGAAAAATGAAGATTTTAAACAGATTGCTGGAGAGGCTCTAACTGCACCTAGAGAGTCAATGTAATAAAGGTTTCTCTATATTAATATTACAAAACCCATTTATCCTCACAAAATCAATATTGCAATTTATCTTGGCCTGGCGTTTTTCTTTCCAGGTTTGAAAAGTCTGTTTTCCTTGATCTTATATAATTCTGTTTTAATAAAAAATACATTTGACTCAAAGTATCGGAAAGAAGTAGCGTTTAACAAGCATGCTAAAGTATTACTTACATGATTAAAAGTTGAAAAAAAAATAGTTATTAAAAAAAATCCAAAACAAGCTTAATTGAATGAATCCTTAATCCTGACTGAAAAGCATGAACTATCATAACAAACAAAGACAGTTCTAGTGTTCCACAGGTTAAGAAAATGCTGCGTGTGAGTACAGAACATGACGACGTGCGTGCAGTCGTTTGCAGGATCTGGAGCCTAATTCAGTGTAGGTGGAGAGGTGGGGAGCCTACACTTTTCCTAGAAGAAAATGCAACAAGGAGATAGAAGCAACCCCACCCTGCCAGGCACTGAAAACTACTACCCAGACTGTGTATGTCTGTGAGTTTGATTGTCTCGTGTGTGAATGAGTATGAAAACTGGAATCCTCAGGGGACCCTTATTCATAAGAGGTGCGGTAATACACAGCAACAGTAAGAGAAGCTTGTCTTTTACTGGTTCTCAATAGACACTTGTAGTTAACACCCCTCCCCACCTTATTATGTACTAAATGTTATCATGTAATGAAATTATGAAACAGTAAAGTACAGTCTTACTGAGCAAGTAAGTATGTCGTCGTCTTTTCTCTAAGTGTTTTGGGATTTTTGTGGTCATTATGTTTGAACAGTCTAAACAAAACCTCTATTTGATGGTGAATTTGGATGCACTGTCTACAGATGAAGAGACTTAATACAGTTTGAAATAAATTGCCCTTTTCTCTTGACTATAAAAGAGAGCAAACTACAGTAGTGGTTTCCAAGAGAGAAGGTATTTTATTTATTCCCAAAAGGTTATTAGTCCATAAAACAAATTTGCAGCTTATTTTGCAGCTTTAGCTTTTATCAGCCTTTTTAAGGGTGTTGAATGATTACCCAGGAGATCACACAGCATGAGCTGCTGTGGAGTAAAGGAACTCTGATACAGGGAACTCTGCGATGGGCAGAAAATGTATGTGAAGAGTTTTAAAAAATTGTCACATTTAATGTCTATTTCACTGATTATTGACCTGAATATTAGTGTCCTAATGTGAAAACAGTTTCCACCCTCCCCTTCTCTCACCTGTGCCTTAAAAAGCCGGTACCTAACCCATCACTGAACTTGCTTTTTTTTCTGCCTTCTAACAGATAGAAAGGGACAGATCAAGGTGATTGGGAAAATGGCAAAGTAACTTGCGTAAAGGCACCACCACCTTTTTTTCCTTGGATCTGGGGAAAAGGGCTGAGGAAAGATCACCCAAATATAAATCAACAACTCTTACCTAGTCACAGTTAGCAGAGCAAAGGGGGCATGGCATGACTGTTTCTCCCTTGGACTTCTCCAAGGTCTTTCTGCCACTTCATCATCTTGGAACCTGGTATCTGGGGTTATGCAAGATTCCCTCAAGGCTGATGTTGCTGTTGCCTGAGACTCCAGCTCAGGGCAAGGGGAGTGAGATGTAGATTTCCCAGTATGTTTTAGCTACACTGTACAGTGCCACATTTCTCCCAGTCCGTATCTTTTTTCAGAATTCTTTCACTGTGCAGCATCTGAAATATAATGAAATAACAATCTAAAGTATGAAGTTTTATTTGTCGTTGTTGTCTTTCTGTCGTAATAATGGCAGGCTGCATTGCAATGCGTAGCATAAGAGTATTTGCAGTAAGGGGAAAAAAAAAAGCACTTAAAGGCTGCAAAAAGGTCTTTCAAGTTAAGTAGCTAAAGGATGTTTATAAGAAAGGTGGGGACAGTTTTTTTAGCAGGGCCTGTTCTGACAAGACAAGGGGTAATGGTTTAAACTAAAAGGGATAGGTTTAGATTAGATGTAAGGAAGAATTTTTTTACAGTGACAATGGTGAGACACTGACACAGGTTACCCAGAGAGGTAGTAGATGCCCCATCCCTGGAAACATCTAAGGTCAGGTTAGATGGGCCGCTGAACAACCTGATCTAGTTCACAGGTGTCCCTGCTCACTGCAGGGGGGTTGGACTAGATGACCTTTAAAGGTCCCTTCCAACCCAAACCATTCTATGAACTTCTGAGATGTTTCAAGTCTTTGAGTATTTACCTAATCTGACACTGGTATCCTCATGTAAATGAATGTCAGTGGGGAAGTAGAGTATATATATATATGTGTATGTGGAAAAAAAGTTGATTGTGAGTATTTTCGAATGCAAAAGCCAAAGTATACGTTAATGCTGAAAGTACTCCTGATGCCAGAAAGATGTACAGAAATGAAATGGAACATTTGTGTGATACTACTGATTTTAAATTTTTCTTCTTTTTAATTAACAGTTATTTTTAATTTACACACTTAACTAAACATTCCTTTTAGTTATTCTCGGTTTTGTCCACCAGGCTGCAAAGAAAACCTGCTTTCTGTTATAATACTCAGTATCAGCTGTTTCCTTTCACTGTTTTAATCTGAGAGGTTTTTTCTCCTAATTTTCGTCTATATTTTTTCTCCTTTGCTTGCAGCATGTTATTTTTTTTTCAACTTCAGGTTGCCTTTGTAGAAAAAAAATTACTGATTTCTCTTTCAGCAAAAGCCTAGTTTCCTCTGTGTTAGAAGGCTGCGTATTTTGTGCAGAAACTTATGAAACTGGTTATACAAGTATCACTGAACTCTACAGCTCTGCAAGAAACGTTCTGTATTTAAGTGTTGGAGGATTGAGTGCATAATGTGACTATCACTAAACATTATTATCCAGTTTGTGTATGGATCAATATATATAAAAGCTCTTTAATTCTAAGCAGTTTTTCTCTAAATTAAAATATTATTTTGGCATTGAGATGTTAATGTTTATTTTTATAATGAGCACCTTTTTTGTAAGTTACTTTTTTTTTTTAATCAGGCTAATAGCTTTTCTACTGTGTCTCAGGCTACTGAACTGTTTATGACTTTTTAATTATGTTGCCCAAGAATCTTTTAAACAAAACCCTACTGTGCTCAACTGAAGTGTTAATGTGTTTTGATCACTTCCTTGATTTGTTTTTGTTTATAGATGTCAGCGCTGTAATTGTCATCCTGCAGGAGCCATTAGTGGGACTTGTCATCTTGTTACTGGACAGTGTGTTTGTAAACAATTTGTAACTGGCTTGAAATGTGACAACTGTGTTCCCGATGCTAGTAATTTGGATGTCCACAACATATTTGGCTGCAGTAAAAGTAAGTGGATGTTAGAACTTAAAAGCGTGTCTTTCAAAGTAATATTTTTTATTGATGTCGTGAGTGTTATATTAGGTCAGCACTAAACAGGGTTTGATGCCCCCCTGCCCCGCCCCGTATTTCTGAAATTTGGGTGCTTTTCACTGTATCTTAACAGTGTTCTAGAGACATGTACAGAATGTTTCATGTCAGCCACACAGCTAAAGCTTGCGGTCTAACCCAGGGTAAATGCAATGGCCCAGAGCTCCCTTGCACTTCCCAATGTGTTCTTTGTAGTGACAAATGCAAGGTTCACCTTTTAGTCTCACAAATGCTGTAGTATTCCTACACCTTACAGCTTAGGCCCCTTTCCTGCCATTGACAGGAGGCAGGAGACTTGCCTTCAGAAGATCTGAGGATCAGAAGGTCTGTTGAAGACTTGCTCCTGGTGGTTAATTCAAAAATCTGCTTCTCAGTGTAATGTAGTTTTGCCTTTCCTTCTCCCAGGGCTTTTTTTCATTCAGTTTGGGAAAATAACCTGTGTCGTGTAAGTGTGTCATAAATTAGCATGTGTAAGGCAGGACTAATGATTTGTTGAGGGTCAGGTTGTGAATTGTAATCAAACACATTGCAGTGGAAAATCTACACGTCTGCCCTTGCAGTGAGTCTGGCTATGAAGAGATGGCACAATTTCAGCCTTTGTGTCGTAATTAGTCAAAATTAAATGTTCAGGTCTGCTCACCAGTGCACAGTCTCTAGCTGGCAGGAATTTTAAAGGAGAGAAAAAAATATATGTAATAAGAAAATTAAATTTTTAAGTTGTCTTCGGGTCATTGTTCAGAAATTGACTTTGAGGACATCATGCTGTGTAAGGCTAAACTGTGTGGAAAGCACCTGAGCTAATTCTCAAGAAGTTGTGTTACATTTTAGTGCTACACCTTACTGCTGTACACAGTTAACAGCCCAGTCTTGGAAGTCAAGTAACCAGTGAATGAGGTACTCTGCAGATGCTAATTGGTTATTTCTCTAAACAGGGCTAATTAATACTGGAACATTAATAAAAATGCCACATTTGTCTTATGATGAGAGTTAGCTCAGGTAGCCATGTGTCATGCAATGACAGGGTTAGACATTCCCAAGTAAACTTTGCAGTATGTTTCTGGATTCTTCAATAAAATATTTCTTTGTGTATTCTGCATAGGTATTTATATATTAATTATTGTAATATGTGCACATTATAGATTTGCAAGCAGAGATGTACGTACACAAAGGACTCCTTTACAAGGACGGACAGCTCTCGCTTTGATTTCAGTTCATATTTCATTGTAAACTGGTTTAAATTTCAAATAATATGCATTGCAGAATGCACAGTGCTGTAAAGGGGGTAGAATGAAGAGACAAATTGTTTCCAAAGAATTTTTCTTCAAAGTTTGAGAATGTTTACATTTAGTTTTGTTTTCTTTTTCCCCATACTCCTCTGTCGAAAGCATAGTCTCTATTCATTGTG
The DNA here is from genome assembly GCA_013396935.1 of Baryphthengus martii. Taxonomy (NCBI): domain Eukaryota; kingdom Metazoa; phylum Chordata; class Aves; order Coraciiformes; family Momotidae; genus Baryphthengus; species Baryphthengus martii. The sequence goes on along the minus strand of VWZK01015532.1, from coordinate 332,284 downwards.
CAGATAGTTGATTGGCTTGTTGTTTCTTTAAAATATGTAGGATGTTTTAGCTGAATGTATAATAATAATACATGGCACTTTTATGATGCTGTTCATCTTCAAAGTGCTTTACAAACATAAACCAACGTACTTATTTATGTTGGGATATACATTGGATAAAGGTCAATGGCAATTCAACTATAAAATTGATTAATAATAATATGACAAAGATAAATAATATTCATAGATTTTAGTTAGAAAAAAAAATGCATCAGGCAGTATTCTAAATGACAAGCGGAGTCCTCTTCTGGACATAAATGATATAGCAATTGCAGTCTTTTGGTTATTCGTACCAAAATAATTTAACTTGTTGCACAGGTATGGAGCTTTGCCTAGCTTGATCTTAGCAGTTATTTTCATTGCAGAACAGTATTTTCTTGACACATACAGTTACTGGGTGTAAGTCTTTGCCAAGGGAAGCAAATGTAAGTTGCTGTCACTGTCCAACTAACATTCTTTAAGGAAAAGACCTATTTTCAATTTTTCTGCCCAACAATATCTTAGATACTCCATAAGAAACCTGAAATCAGTACTTTTCTTACACATCTACACTTCAAAACAGCAAACGTAGGCAATACGTGGGAGCAATATGCAATGGTATTAGACTGGGAATGAAAAATGTAGGGTATGCAGCTACATTTCTGTGTTTGCTCAGATCTCGTAAGCGTGTATTACAAGAGAGAAACTCAAAATTGCCAAATGAGCATTTATTTCCTCTGATTCTCAGACTTTACACCTGTAGATGCTTTAGCGTACATGTGCTTCCTAACTCAGCTGAACTCAAGACCTCTAGATTGGCAGCAAAACAACCTGTGCTTTCTAATGGGAAAAGACAATTAAGTTCTGTTCAATCCAATGAATTCTGGAGATATTTTCTGCTATTTCTTGGCTGAGACGCTGCAGTAGAAGCAGAGATTTTCATTACCTAAATAAAGAACTTCAACTCACAGTTTAGATTTCTATTAAAAACTCGTATGTAATGTGACCCGCTGATGTTGGCCTAAGTCTCTACATCTATCATTTGTGTGATTTGAAATCCTCATGTTGTTTTGCACCCACAACTTCGTTCTTTGCTTTTTGTCTCCTGCTAGCATGGCTGAACAGATTTTGATAATTATATATATGATATAATCTATACATATAATATATGTATTATATATAGTATATTAAGCAAATAGCCACATAATGCAGATGTTGTTAGTTTATAAACAGAGGGAGAAAAAATTAATGAAAAGCCACGTTTCTAATGTAAATATTTTTCTGTCATACTTGATGTAAGGAGGGAAAGCTTGTCAGATGGTTCTAGATCCAGCTCCTGATAGCTCACTCTGTATGCTGATTTTTCTATACTGTCCTCTGTTCTCATTCCTGGAGTAAAATATTTTCCTCTAGATGCACACTCCCCTGGTTTCCCCTCCCTTGATGAAAGAGGGTAGGGAAATGGCAGAGTCTGCCTTTGAGTCAAGCTTATAGCAATTACTGGCTGCCAAAACAAACTGGTCTTGCTCTATCCACTGTGCCTATGCTAATGCTCAGTGTGCTAAGGGTCAGAGACTGGTAGTTTCCTTAGCGTAACAGACTGACTGGAGAGCTCATAGCATCCAGGATGTAGGCTCATGCTCTGGTTTGAGTTACAATATAAATACAGACTCATAGGATCATTGGATTGGGGAGTGGTTGGACAAGGATCATCAAGTCCAACTGTAAAACCTTATGCTTATGTGCACGTGTGTATCTACATCTATGTGTCTATGCATAGGAAGTTTAACTTCTGAGTAACAGCTGTTACTAAGGGACATAGGATGGACTTTGACTGCTCTTTCTGAAAGTGAGAGATTTTTGGCTTGTGAACTTCAGGTTTCCTTTTCTATTTATTGATACTGGTGCAAGTAAGTAGCACATTTCCTAAAGTTAATGGAGGTGATAGCAGAGTAGTACTTTGGTAAATAAGAACCTGAAACTGATTTCTTAAGATGTTAGACACCTCACTCATTGATTTAAATTTCATTGGAAACAAGTGGAAGTGAATTGCCTAAATAACCTTCAGAATTTGCCCCTTTTTTTGTCATTTGATGAATTAGGCTTCTTGTAACACTTCAGTAAAATTTGAAATTAGTTGGACTTTCTATTTCGGATCTATTAGAGGAAGTTATGCCTGGCCTGTGCTAAAATGGAATGAATCCTCTGAAAAAATAAATTATAGAGCTGTAGACTTCAATAATATGACTAGATAAACATGTTCCATTTTCTAGAAATCTTGAAATATGCTGAAAACCCAAACCGTAAACAACCAGAAAGTCAATATTTGGAAAAGTGTCATGTACTTGCTTTAATATGGGAGGGGAAAAGAAGATTAAGTTTATTTGGCATTTGTTTAAACATACAAATTTGTATCATGTGCTTTGATTAAAAAGCTTTAGAGACCATTTGAATGGATCAGTTCAGTCTGTTAATGTCTTTCCTGGGTGTCTGTGTCTTTACACAACAGTTTTCTTTGGAAGAAAATTTAGCAGATTCTTTTGCATTTTTATTTGCATTTGCATAATTACTGATTACCTTCGTCTTTACATTCTCTGTTTTGTGTGGTGTTTTTTTAGCTCCATTGCAGCAACCTCCTCCTACCGGAGAAGTTCTCAATTCCTCTGTTATTAGTCTTTCCTGGAGTTCTCCTGACTCTCCGAATTCTAACAGACTTACTTACCGGCTCTATAGAGATGAGGCTGAAATTTATACGACTGAAGACTACCACCCTTACAGTAAGTATTTATAGTAAGATGACATCAAAGGTTATGCGTGTATGTTTGTGTGTACATGTCTATATGTATGTGCAACTTTTCTTAATTATTTATCATTAACATTTTGTGTGATTTTTGAATGCATTATTCTGTTTTCCTTTAATGAGTTACGGTTCTGCTTGAACAAAATGAATAGCCCAATCTAAAATCTGGCCAACTGAGTAACCCAAAATGGCTGATAATTTTTTACTTTTTAATGTGATAAACTTTAAAATTGACTCACCAAAAACATTCCCTGCAAATATACAAAGGCTCCAACCTCTAAAAGAGGACAAGCCCCAGACAAAGAATTAGAGTGAACAGAAGAGACCATAATGTGTTTAAAATTCCTTTTTTCATCCTCCTGGTTTTAAACTGTTAACAGATTAGGAAAGCTTTTTGTGGCCTCTAAATTTTAGCACCTTCTGTTAAACTATCAGTATAGCTCCTGATTTGCCCTTAGCAGCACCACTTCTCTCATGTTGAGGCTTGCAAAGGGATCCTCAGAAGGCAGTCCTCAAGGATTCAACACTCCGTCCTAGCTGAAAAGGCCATTTTGTGCTACTATTGATCCTCTTATCAAAGAAAAGGAGATGGATTTGGATACTGTTTTTCTCTATATATGACACACAAGTGGTTGAATTTTTTAAAGACAACAGGTACAGTTTAATGCCACTATAGTTTGGTTTCTGTTCTAGCAGCTTCTTTAGTTTGTTGCATTTTTATACCAGTGCAGCAGTAGTAACTTACAGAACTTGAGTCTTTATAATTGTTGGCATGCATTTGGAAGGAAAAGAAAAGACAGTTATTGAGTGGAAGCACAGATCTTTTGGAATGCACCTAACATTTTTCTGTTCTGTGCATGCTGCTGTGTTACACTTGATTACACTGTGATTTATGCTGTGAATTTGGATGCTCCAAAGTACATACTGTGAGGAAAGGTACGCGACCCCATATAACCATGGGATTAAGTGAAAGGAGAGAAAGAAACATTACGAAATGTTTAGGGTGCTAATAGAAAATATTTCAATTTGCTTTAAAAACCTACCTTTAATAAAAATATATATTAATTTCAAAAGAAAAATTAATTTCTTGTGATAAATTTGTGCTTAGTAATGTACTTGAAACTGAGTGCATTGTTGGGGATATTATTTCACCTACACACATTTGTAAAGGGTGAAAAATTCTGAGTGTGTTTAGGTGGATAATATGGTATTAGCGTGTTTCTATTTAATAAGATGTTATTTTGTAAAAACATAGATGTGGTTTCAAAAGAGGTTTTTGACATTTCTTGGCAATCCCCCTAATGAATGTTATGAGATCGTGTATTGGTGTTTGAATCTCAAGAATATGTTGTTAATGGTGTCAGAACTTTTGATAATGCTGCTTTTTTTCTGAGTATAGTGTGGAATTTGTAATGCTTATGAAATTCCCTAAGAGTGTGACTGGATAAACATTATCTTATGACTAAATGAGAGTTTTATAGAAACATTGAAATATCCAAGGAAAATTAAGAATAATCTTCTAAATCAGCCTGGTGATCTGGTTGATAGTATTGGAGAATGCCCAATTATAACAATGTTTTCTTAACTGCTGTGGGAAACCAGAGGCTCAGAAGATACCAATCCTTGTTTTGAGGATAAAATCAAATACTTACTCTAAAATGTGAAAAAACCCACAACCCAAAGTTGTGTTTAAAACCACTCCAAATCACGGTGGTTTTAATTATTTATAAATGTAGCTGAACACATGATGGAGTTGTTCCCCTGAGGAATGTAGAACCTTTATTTTATCTAGCCTATATTCCTACTGAAATAAAGTTACCGTCTGATGATCAGGTGTTCAATACGCAAGAAAATTTCTTGTGAAGTTGAGATGGTGCTGGTTACTTTTCTGGCAGACAGTGTCATCACGCTGGGTGATCTGCCTATTCCAATCCCTGTACTTGAAAAGGGAAAAGTCATGTGCTTGCTGTTGACATTAGAACGGGGGCCCTAGAGTCCGGGCTGACCCTAGACTCTGGATCTATTCCAGAGACTTGGTTTTGGGGACTGCATGTTCGTAGAGCTAGGATGATGTTGGTGCAGTTGTTTCTAGAGCAGGTATGAATTCTGGAGTTGACAGTTTGGTAGGGAGACGTTTCTAGATCAGATTCTAGGTTGCTTGGGGTTTGTTTTTTTTGTGTGTGTGGTTTTTGTTGTGTTTTTTTTTTCCCTCCTAGATTGTGTTTCTGCTCGCTTACTGGTTCCGGAGCAGGATCATGGTTTACCACGATTATTTCAGCACTGTTTGTTGGTCTAACTCTAGCTTGCTTATTGGTTCAGGACTGCTGTTTGGATCAGTGCTTTTCCTTGGTTCCAGAGCAGGTTCTAGCTCATTTAATGGTTCTCAAGCAGATTCCAGGTCATCAGGTGGTTTTAGAGCAGAGTTGGTTTCTGAATGAGAGGAAGGTCCTAGAATCTAGTTCAGGAGCTACTCCTGCTTTGTTGTCTTGTGAGAATTTGTGGTACTTGCTGCTGCTGATAGCAGTCTTGCTGATTTCTTTCTTGTTTTCTTCTTCTTGGGTGCTTTTTTTCTTCTCTATGGCTTTTTTGACTTGAAGGCCCGTAGGATGGAGATCCTATCATCCCATGGATTGCAGCTCTCCCAAGTTTCTAGTGTGCCGCCTCTGACCACTCTTTTCTCTGGAGGCAAAATCAGAAACTGAACACATGGCAAGCTCCTGCTTGCCCGTGCCCTTCACAGCAACTGGTTATGCTCCTGCTGTGTGGATTCTTGCGGCTCGTCTAACACTTGTCAAACTAACTCTAGTAGCCACTCTCGCACCTAGAAGCACTTCAGCCAGTGCAGATGTGTCCATGCAGCTCAGAAAACGCTCAACAATTCTGCAGTAACTTGAGTACTTGCACCTGCAGTTGTGAACAACACGCTAACCGAAAAACTGAAGGCAAAACTGAATATCGCCAGCAAGACTGAAATCTGCTGTATCGCTTACCTGCTTACTACCAATGCACAAAGATGTTGCAATAACATCTGCCGCCGCTGGCAGAGCCGTTCTCCAACCTTGCCTCGAGTACCAGGGTTTGAAAGGCACGAAGATGGGCTTACCCGGTCTCCTTATTGCTAGACCCCAGCGATAACTTTGTGATCGCTGAGTGACGGTTGAAGTGCTGTGAGCAACTGCTGGGCTGACACTGCTGCTTTTGTACTACACTGTCAAGGGTTGAATATCTAGCAATGCTCAAGATTTTGTGGTCCTGTTCTTTAAGTTGTACTCAGGGGTGGCTTGCCAGTGCAGACGTGCAAGAGGGCACTTAGAAATAAATGTGTCCTCTCCATTTGCTTTGAAATAGTTTAAGAGTATCAGTGCTCTAGTACGAAATATATTAGTCAACGTTCACTGTTTCTTAAGGCAAACAACATACGGTGGTGTGGTTGTACATAAATTCATGGTGTGGTATGATGACTAAAAAGTTAGCAGCTTCTGGGATATACCCATGGTCATGGCTGCTATAAAGGTATCTAAAGTAATGGAAAGTTGAGGATGAGGAACATATGTACAGGCTTTGGATATAGCTTTTAAATAACTGTTTGCACTGCTGTTTCACTTTTCTTTCAAGATCAAATGCTTTACAAATGAACTATTAAGCACTGTTTTAGAAGTGAGGAAGTGAAAGTACAGAAAGATGAAATATTTGGTCTTAATGCTATGAAATGAATAAAAAACAAAGGTGTGGAAGTTTGTGGAATGATTTTTTTTTTTTTTTCTAAATCAGATCCACTAATATCTATGCTGATTCACATTTGAACTAATTATTTTCGAGCAAAGGAGGAGTAAGATGATAATTGGATTAATCTTGTTCTTGATTAAAGGAAGAACTAGGAGAAATTCCGTGAAAAAAATATTTCTCTAGAGGTGCCAATGTGAAGTGGAAGACAGTAAAGGGAAAAGGAGCGGAGTTTTTTCCCTCCTAAAAAAAAAAAAGTTGAGAAGTTCTTGTATTCATAATGATCTCAAGAAGAGCGTGCAAACGGGCATAAATATCTTGCATCTTGGATTAGGTCTGGAAGGACTTTAAGAATGAAAATTAAGATTATTTTTCATGTGTTAGGCTGATACAGTTTTCTTCTTTCCTCTTTGTTTTAGGTATTCAGACCTTCACTGATACCATGTTATCTCCATATACCTTCTATTCCTATTATGTCCAAGCCAGCAACATTCGTGGTTTTACGAGAAGTGCCTCAGTGACATATAGAACAAAATCTGGGACGCCTGCAGGAAGTTTACATTTAAGCCCTGTCTTTCCTGTTAGCCACCACTCTGTTCTACTTCACTGGACAAACCTCTCCAATGACTCTGGGCCCATAGAGAAATACATTTTGACATGTACTAGCTTGATTGATCTTCAGCCTTGTGGTCAATATGAAGGCTTAAAAACTTCAGCAATTATTTGGAATCTCATTCCATTTACAAAGTATGTTTTTTCTGTGCAAGCTTGTACTAGTGGAGGCTGCTTAAAGAGTCAGCCAGTAACAGTAATTACAGCACAAGCTCCTCCAGAAGGACTACACCCACCGATGATAGAAACCATCAGCTCTACAGAACTGGCTGTGGAATGGTCACCACCTGAGAAACCAAATGGTAGGACATTGCATTTACTTGTGCAAGTCAAAGATTTTTGCAAAGAAAAAAAACCCAGCATTTTCTCAGATCTGATTTAGAATATCCTTATCCATGAGACAAACTGAGAATGAAGTAAGACTTTGTCTTAATTTTCCCTGTTCATCACTAAACATATCCTCAGAGTCAGTGTTTTATTCTTTTGGAGTCCAGAACTCCAACTGAATGTGTCGGGTCCAGGATTTAGCCCTTGGTGGCATCTGCTGCAGCCAAAATCAGATTTATAATTAAACATTTACAGTAAAATTAACTTCTTCCTAATTTACCAGATCGCCTAGTTCAGACAGATGTGGTGATATTGCCTGACAAAGAATAAATAAGCAGATAACCATTACGGAAAAAAAAAATACATCTAAGAATTAACAGAGAAGTCTGTTTTTAAAACCATCCGTCATGTGTAGTAACTAATTCTGTTACCAGGGTAACTTTGTTAGGGATTAGGCAATTGCCAAGAATTGCTGGTCTAACTTGCGTAATAATATTTTAGGTTTTTGAAACTGAGAACACAGCTGTTGTAGGATACTTCTGTGATGCCACAGATTTAACTGGTAAATCCTTTATCTTTTAATATATGTGCAGTGGAGTTTTGTGAAATTGCACTTAAATGCACAAGTATTTGTGCAAGTGAAAACAAACATTTTAATCCATTCACAAAATGGACACCTGTGTATGGGGAGCTCAGCTTCAAACATCTCCTTTGCCAGCTATTCTGAGATTAGACTGGAAGCATACCTGCACAAGGATGCCTCTATTTATTTAGAGGGGCAGTTCCTACAATACAGGTCATGATATTTGCTGTTAGCACTTGTCCCTCAAGCTGTAGAATTATATTCTCCGTAGTTTCCTCTGTAGCAATTACATGCATTTGATTGCCAGCACAGACAGATTTAAGTAATAATCTCATATTTCTTTTGATGTCGATGTCTGGTCAGATTGCATAGAATTGTATAATGTTTTTTTGTTTCAAGGGACATTTAAAGGTCATCTAGTCCTAACTCCCCTGTAGGGAGCAGGGACATCTTCAACTAAATCAGATGGCTCAAAGCCCCATTCAACCTGACCTTGAATGTTTCCAGGGCTGGGGCGTCTACCACCTCTCTGGGCAACCCGTGCCAGTGTTTCACCACTCTCACTGTAAAAAAATTCTTACTTAAATCTAATCTAAACCTACTCCTTTTAGTTTAAACTTGATCTTTCCAAATGCAAAGAAAGAAGCTGTTTCTTCGAAGCAACCTGTCCAGTTCTGTGCATGAACACAGTGCCAAATATATACATTGTATGGTAATAAATTATCTCCTGGCTTTGCTATATCTCTCATCTTTTCCATATGGGAAATCTCCAGTCATCTTTATTATAGTCTATTCTTACAGCTAAACCGTTTCTAGTATCCAGCCTACATCATGTATCACTTCATACCACAGTACTGAAGTTTTTTTCCAAAACGATGAGAGTAATAGGTGGTGAGTGGTAGTAGGTTTATATTGATGGAAAACTCAGACACACATACACATCCCCTATCCTGTAGAGTCTACTAAAAGATTTGCATTCAACTGTTACTCAAAAATCCCCTAGCTGTTGTGTAAAACCAAAACCAAACCCACAAAAAACCCAAACAAACAGAACCACGACAACAAAAAAAACCCAGCCTTTGAAAATCAGAGGCCTAAGCTAATTTCCAGTAACACTTGATCAGAACTTTAGGGATTCATCTTCCAGTGAGGGCAGGAGAACTCTGACTATAATCCAGCCATTTATTTTCAAATCTCAAAATTGCATGGAAGGGAAGATAAACAGTGTAACGGAAGAAATGCTGAAGGGAGCATTTGGATGAAAATAGCAGAAATGAGGAAAACTTCTAATGCTGTATTTTCTCTGATGTTGATTGATTGATTCTTCTAAGCTCATTAAATACATTGTTGTTAGTATTTTAGGAGAACTCTAGAAATCATTTAAATGTATTAATTCCTGGCTTGCTGTTTTTTCTTTAGGAATTATTATAAGGTATGAACTTTACATGAGAAAAAAATTAAAACAAGCTGGGAACTCTCTTCCTCCCGAAATTCGTATTTTCCAAAGTAGTGGATGGCTCAGTCCTCAACCAGTTATGGAATCTCCTAATGAGAATGCCCTGGCTCCACCGCAGACCAGTGCCACAGTCGGTGATCTAGAGCCATTCACCGAGTATGAATTTTACGTGCTCGCAGTAAACATGGCAGGTAGCGTATCTTCAGACTGGATATCAGGACAAACAGGAGAGGCTGGTAAGTAATAGTTTGGTACAAATGAAAGGAAAAATGAAATTAGAATGCTTTTTAATTTTATTTTTTTTTTAATACAATGCGATGATTCAAATACAGACAATTTTTCTTTAACAAATTGAAGATATGTCAGATTAACTCAGAATTTAGATTGTTAAGCAAAAATGTTTTCTTCCTCGTGAAATCGTATTGTTGAAGAAAATAATCCCTGTCAGTTAACCCAGAATTTCCAAACTACAAAGACTGCAAAATCTACCAAGTACTGTTTGAATTCTCCACTGTTTTCCCAGTTGTTATGTATGTTTTTTAAAGATTGATTTTGTCAGAAATGTATTAAAAATTGGTGTGAATCAGGAATGTTGTCCAACAAGGTATGTCTCTTCAGAAAGGAGGTTCTAGTGAGTTTTCTTGAACTAAGGCTTTCATTGTTTAGAAAGCAGGGCTTTTTTTTGAGAGCTTGAGATTTTTACCTTTTCAGAAGTATAGTGCTTGAAACTTTTCATACACTTTTATGGAGGCCAAGTGTCATAATACTTTTCAGAATTTGTTTCAGAAATTTAACCAGTTCACAATGGCTCTTAACACAACATTTCTGTTTATATTTTCAAAAGGATTTACCATTTGATATATTGTTTGAAATAACAGCTATTTATTTCAGTGCATTCATTGGAAATCTAAGGAGTTTTAGGCTGATAAGAGCTTATGTTTTGCAGTTAAACATCTTTGTTACATCACTGATGCTTTTGTTTGCTATTAACTTCAAAATCTTGCCCTCAGTTATTTGCTCCTGCAAAACAGCAGGCTAAACTAATTCCCCTTTCAAAATGAGTCTTTGTGCTTATCTATTCTTAAATACTATATGTTATAAAAGTGTTAAATTGTATTTGGGAAGAGGTCCATTAGTGTGGTTGTTTGTATGTAGCAAAAGTGCTATGAGTTGGTATCCTATTATTACAGAGTAATCAGATGGGGATTTAACTGCAGCGCAAACAATCCTTTTACAGATTTCCTATGGAAGACAGGGGAACTGTTTTGTAAGAAGTGAGAGACATGTTAATTTCAAACTGGCCTAGCAAACAAAATTGCTTTTAAGATGCTGAAGGATTGAACGCTTTTTGCTTTTATCAGTTTTTTCCCAGGTTGCATGAAGTTTTTCTTCAGTACCTATTCATTTGTATGTGCTTTCCTACCTTCTACAGGGGTTAGGACTTTAGGGTTGATTAATGTTTCTTTGGAGTTATGGGCAGAGTTTTATTTGGCATTCATGGCCAGAGTAGAAAACAGAAGGATGATGAGTGAGGTGCTTTTTATATGCTATCAAATAATATGAAAATTACAGTTAGACTTAAAATAAGGTTAAAAAAAAAAAAGAAAAAGAAAAGGCTATCTGAAATGGTCTTTTACAAATAAAATGAGAAAGGTTGCATTACATTTCTCACTTATTTATGAATGTTGTTTTGTTAATTTTATTTCAGCCCCAGTATTCATGCCATCTCCATCAGTATTCCCTCTTTCACCATATTCCCTCAATGTGTCATGGGAAAAACCTGAAGATAACTTAGCAAGAGGAGAAGTGATGGGCTACAGCATCAGCTTGATGACTGAACAAAGGTTCTTGCCACCATTTTCCCAGGTATTGTTGTTTGTTACGTGAAGTTTTTCCTAACTGTTAATAGTAAAATTGATAAAGTCTGATATCCTTCTGGATGCTGTGATGAATTGTTTCCTTGAGTTTTGCTGTCTGTCCTCTGATCTAACCTTTTCACCCATCAGTTAATCTTCAGCGCTCTGTAATGTTCTATAGAATCATAGAATGTTTCAGGCTGGAAGGGACCTCCAGAGGTCATCCAGTCCAACCTCCCTACACAAGCAGGGTCGTCTCTACCTAGGTCAGGTTGCTTAGAGCATCGTCAAGCCTGATGAAGCTGCTTTTAGGTTTGAAGTTGTGTTTCTGAGCAGTAGGTGAGATTCAAAATGAAAAGGAATGAGACTGAGCAACAGCATTTAAATTATCTGGATCTTTGCATGTTCTGGTTCTGTATTATTGCTGTATTTGCTGATACACCTCAAGCCATGTTGTTTTGTGGGAATCTCCATTATCATTAAGAAGTTCCGTGTCCTGGATTTGTCCATTGACAAATCTTTGAAGTGGGGAAACCTAAAATAGCAGAAAATCAGCTTTATAAAATCTAAATATATGATTTAAAAAATTTTGAACGACTGAATTTGACAAATACTTTAACAGCAGTAGTAAGCTAAAAGCTTAGGAATGAACAAAGACACATGCTGGATAATCAGGATGTGGATCCGGTGCTCTGATGTTGTGTTTCTCATTTCAGAGCTGATTTTGTCTTTTGGTGGCACCACAGATGGACCTCAGTTTATTTATGGAGTGTGGATACTATTGCTCCTGCGGCCGTTGTAACAATACATAAATGTAAATTGCTTCTGGTCACAGCCTTGCAAGATTTTTCATCTAAATAATCATCCAATGAAGAAGTTATCTAAAATATAACATTTTTTTTTTCAGTTCCACTCTCTCTGATAGCTTAAAGTAACGTTCAAGTAAAGCAGATTCAAATGGCTGTATGTATTAGTTACTCCCCTCCCTCCTAATGCCTGCTAATCATGTCCCTCATTCAATGGTGGTCAGATTTCACCACTTAATAGTGTCATCTTCGTCATCTGGATTGCAGCTGCACTGTTTGTAGTGATAACTGCACCACCACACAGTTTTATGAGGCAATAACTTTGTTTCCTCATTTATCCACTCAGGAACTGGCTTATTACCTCATAAAACAGTGTGATGGGAAGTATTATCACCTAAATCCTAGCTCGTTCAGATTCTCCAAAATAATCTTTTCCCTCAGTAGGTTTTTGCAGGCTTTTCCGCATTTCAATGAAGGGATCTGAAAATTCAGAGACAAAATTCTTATTAGTGAACATATCATCGATTAATAGGAATGAAAATATTATTAACCAACTGTTGTCTTCCGATCTGTTTGCTTTGCAGGTTTTGCATGTAGCTGAGGCTCATGAGCTATCCTATATAGCAACGGGATTAAAACCTTACAGGATGTACAACTTTACTGTTACTCTCTGCAATCAAATTGGTTGTGTAACCAGTGAGGCAGGCATGGGGCAAACCTTGGCAGCTGGTAAGGAAACAATCTGTATCAAAGTGCAAAGCTGACACTCAGTTTACTAATGAATTGCCATTAAGATGATGGTAGTTTGATTCACAGTGACAGGAGTAGGTGCTGTATTATTACGAAGTGACTGACTTAATTATTATTTGTTTATCTTGACAGATTAAATCCAAAATGGTTTAAGGTACCAAGAGGTTTAAGGTACACTCTTACGATGATAGGATTTGTGTACTGTTCTCTCAGTTGCAAGTTATGGATATGTATATTTTTACTCCTGTTTATTTAAACTGTAAATGTACATAAATGTGACTCAATCCGCTCATTCGTTTATGTTGCTAACAGGTTGTTAATGTGTTGGTTTTTTTTAGTGTATGAGTCAAGTTTGCATGACAGGGCGTGTAAAATGCAGATGCTGTGCCAATGCCTTGCTTAAGCCATAAAGAAGTAGTTATGTTTTTTTTGTATTAGCTGACCTATATACCTATGTACTTGTATATCTAAATTGGAAGCAACATGCATGCTTTGGGTCTGCTTTCCTGAAAATGTTTATTTAGCTCCTGAGATTTAAGAGTTCGCTTTGCAGATATGTATACTCATACTTTTCTATGAAAACTAAGAAACTGCATATATGTGCCTGTGCACTTCAATAAATTTTCAGCCTTTGAGTTAATTTCAACCACATACGTCACGGATTTCAAAGGTACTAGCTTTCTACAAATTTAGGGGGAAATAAGCATCAATATAGAACAGAGATGGAGAAAGCCTGTATTTACTTTGAAGAAAAGACTGGCATGAACTCACTTCTTAGACATCAGAGGATCAAGAGAGTTTTAAGAAAGAAATTGTTAGGAAAATCAGCTTCACAAGTCTCTTTATTCACAGAACAAGGTAGTCAGTACAGCTTTTTAATACCATAAATCTAAGCTCAAAATCCATGCTCTGTGACATACTGGTGGTCACCTGCAGAGAGCTGGCTGCTTAATATTGTGGTTTCCTTTTGTATAGACATTTAAAACACATTAATTACTTTCACAATATTAGCATTTTTAGTGAAGTAATTAGTGGTCATGTCATATAGATGTTGTGATGATGAACTTTGAAATTACCTTTTGTGCAATTTGTTCTTCCACAGGAAAAAAATAAATCTGAAAATTTCTGCTCTGCAGACTGTTTTCCTGTGCTCCTTGTATTTGAATTGCCTGAATTTCGTCAAAGCTCCTCTGTGTAATCAATGGAGAGATACAGGAGTGTCCAGACAGGCAGTGAGGAGTTCCCCAGAACCAGTAAATAGGAAGCTTTACATACATGAACTGAAATGGAATTTAAGCTGTTGGGATATTACCTCTAGTTTGCCCTCTGCTCTTCATCTGTCTGTCTATTTAATTGCCTTTCCACTTCTTCTCAAGTGAAACATAGATGAATTGTTCCTTGATTTACCCTATTGTCTTTGTGTTTCTGTGGGCAAAGATTGTTCTGCCAGTTCTCTCTCTTGCTGAATTGCTGATTTCAAAATGTATGTTGTTTCCTCATGCTGTTGCTACTTAAGTTTCAAGCCTGTTGTCTACAGAGCCTCCAACTTGTATGGGTGTGACTTTACCCCATACCACACAGCCATGAAAGGAACAGCATTCCAGTCTGTGCTGATAACCAAGGAAACAAATAATGGCCTAAGCAGCACACCTTATTACTACAGATGATCCAACTTTGCATTTATACATTTATTAAAAGATCCAGAAACAATACCTTAGTTATGCTTGACAGCTTTTTTTATGGACCATCTCCTCCCTGGTTGTGTTAATACTCAGAGACTTATCACATGAGAGAAGACAGGAGAATACAAAATAGAGTATCAGACAGATCCCCATTTATTAGCTGGTTTGCAGTGTAGCCTTTTCCTGCTTACTGTTGTAAGTCTTGAAAGCCAAGAATCAGTCCTGTACTGGATTCGGTCTGTGTTGCTTTTAAAGCATGCTAATCGTGCTAATGAAATGTCTCTGATTTTGACAAACCACAGAGTAAAACAAATTTTGCATCCAATTTTATCTTTGACTGTTAGCAGTTTTCATTTCTGAAGAAAATTATCCAATAATCTCAATCTGGATTATTTTTTTTTTTTTTTTTTTTTTTGCATGTGCGTGTTCCACTTTGTGAAGTCCTGCAAAACTGTGTTTCCAAAGAAAGTTTAAAAGAAACACTACTTATGTGATGACTTTTAGATCTAAGTGAATTCAAAGTTGAAAAAAAAAGTGAGAAACCAGTCCCTGTCATTTGTAAAAATAGATGATCAAGTCTTAGTCCATTAATATCTTTTTGAGTCATTGAATGGTGCAAAATGAAATTAAAATTGCCTTTCTAGGACTGTTGGGGAGTTCTGTTCCATGAAGGAATGTCTCCCTGGCACAGAGACAGCCTCCCTGGCTGGACGCCAGTCGCCCTCCCATGCCCTGGCAAAGGGAGCTTTTTGGAGGAAGTCTCGGCTGAAATGTGCTCCGGCATGATGGTCCCTGTGTGTTGTAACACAATCCAGGAGCTTTGAATTGTGTTCCAAGTTGGGCTAGAGGTTATACTAAATTAAACTAATTCTTCTCCTCTGATCCCGAGGAGGATAACAGAAAACCATCTTTACTCCTTCCATGTGTGGAATATACTGATACTGATCGCGTGGAACATTTAAATCAATGGGTACCTTGATGCCTGTGATTTTGGCCTGTCTAACTGATGTATATTAGCAAGAGGCTTGCTTTTGGAATTGCCACGCCTTCTAAAATTTGGCGCTAGAAGAATCAAGTAATTTTAAAATTTTGTTTGTATCCATTAGGTCAATTTGAAGACTAGCTATAAAAAAAGGTACTCTTCAAAATCTATCCTTCTTCCATTTCTCTGGCAACAGTTTTTAAAATTATTTTTATACAGTGTAACATGGCAGATAAAAAGAAAGGCAGAAACAAGGGCGTGAAATCATCAGAAACAAAAATCTTTGAGGAGGAAAATTCAGAGGTTTTGAGAGGGGATTTAAAGGACAGAGAAAAGAGACTTCTGCAGTCAGGAACAGAATTTAGGCGTAAGACCTAAGGGAACAGAAACATCAGAAACAGTCTGCTGAGCTTTCAATGAAAAATCTTTTGGAGTATAATTTAAAATTGGTTAAAATAATCCAGAAGCAAACACAACAAGTAGTTCCTTTCTAACTTGGTTCAATATGGCCATCCATACTTGGACTATCTCATGAGTAGCTTTGCAGGAGGAGAGTGAAATAAAGCTAAAATCACCTGTATACCCTTGTGTCTGTTAGACTGGCAAAAGATCTCCGCACCCATGATATTTGTAAATGGCAATAAAATAAGACAATTAATCCAGAAGTATGTGAGGAGAGAGAGTGAGGAAGCAAACAGAATTATTAAGAATCAAGTTACTTGATGAAAAGCTAAGTGGAAGCTGCCATAGATGCATATGAAACCAGGAAGAAGAATAGGTGTAATAAATAACAGAAGTTGCACAAGGATGCCTGATGCATGACCAGATCAGAGAAGAGTAAAAAGTGTTGGATGATCAATATTATGTAGTAATGCAGTATTGGGGTGGAAGATCAAAGCTCTCATGTCAAGGTAACGGGAGAAGAGAATTAACCCATCTCTGTTACTCGAAGAGAAGGTGACTGAACAGAAAGAGTACCTCAGTTTGGTGTGTTTAGTTACAAATACAGAAATAGTTGGCTTTTAAAGACTCAAATCATTAAAAAGTGTTTCATACTTTTTTCAGCCAGCCTTTTAAATGTTAAATTAAGAGGATGCACATTGCACAATTCTTGGGGTATTTTACATACTCTTTATGCACTGCAATATTGTGCACATGCTACTGAAAGCCTTGGCTGATAGATGAGGAAAAAGGACTATTATAATGCTTTGTCTGAAAATTTGGTATCCAATTTGAGCTTTGTTTTTGCTACCCCAAGATCATCAAGTGGAACTGTATATATGTAACTAACTGAAATCAATATTGGACAGTAATTTTACATTTTTCATCTTAACACAGAGAGCCACATTTCATTCCTTTCTCCAGGTTCTGCTGAGTTCAAATTCCTATTTTATTTTTGAGGATGGCATTCAGTCTGTTCTTATTACTAGGTCTTAGACTAATTTTTGTTTTCAAAAGCCCTTTTTGCTCTGTGCTTTGTTTGTGTTGGGTTTTTTTGTGTAGGGTTTTGAGCTGGTACCTTGTAATCTATAGATTTATACTAGCTGGTACCATGAAAGACTTGGCCACTTTTTCTTTTTTTTCTTTTTCTTTTGACAACGTGCTTGCAAAAAAATGTAAATTACTTGCAACATTCTTTGCAGCATCTAGCAAGACAAAACATGAATATTTTCCAGATTTTTCAGACAGGCAGAGGAACATCTTTCTATTCCCAGCAATTTCTGACATTTCAACAGGACAGAATTAGCCATTTGAGTGCTTGGACTGGTGCAATTGCTTATACTACCCCTCTCAAATCAGATATTCAAAGGGTGCTTTAAACAATCTATACAACTATGTTTGATTAACTGCTGTGTGACTGAGCTTATTTCTTGTAATTAAGATTGCCTTTCCTTTGTCCTGCTTAACTTTTCTTTAAACTTCATTTAAAAAGCATTTTTTAAAGACACGCTGAAGTGTGGTTTTATGACTGTTGCCATTTACCTCTGCACATTGTATTCCTGATCCTTTGCTTTTGATGGCAATTACAAGATTCAGAAGCTAATTTATAGAAGAAACTCTTCCAGCACCAGCTGCATCTAGCTTCTTGGCAGATTGTTCAAGTACTTGTATTGGTGGCTTTGGAGTTGCCTCTGGGTTTGCTGGGATAATGATGCTGATGGGCTTTCTGGGCTGTCTTGTACTCCTTGCTGTCGTTTTCTTTTTGATTACCCTTTTAATCTGAGTAATTTGTCCATTTTTTCTGTTCATAAATAAGGTCCAGTGCAAGTCCTTTTCAAGAGCCTCAACCCATTTGTCATGGCAATACAGCATTTGTTTATGCCTGTCATAGACTGCTTTTCTACAAAATGCTGTGCCTCAATTTTAAAATCAAAGCTATCCGTTAGACAGGTAATAAGTAATGTATATTTTCCTTTTGTTATGGAAGAGAAATATGAGGGTCATTTGCTGCTGGCCTGAAAACAGATTGGTTTGCATTCGTGTGCGTAAGTCTTTTCATTGTGCATAGGACCCAAAGTGATTAAACAAGCACTCTTAATATGTTAATTTATAATTTTAATTACAACAATCTTGTATATATAGTCATTAGTGAATACTAATATAAATATTTTTCTACCTTTTTATTCATAATGCATAAACCAATCATCCAGTTACTTCTCGGCAGTTGCCTGTTTCCGTTTCATAATACAATCTTTGTTCTTAGTTATGAATGCATTTTGTTCATTCCTGTCTTGAATAATCCCTCATTAAGCTAGTCACTTTCTGCTCCATGCTAAAAAGGAAAAATTATCATGCAAATGTGGCATGCCATATTAAAAAGCACATTACCAAACACTTTTGTTGCTGTCCTTCAATTAGTTTCCCTTCTTTGAATTTAATTTCATTTGTTGTTAAACTACTGACTTGATGTATGGACTCATGAATTTGAGGCTGCTGCCAAGAATGTAGCAGGAAAAAAAATCAAAGCCTCTTCAGAAAGCTGCAGAGGCATAGCTGAAATGAATTTGCTTCACCTTTGACAAGAACACTTGAGCAGCATTGGAATCCTCTGATGATTCAGCTTGGCTAATTATCCAATTATTTATTTCAAAAATAAAGACACTGCTTTACAATTAGGAAAGTGTAAAGTAATCTGAGAAATTTTGTAATGACAGATGACTCAAGGAACTTCTGACATAAACAGTATCTGCTCAAACTCGTCTTGCCAAGTGTTCAAGCTGTAGTTAAACTATTCTTTGAGTTCCAGGAAATTAGTAGAAGCTCAAGAGTTACTTATTTCTTCTCCCCTACCAGCCACATATTATACTTCAGAAAATAGCTCGGTTTGTTCTTTTCCCTTTGTGTCAAATTTGCAAGGTTTTTAAGCTGTGTTTAAGTTGCATTCCTCTTGATTAAAAGCTTTTGGTTCAAAGCAATACTTTTTAATTGCCTAATAATATAAGTCAGTTCTTAGGAAAGAACCGTGCATTTAGGAGTTCATTTGCAATATAACTGAAAAATTCATTGCATGGCAGTAAAACAATTTACTGTTAATTACAAGGAGAAGAATTTGCTGTACCATGCTCACAGATTGCCATGAATCATGCAGCACTCCTAGAGATTTATAACAGATGTGTAAGTGGGATGAATTAGCAGGGTTTAATAACAGAGACACAAATCATGCAGACTTCAAGGAGCTTTAATTGATATACTAGAATGTGACGGGCATGAATCACTCAGCCATTCAACAGCACTGTAACATATGGTCAGCTCAATATGCTGCATCTTAAATCGGTTGGTGAGTCGTTGGTTGTCCCATATGGTGGAAGCAATATATTTTTCATGATTTTTAAAAAAATACTGTGTATTACATCTATTTTTAAAGAAATATGGTTGTAACATACCCGTGTTATTAAATTTTCTTTCGATGTCCGTTACGGGTGGGTTTTATTCTTTTCTGGGGAAGAGTCCAAAATGGATTCTAAAGAATCTTCTAAAAATTAAAAAGACTGTCAGAAGACATAAGTATTATGTCTTGACTCATTTACTGTTGGAAAGACTTAGAGTATTGTGAAGGGCAGAGGAAACGAAACAAAAGATCACACCAGAAATGTTCTCTCAATCTTCGGGTCCTCTGGACTAATACCTTGTAGCAAAAAGGAAATGGATGACCAATAGCCAGACATGTAATTTTACCTGCAAGATAAACTCCAAGATAAAAAAAATAAAATATAACCCCCCCTCAAGTTTTTGTCTTCAAGTTATCTAAACATTTCTGCTTTAATATGTATATATGCATGTTGATTTCAACTGAATAGTAATTAGAAACTGTATACTTTTGGTTACTGTTACCTTCCTGAGCTATTCAGAGTGGTGAACTGAAGGCTTCCGTGGAAGGGTAGACAAATACAGTGTGCTGAGCAGTAGTTATTCAAACATATGTAAGCCTGTTAAATTTAGCCACAGTGTAAATATGTTATTCCTGGGACAAGAATCTGGCAGAGTGTGGAAAAGCTTTACCAGTTGTATTAGTAAACCTGACAGACTTGAGAAAGGAGTATTGTATCCTTAGAACCGTGGCTGCCAGAATTTAATGTCAACAATTAAAATTTATTTTGATCCTTACCTAGTGTTTATTACTGTTTGTATACACAACAGACCTTACTAATACAGAGATGCACTATTAGATGGAATTACCATCTGTTCAGAGTGAAATGCTGGCATCTGTCTTCGAGTCTAAAACTAAAATGATATTATTTCAAACAAAACAAAATTAACTGCTCTTTACTTACCAACTTCATTTTTGTGTACATGTGTGTGCATAAACACATGGGAAAGGCTTATTTGTAATGACCTGTGTAGCAACATCTATATTTAGATATATGACTTCAACATAAGCTGTATGGACCATCTGTCTTTATTGGTCTTTTTTGTGCCCTTTGCTACACAATGGCATGCAGCAATCATGGGCTTTTAAATACTGTTTTAGCTTTATAATATATTAAATATGTATTATATAGCAAGGCATTAAAACTACATAATTAAGATACACAAAATGTGACTTTGAATCCTCGAAAATGTGGTACGCTCATTATTTTGACAGATGTGTCTTAACAGAACGTGACTAAAAAAAAATTAAATAGGTAAAATTATAGTCGATTAACCTTTCAAAAAGTAGCTACAGGTACCACAGTGACACCTTTAGGAAAATGTATACTCTATCTTTTCGTCTTGAATATTTTTAATTTCAGCTTTCAGTACCCTGCTGGGCTAATGCTACAGATTCCTTTTCAGTCTTGTCTGTTCCTGTGAAGAGTTTCTTTTTCTGTTTGTAACTTAGGTAACTATTACATCCAGTCTACCGCCTTGATGCACAAGAATTCTTAAGCATCAACAAGACTGTAGTTTAAATACGAGTGTTATGGCAAGGATGTTACTTTCTGAAAGGGTAGGCTTCTCTTCCATATATCACAAAATAATAAATTGTGTCATGCCAGTGTTTAATGCGTGTACACAGTGCATTAACTGTAACTGTAGTACATTTATTTGTGCTAGAGGAGACTGGAAAATGATTAAAAAATCAATACTTCCCTGTCAGAGAAGCAAGTGTTACGATGCATTTAAGTAGTTAATTGCATAAGCCCCATAAAAGCTTCAGGTTTTGGTATCAGAGATGCCATAATTATGGTCCAAGTAACTGCCATTTATTAATACTAGACTTTAAAGAAAGATATAGTTATTGTCATGGGTGTTAGTTAGCTCTATGTGTTTTAGAAATAATGAATTTTAGCATTTCTGTTTGACCATTTGTAAGCTGAACTGGAGGGCTCAACCTCTTACGTTCCCATTTAAAATGCTGACGTACACTAGTTCCCTCAAAGGTGAAGTTTTGATTGTTGAGCCATGTTTTCTATTTAAACTTGTGCATTAATACCACAATTGATTAGTGCTGTGCCCTACTTATGCAGGAAAGCTGATGACCTCACGCTGCATTACTTCAGTTTTGACATTGTAAATTTCTACCATAGCGTGAGATACTAATTAGGTTGTGAAGTCATAAATGATGCCTAAGCGGGAACGTAAAGCACACAGTGCCATTGGCAGTTTCCCAGTTCCTCAACTCCCTGTTTTCTCCAAGAAGAATATTTATCAAGTTAGAGAGGGGGCAAAGGGAAAGGAAAAAAAAAAAAAAAAGGAGAGAGAGAAAGAGAAAAGTAGCAACATGCTCCAGGCAAATAGGAAAAATGAAAAATATGTTAATGATCTTGGAAATGCGCGAATGTTTATAAGAATGTTATTAATTCATTCTAAATGAAGCAATCTCTCCTTCTGTAAAGAACTCACACTATGTACAATGCTGTGCTGTGAAGTAACGTGTCAGATTTTGAAGGCCCGTATTTTAATTCGGGTTTTATTGTACTTGAAAGACGTTTATTGCTCTTTACTATGTCATTATAGGAACAAGTAATTTTTACAAGTTGTCGTTGTATTTCACTTCCTGGGTACAAATGAAGTTTCTGTTGTTAAGTCCTTTATCAGGGGAAGAAGAAGAAGAAAAAAGGCAAGATATAGATTCTATAGGTAGAGTGTTATTGTACTCCTCTAGATGATGATGTCTTTTGTTTCAGTGATGGTCCATTTCTTTCCAATCTGTATGGCCATCATGCCATTATCCAAACAGATCATGCTGCCCTCCAGTGGCTTACTGAGCAGTATTTTAAAATAAAATAAGTTGGTCTTAACTCAGCTATAGTGACCAACGCTATCAGAATGTTTAAAAGAATATAGGTTTTAATGGTAGGAGAATCACTGTAATAATATAAAACTGTCTTATGCTGATGTCTTCGTGGGAACAATCTTGTACGGAGTCTTACTGTGCACCAGTGTTGGTGGAGAAAAGTTAGAGAGGGTCATTTTCTTGAACTGAATAATTATCTGAACATAGACTAATGCCATGTGTGCTCACCATGAGGAAGACAACCTGATGGGCCTTTAGTGTTGTGGACAGATAGCTGTTCTGCTAGGAGTATAAGCTCAGTGCTGAAAGGCTTGTGTTGTCATGTACCATACTGCTGAGGAGTAGTGTAAGGGTTAATCACCTTTCAGGTTCTCCTTTGGTCTTTCACTCAAATCCAGTGCTGAAAGTTGTACAGATACATGACCTACAGTGAGTATGGCATGAGAGGCTAATCAAGGAAGGAATACAAATATGCTTTTTATGCAGATGTTGAGGCACGTTCTTAAAGATTATGAAAACAAAAAATTGGATGTGTAAAATGTTTGGATATTAAAACCGGTTTTGGATATACTAACTGGAGAAATTTGCCTAAAGCCTGAATAAACAAGTAAGATATTTCTTGTGAAAGTGAATGTAAACTTTTATAAAAATTGAGACTGTTGGTTTGGTTGGGCTTTTTGTTTTCTAATGAAACGTTTGTGGTTATCTGTGTTTATTCTTAAGATGATCAGAAACTGAAGCAGGATGTGTTGCAAAAATTATTAAGTGCGATGACTAACTTCCCAAGTATTATGGACAATGATGCATAGATAATTTTATTTTTATCTTTTTTTATGCACAGCTCCAAGAAAACTTGGTGCCCCTCGTGTTGAAGGAATAAACAGCACAACGGTAAAGATAAATTGGAATGAACCTGAGGAACTTAATGGGCCTTCTCCCATCTACCATGTGGAAAGGATGGATTCATCCTTAGCTACATTTAGTACAGAAGTAATGAAAGGGATCCGTTTCCCAGGAAATGGCTATTACAGATTCGCTAGTTCCACTCTCCCTGCCAATACTTACTTTACAGGTAAATGAGTTCAAACGACTTGTATTCTGCTCTTGTTTTACCATTTATTATCATCTTTTATATACTTTTCGTGGTAAAATCTGTAGGTTTTAATTTGCGAGTATAATGTGAGTGTTAGTGATTTATGGGCTGGTTTGATTCTCCTATGGAAAACTTTATTGAACATGTGGGATTTGTATTCCCTTGCCTTTGGACATAGAGATGTACACGATGGTGAATATGGCTGCATATTTGACTCATTTCCCAGTGGTAAATGTAAGATGGATTTTATTTATTCCTCTCCGATAAAAACTTTTCAAATAATTTGCTGTGAATACTAAGGCATTTATTTTTTGATATCTTTCTGAGGATTCTTGAGGTTGCATAAACTCTCAAAAAGTGTTCTTTTTTATGTTTGCAACACTTGTGGTCCTGTTTGTTTTGTCAAGGAAAGAAAAAAGCCTGTCAAATCTGTCAAAAATCTGCTGTTTCTGGGCCTTTAGGTATTATTTTCTCTATTTTTTTGATTAGTTATTTATTTTGGAACTGGGATTTTTACAGATTGAAGCAGACTAATTATCCTATGGTCTGTGATTCTCATAATTTGCTGATCTCTTCATTTCTGGGATAGTTAAGGTATGGGCAGTATGGTTCTTTGGAAAGTGAACCGGGTTGTGTGTTTGAGATGTTGTAGAGGTGTGCAAGTGAAATGTTACGTTGGTGTGCATGAAACATCAGTGTTTAAAAGCAGAAATTGCAGAGCTTGTTTAAAACTGCTCTCTACAACTACCTGAAAGGAGTTTGTAGGGAGGTGAGTGTTGATCCCTTCTCCCAGGTAACTCGCAAGGGGACAAGAGGAAATGGGCTTAAGTTGTGCCAGGTGAGGTTTAGGTTGGGTGTAAGGAGAAATTTCTTTACTGCAAGAGTGGTGAAGCATTGAAACAGGCTTCCCAAGGAAGTGGTGGAATTACCCATCCCTAGGGGTGTTCAAAAAGAGTGTAGATGTGGCACTTCAGGACAAGGTTTAGTAGTCATGGTAGTGTTGAGTTGACAGTTGGACTTGATGATCTTAGAAGTCTCTTCCAACCCTAATGATTCTATGATTCTAAAAACCAAAAGCGTGTGTGTAAGGGAGTGTGTATGTATATATCTCAAGTCATGAGACTGACATTAGCAATGAGAAATCCAAAAGGAATCTGGGCAACAGTGAGAGCAAACAGTAGCTGACACCACTGCTGGTATGAAGGCCATACAACTTAACCTGGTACCAAGGATGGTTTGTTAAGATAGATAAGGGCTGCAAAACCCATGCAGCATTGTTGACATGCAGAAGAAAACTGAGGATTTGAAGAGGGCTCAGGTCTGACAACCTTTGTCTTTTGAGTCGTCACAGGTAATTCTGGCGAGAATAAGTGAGCATAGGTATCTTGGTACTTGAAAGTATGTGTGTGCAAATTCAGTTTTTGTTTAAAATAAAAATCACCTTGCCTCTCTGATCACTGTGATATAAAAAAACAAAAAAAAGTTGAGGATCACTTCAGGTATTTTTCTTGCTAGGTGTTTACTTGACTGATAGTCAAATAATAATAACAAGTGATAATGTGTTAGTTAAATATTGACACCATGTTGACTTGCAAAACCTGTCGCTGTGCGGGAATCTGTAGGAACAGCTGTTGGGCTCCTGTCCTCATTCAAATTGCTTCATGGTTTTCCTGACATCAGTGTTTGCACCCTTTACTGTATACTTAGTTAAAAAAAAAATATTTGATGTGTTTCTTCTGTTGTCAATTGTGACAATCGAAATACCAAAAGAATTGTGAGCTGCAGTTTTTCTGACTGGGGCTCCAGTTGGCCCCGTCACTATGGTAGAGTTAAATAGTTTAATCAAACAGGTAAAGAATTACCAGTATCACTGAGTTTCCTGCTTCTTATCAGAAGTTTCTGAGAGTGTTTGGGGAGAGGGTGTTGCGCTACTAGGGTTGTTAACATGCCTGTCTACTTGTAACCAAGCAAGCCCAACACTGATCTGCCCAAGCACCAATCCAGTCTGGGGTTCGGTTTTGTTCCATAAACTGAGATGAAGGCCTTGTGTGAAGTTTATTGAGATAACTGAGGTGATATGAGAGTGTTTGGACAGACAGCTTGGGAGAGAATGTTACAGCTCCCTTCATACTGGCACCTGATGGCTGATAATGCTATGTAGATAAACAGAATTTATTACTGCTCTTGATTGTGTTCTTTCCTGCTGACTAGCTATTAGTCCAAGTATCTGGAGATGACCTAGAGCACAACACACTAGGTGATTTGTCCAAACACCTGCTGGTAATGACTGACAATCAGGTTATATTAGTTCATTTTGATAATGTACTATTCGGATGCTTGGCAATTCAGTAAACATTTTGAGAAATATAAATCTGGGTTTATCCAAGTAGATCATCAGTCCTTCT
The DNA here is from genome assembly GCA_013396935.1 of Baryphthengus martii. Taxonomy (NCBI): domain Eukaryota; kingdom Metazoa; phylum Chordata; class Aves; order Coraciiformes; family Momotidae; genus Baryphthengus; species Baryphthengus martii. The sequence goes on along the minus strand of VWZK01015532.1, from coordinate 306,473 downwards.
TCCAAAGCATGAGGGAAGGAAAATTCTAACAAATCCAGAAGAGTTTAGAAAGACACTAAAGGGAATGAAAAATTGTACTCTGGACTTGTTTTGTTGTGGAGACCTTTTCTTATTACGCATCTCCGAAGACAAGCAGTTGGCAATTGTGCTTTATAGATGGAACAGCTTTAGTGTGCATGCAGCTGTGTACATTTTTGACACAAAAGTGTGCCAGCTTGTATATGTCAGTCAGCAGAAAGATACTTCTTAGTGCGTCTCAGATCTCCCACTGCTAATCCAGAAAAAGATAGATCAGTTTATTCACTGCTAATAAATGCAGTTGTCCTCACTATCTCCCTGGCTGGTCTTAACACTCTGAGGTGCAAGTAATAGGGGCAGATGTATTATCTGGGAAATCTTCCAAATTCTTATTTTTAAAAAAAAAAAAAAAAAAAAAAAAAAAAAAAGAAGTTAGGCAATAAACACTGGCTACACTAAGCAGCATCCGTCTGTCTCTAACAAAGCTTCCAGCTGCCCAGGAAGATGTGCTCTGAGTACACATTAGATGAGAGGAAGTCAGGTAAAGCAAAGGATTGTTTCTGCCAGAACTATCTACATGTAACTTCTCAGCTCTTCAAACTGTTAAGAAGTGTTTTAGGCATCTGTAATATCATTTCCCAAAAGATGCAGTCTTGTTATTCATAGCCCTTAAGTTCTTAGGTACAACAACATTCATTATATCTGTCAAAATACTACCAGGCAAAGGAACTGTTAGTGTTCTTGCTTTAGCTAAAGAACTCATCCATCTCCCATCACTTTGAAGATTGGAGTATTCAGGTGTTTATTTTCATATCTTCCCCATGAGATAACAAAGTGGTATCATTCTGATTTAAGAGATGAGAAGCTGAAGTTCAGTTTCTACTTAATGCAGGAGTTTATACTTATTTTGTGTGGTTTATCAGTGCAGCTTGTGTGATTCAACTGTTGATCTGTAGTCAGAATGCTGCAGTAACACTTGTGTTTGTCTTTCTGCCTCGCTAGTAGGTGAGAGAGATGCTGCCTATTTTATACAGGGTGTAGACAGGCAAGCCTGGAGTTCAAAGAACTATGAATAGCTGAGTGTCTGAATATCTTTAAAATTCAAATTATACTGGTATTATCTCTTTAATGACTGAGTCTAATGGTTAGGTCCAAAAAAAGCCTAGGCATGAAGATAATGAGCATGATGTCAGGTTAAATGGGTGAGAATAGTTTGCTCTGCAGTGAAGTTAAGGTCTTCATGTACTTTTTAGCAGAGGTGTATCAAGGCTTACAAGTAAGATCCTTCAAGACCATAGAAAAAAATCTATGGAAATAGCCTGCTGAACTGCTGAAACGTATGTGCATGAATATCAACAACACACCCACAGATATATTTATGAAAAGTGTTTTTCTTCAAATCCTTTTTGCCTCTTGTTTGAGGGGTAGGACTTGAGGTGCCTGAATGGATGAAATAAAAACTTGGGTATTCATTTTGGCTTGGGTAAACGAGCCTTACGTAGGATTGAGTTTCTTCTAATTTGAGGCACTACCTTCTATTCAGGATTCTTAACTTATAAATGTTGCCTGAGGGTTGGGCAGCTTGAACTTTTTGTTCACAGAAAGTAGAGTATTACATTTTTCTTTGAAAACATGACTCCCTGAGAACACACATGTGCAGCCTCTTGAGTATGTTGGTGGATACTATGCCTTCAGGTAGAAGTGCCACTAAACAGTCCAAACAGTGCTACTGTTTAGACTTTGTGGAATAATCCTGTCATAAAGCTGTACAATAGATTTTTCTAGAGTAAATAAGGATTAAGGTTCTAAGGGCAGATAAAGAGAAGTTTCATTTTCAGATTTTATTGAGCAAATAGATGCCAAACATGCCAAGTTCTTTCAGAAAGGAACTTCTGGACCCAAAGAGAAACTGGTTGAAAATTGAACCCTGGACGTTGCTGGGATATAATGGCATCTGAGATGGGAGTTTCAGGACTGCAATTTAGTTGTCTAAAGCACAGTCACGGATTACACAAATCACAATTGCTACAAAAGAAAGAAATCTCAGAGTAGCAAGATGATTGTGTGGAAGATTACAACTGTCCTGATCTCTCAAAATAAGACTACTTTTCAACTATGACATTGAACATAAATTGACAATTCTGTGGCATTGTAGTAGGTTTTGTAAATAATACACATATTCTTTCTATGAAATGAAGCAAAACCAAGTGCTCTATGCATTGCTTAAAACACAATTTGAGCTTGATTCAGGAGTTATAATTATATATCCATGTGAGAAGGAACACCTTATTTTAGTGATAAAATAATTCGTTTTTTCAGGTGGATGAACAATTCTTTGTGATATTTTAAAACCAGTCAAATTACCTATTACTGTTTTAAGTATACTCCCTCTTGGATCCTGCATTTTTAAAAGGAAAATTATTCATGTAATATTGATCAAAATGCAGTCCACTCTGAAGAAACTTCTGTGTTTGGCCTTGCTTTGAATCCAAGTTTTTGAAATAGGGTACTACACTTAAAAAGAAGTGGGTCTTACCTGGAATATGTACTCTTTGCCTACTTGTACACGATGTGAATTCAGCTCTGTAATAATTAGGAGATAACTGTATGAGGTAAGATGCTCACATATTCACCATTACAAGTAGAGCTTTTTTACAATGACATTTTTAGTGTTGTGAAGTGGTCTTAAAAATGTGTATTTTAAAAAAAATAAATATCTGTGCTAGTGTTTTCCTGCCAAATTCTGCCTCAGATACACGCACACTTCTCAGAGTGGAGAATCTTTCCGGTAATGATGTTTCTTAATGAATATGCCATGGAACACTGCACAAGCGTTTACGTTTCTTCTGAGCAGAAGTGTGGAGAACGGCTGTGGTCATTCAGTGTTCGATCTCCCCACAGCTCTTCATCATAGTGAACTCTCTTTCCAGTAATGTAAAACAAATTCTACTCCGTATAATCTTCAGGAAACATTTCACAGTTAGTAGAAAGTGCAAATATTTTTGTTAGTGTATGGAGCCAAATAAACAGACCTTTACCAGCATCCCAAGAGAAATATATGGAATGCATTGCAACTGAATACCAAGAAAATGAACATGCTTGGAAGTCTAAAAACAACGTAAGAGAGAAGGCTGACATAGTTTAGAAGAATGAAGAATGAAAAGGGACATAATAATGATGTTAAAATACGTAAAAGTTTGTAGTTCAAAAGAAGAACTTGAACATTTGTAAAGCAGCAGTACACTCCTAAGCAGCTTAAAATATAGCAAGGTAGATTGTCTTCTCATAGGATTTTTTATTTCTAAAAGATTCACACTATTTGAGCAAAGGAGTACATTGTTGTGAGGGGAAAAAAAATGAAAGTTCTGATTCTGCAGATTTTAAGGAATAGTTGTATGAGCATTTGTCAGGAATAAACTAGGTAAAATTGATTTTGCTTTGGAGTAAGTGGATTGAGTCTCTAACCTCTAAGAATGTTTTCCAAACATATATCCTATTATAAACTCATATTAACCCAATGAAACTTGGAGAGATGTTCATTTCACCAAATAACTTTTAGAAGGAAAGAACTGCCTTTTTCAGTGTCTCTTTTTGTCTTTTTTGGTGTCTTTTTTTGTCTTTTTTTTGTTGTTGTTGTTGTTGAAAACTTTGCATAGCATTCTGATTGATGGTTTTCTATAACGAGGTAAGATTGCATGAGTTGAATGTTTTACTTCTGTTTCATTTTTCCTTCTCTAGATATTTCCCAGCATTTCATTTTACGACTGCTGATAAGGTTTGAGATGGTTAGAAATGAGTTTTAATCACTAAATCAGAAAAATGAAATGTTTTAGGTTGGAAGAGGAGTCACGTAGTCCAACATTCTGCTCATAGCGTGTCCAGGTAGACCTGTTTAGACCTTTGTGTAGTTGAGTTTTATCTCCATCTGTAGTCAAGTATATTTCCAAGTACTGTTCCAGTTTCCAATCTGACCAGCACTTTGTTAATCTTTTCCTGCTTATATTTATACAGAATTTGCTGTATTTGAACTGGCTCTTGTTCTGTCACTATATAGCTCCAACAAAGTGGCTTCATCTTCTTTATATGCTTTTGTGAGATAATTGGAAGAAGGCAAGATGACCACCTCCATCCTTCCATGCTTAATACAGAACAAATCCTGTTCTCTTGGCCTCGTCTCATATTTACTTTGGCCCTCATTTTTCAGACTTTTCTGTTATATTATACACTAGAAAACTCTTGGAGAGCTCTTATTTTATTGCGTCCTTTCTATCTAGGTTGTTGCCTCAGGACATCTCCTTAGAAATTATTTTAATTTTTATGCCAACTTCTTACACTTTCTCCTCTTGTCTTCAGGAAAGAATCATTTGAACCCATGTCTTCATTTTCTGTGAAAGAAAGATGAAGAACTTCTATGTCACTGTCAGGTGGCTCCTTCAGTAAGAAGGGGAACCATCCTTTTTTCTTCCTGAGAACTATCTGCACAGACATTTTAGGTAGAATTTTGTCCTAGTACTTAAAATGAATTCACAGTTTCATCTTGAAAAACGCATTCCTTTCTTCCTTCCTTCTGAATCCCAAGAAGCCTGAAGATAGGAAGTGAGAGAGGAGCTGCTTGTAGAGAAAAAGGAGTGATCCAGCACAACAAAGTGAACTGTGCTGCTTTATGAACAAAACAACTTAAAACATTTTCGAACATGCACAACAGGGACTTAGGCAGCAAATAAGCCAGGCTGATGCTGACCTTGCCAGTGTTAAGGGGGTAATATTTTCACTAAGATGAACTAGTTTTTTTGGCACTGACATACTTTCTATCGTTATCAAGTATCTGCTTTTTCCATTTTATTTCTTTTTTTTGTTGTGGAAAATAATTACTGTAGCCACTACAGAGCAGGGGGGAAAAAAAAATTTCTCCCTTTTTGTATTATTTGTCATGTTTAGTTCTTGCACTTCAACAGATCAACTATGCAGCGCAAGCTTTGACTTTTTTTTTTTTTTGGCTTTTGACTGTTTTTTTTCCATCTTCTTGGCTTTATTGCTAAAATATATTTTTGCCAGTGTTGTGTGACATTCTGCACTGCGTGGTTGAAAATAATTTTTTCTGCTTGTGCATGGAAACTTTCAGAGCATGTAGTAGTCCCAACTGTGAAAGTTATAAAAGCAGTAGCTTTCCTAGTGTTCTATCAAGCTGCCATTGAAAAGCCCTTTCCCAGACTAGATCATAGTTTCAGCTGTTTGTGCAAAATCAGCTACAGAATTTGGTCTTTTGATTATCACAACTATACCACGTGACCTGAACTCTCTATAACAGCAGTTCTTCCCCTTTTGTAGCAACTCTAGTTGTTCTTCTGGTAATTTTGTGCAAACTTGAATCCCTGTTTTCAAATGTGGTGGGTGTTCTCTCTGTAGGTGACAAACCTAAGAATTAGCAGAAGAAAAGTTTTTTATCAATTATTGTTTTTATCAATTATTGTTATTGCAGGTGATAAGGACTCACTAAGCCTTCTTTTCTCAAGGCTGAACAAACCTGATTATCTCAGCCTTTCCTCATATGGCTGACATCCTAGTCCTTTAATCATCTTTGTGGACCTTCTCTGGACCCTCTCCAGCCTGTTCACACTCTTTTTTTACATAGCATGAACCAAAACTGAACACAGTATTCCAGGTGTGGCCTGACAAGTGCTGAATAGAGTTGGATAACCACTTCATTATCTCTGCTGGTGATGCCCTTGTTGATGCAACCCAGAATCCTATTTTTCTTTTCTTCAGGAGCATGCATTTTGCTCATATTGAGCTTGTTGTACATCAGGCCCTTCAGGTGCCTTTCCACAGAGCTGCTCCCCAGCTAGGTAGATCCCTGTCTGTGCTGCTCTCCTGGATTATGTTTTCCTATGTGCAAGAGTTGACATTTTCCTTTGTTGAACTGTACAAGATTCTTGTTAGCCCACTTTTCCAGCTTATCTGAGTCTTCCTGCAGGTTGTCTCCATTTCCTCACTCAGTTTGGTATCACCAGTAAAATCCATGAGGGTGCACTTCATCCCATCATCCATATCACTTATGAAGATGATATTATACAGTGTTGATCCCAATATTGATTCCTGGGGGACCTCACTTGTGACAGATTGCCAATTTGAAAAGAAGCTATTTAATACCACCCTCTGGGTACAGCCTGTCAGCCTGTTCCCCACCCACTGCACAATCCACTTCTCTAGACCATACGCATCAGTTCTTTGGGAGGAGGCTGTGGGGAACTGTTTCAAAAGCCATGGAGAAATCCAGGTAGACGATATCCACCACTCACCCTACATCAACTGAGCAGGTTACTTTGTCATAGGAGGTGATTAGGTTTGTGAAGCACGATTTACCCTTGGTGAATCCATGGAGGCTTTCTGAATCACATGCTTAATTTGACTCGTAATAGCCTCCAGGAAGATTGATTCCATAACTTCCCCAAGGACTGAAGTTCTAATGTGCCTATAATTTCCAGGGCCCTCCTTTAAGCCCTTCTTGCAGATGGCAGGACATTAGCCTTCTTGTAGTCTTCTGAGATGCCCCCTGATTTCCACAACTTTCTCAAAGATGATGGAGAGCCAGCTCTCTTAACACCCTTGGGTGAATATTGTCAGGGCCCACCCATATGTAGGGGTGAAGATCCTGTAATAGTTCACATACCAACTGTTCCTTTGCTGACAGTGGGTCTGTGTTTGCCTCAACCTGGATTTTTGTTATCAAGGCCTGGGGCCCAACAGTGCTGGTAAAGACAGAGGTGAAGAAAGCATTGAGAACCTCTGCCTCTTCAGTGTTGGTGGTGGCTAATTCACCTCTCCTGTTTAACAGTGGACTGATATTTTCCTTCTGATTCTATGGAGAGTTTTCAATAAGGCTGCAGCAAAGAGAGGATTACCACTATATTTGCTGGTGAGATACTTCAAGTGAAATTAATGCTTTCTGGTGCGTGCTCGCCCCTTATTTATATTATTTCTTTAAAGGATTATTTAATTCGATGACTTGAGGCATTGTATTTGAGTAATACCAAGCCTTTCAATTATTCCTGCTTTTAAGATACAGATTCCTGCCCATGTTGTTTTAAATGGTGAAGCTGTAACTACTAAATTATGTATTAACTAAAAGTGTGTAAAGTGTCATACATTGATTATGATTGCATTGTGAATTTGATCAGGAAATTTTAATAATAATAATATAAGGAAGCTTTTCACCTTCTAATTGATTTTCTGGGTGATTAAATTAAGACCTTGTCTAAGTACGACTGTCCTTAGTAATTACTGGCAGAATAGAGAAATTAAAGGATTAAAAATTTACGTGTGTTAAGATTCAGTATTTAAGGTCTAAAATCAATCAGATCATAGACTGAATAATTCCATTATGACAAAACTATCATTCAGGATTAGACTGTGGTAATTTGGAGAAAAAAGGCTATCTGAACTAGTACATATGGGAAAAATTAAGATTGTAAAATTAAGCACCTAGAACTTAGGAAATGGAGTTAAAATAAGCAGCATGAACCTAATTCAACCTTGTTATTTTTATGTGTTATGATGACATGTAATCAATTGATTAAAAACTAGTTTATCCAGAGGTTTTGTGTAGGGTATGGACCAGCTGTTGACTTAAAAAAATTCTTACTGTTCTTTATATGGCTTGGTGTCTGTCTTACTGTACGTATCTGATTCTTAAGTAAATGCAGATTTTATTTTTTTTTCCTTTGTTGTTTTCATTGCAGTACCTGAGAACTTTGTAATCATTGTTGTTCACTTGTACAACATGTCTATTTTTAGTTTCGTTTTATGAATGGAGACTTTGAGTAGGACCTGAGTTTTCAGCATAGTTCGTGTGTTTAAAGTAGAATTTCCACCAACCCCTGTTCAATTAGGAGCACTCATCACTTCCAGAGATCTCTGTGGGGTGTTTAAATGCAAGCACTCAAAAAAATGAGGAGTGCATAACAAGTGGATAACTGAGAAGTTTGGCTTAGCAATTTGCCTCACATTGCATAAGAACTTTGTGGCAGGGGGCTAAGGACGGATTTCTCCAGAGTGACATTGAACTGCACTAGCTATGAAATTCTCTGTTCACTTTTCATATTCCCCTTCCTCTTTCATTTAACATCCCCAGCACACTACATCAGATAAGACAGGCTTCTGTGCACAAAATCCTTATTTGCTACATGAATTCTGTTTTAGTTGCTGAACAACATAAAATCCTCGAGGCAGATATCTTATGGGAAATGTGTGTTTGTATAATTGTAAACTATATCGTTATTCATCCTCTATTTGTGTGTTAATTTTTTGCAGACTATTTTGACTTTGCATTTCCTAAATTTTTAGAGTTTACTTTTAGTTACCTAATGTGGTCTAGATAGTTATTCTGAATAGTAATTAAAAAAAAAAAAATAATCCCGATGTCATAGGAGAATCCCAGACATATCCATCATGTGGAACATTGCTGACTAATAGAGATGTCAATGGGTAAAAATCTTTAATATTCATGAAATCTCTTTCTGATCTGAACTATTAGAGACACTGTCTGCTTCACTAGATAATCACCTGTATGTGAAGGATAGGGTACATGCTTTTCCACTGTATTCTGTTTACTGGCAACATATATGTTCAACTGGATTTGTAAGGAGCATTTTTACTAGTGATTTTAGATTCTCCTGTTTTTCTATTGATTTTACCCCTTTTTCCCATTTGCTTTACTTTTTCTTCCTTTTCCTGTTCTGACACAGTTGTTATTTATTTATTCCTTCCCTTGCCTTCTCTTCCCCCCTCCCCATTCTGGTTTGACTATTATGACATGCTAGATTTTCTTCCTTCTATGTTCTTTAAGGTTATCTTTTTCTTCATGTTGCCGGGCATTAAGTGATAGAAAAGTAAAAGGCCAAGAGACTCTGACTCCATTTCTGGTGTCCTGCACACCCTCAGAACTTGATGGCCAGGACCAATATCACCAGAGAGCATTCTTAGCCCCTACAGTCCTAAGATGCAAAGTCTCCATGCAAATGTAATTTTTCTTTGAAAATTTCACTGTAATCCTCTAGCTAACCATTCTACAAAAAGCTATATCCTGACACTGCTAAATTTAGACTCCCATCTTTTTTATCTTGGGATAACCACACTCTAACAAATTCATATTTCTGATTCATAGAAAGAAGGAACCTAAACACTTTAAAACTTTTGTTATTTAAGATTATAAGTGTGATTTTAATTCATTCTTCAAAGTAATAACAAAAAAGTATTTGGCATGAAAAAAAATGGTTATAAAATATTTTCTTTTCTTTTACTTAGATAATATTTTAGAAAAATATTGTTCAACAATAGTGTCAAGGACAAGATAAATTGAGCAGTAAGTGCTGCTGCCATTCAAATTTGCAGACATTGGGGAGGAAGTACTGTCTGCATTTCAGTGTTAGTAATTTCTTTAATAAAAGCACTGCCTTAAAAAGTATGTTGAATTTGCAGCATTTAAATTTGACTAAATCTTTGTTAGTTATTTTATGTTTATACAGTGTTTCCAAAGAGTATAGTAAGCTTTACTGTAGGATGGGATCCTCAGGAAACAGCACATCATATTTTTGACTCTAGAATGACATGCTACTTGCTGATGTTTTTCTTCAGTAAGTTTATATATATATAAAAAAATGAACTAAAGCCTATAACATGTATTTGACTAGGTACTGGTTATATGTAGTTTGTTATTTTGACTTTTGAAATGTTATCCTCTTCCTTTTTTTGGAGGGGGTCTATATAATGCTGTCTTTTTCAACTATAAAAACAAATATCTCAAAACTGAGTTGATTTTCAAGATGCTGCTCCAGAGTGAGATGGGATCACACATTCCTTTTCCAGAGTGCCTATCTATCTCTTCCTCAGTCTGTTCATACTTTCCATGAAATGAGCTGGACTTGATAGGCAATCCCTAAAGCAAATGTAGACAGACAATATTGTAATGTTAAATAACAGTTCAGTATAGCAACTGAGAATTTAGAAAGCAACTGTTAGCATAGCTATTAGAGTGAAAATGCAAACCTGCCAAGTAATGTTATCCTGGCATAAGCACCATTTAAGATGGTGGCAGAAATAGACCAATTTACTGGAGGATTCATTGAGCTCAGTAGTGAATTTTTGCGTGACTTTTTTTTTAATTTAAAGTCATTCTAGAGAATTATATACCGTATTGTAGAAAAATCTCAAACAGTAACTATATCTCTGTGTATACCCAAAATGAGATTTGATCAAAAGTATTAGATCTGTGCTTACTGACTTAAGATCTATAGTACCTTTAAGATTAATTTGGAGCGTAAACGGAGAAGCTGACAACCTGGAACCTTGACTTCTTAAAATTGCTGACCCAATTACTGCTAAGCCCTTTGCTGACATGTTAATATGTCTCTTTTAACTGGTAAATCACCAGCGTTTCTGTGAGTGCTGGAGTTGGTCCATTGGATGAAGGAAGATGTTTAATTTAAATAATTATTGACCTATTATGACCTTTCATTTCACTTGTACTGCTTCTCTCAAGGTAAGCAATTATATTTTTATAGTGTTGGATGGTAATCAATGTACAGGAGCTATCTTTATTGATTTAAGTAAGGCCTTTGATCTGGTAATCACCAAGTTTTGCTATCTAGGCTGGCCTTAACTATTTTGGATATTATTACAGTTATTTGGCTTTAAAAATATGCAGAATTTAGAATTGCATTAAGATATAAGCAAAGTAAGAAAAATAATTTGGAAATCCATAAGATTCAACTTGATAATCTTCCTTAGAAATTAGAAACAGATTATTTTACACGATACATACCATTTCTTAACTGATATCTAATTTTAGCGTGGCAATCTGAATTTTTATTTTAATTTTTTTTTTTTTTATATCAAGAAGGTGGTCCTTTGGGGATCAGTTTAGCTTAGAGGGCAAAGTAACTTTTCTTTTTTAATTATTTTTATTTTTTTTTATTTTGCTACCCATATTGGTCATTTTTTATTTTCAGGAAGATTTAGTTCATTGGTTGTTTGTGGTGGTTTTTTTTTTTTGTCTTTTTTGTAGTATGAATTCATAGTTGTAAACGCAGTCCTAAATGAAAGCGCAGAAGTTTGCATTTAGTCTGAATCCAGGGCTAAACTATAGCAGTTGCTCAGTTACCTGGTGACCTTTCCCCAGCCAAAGGAGGAGGATTGGGAAAAGGAGATCCATGGGTTGAAATGATAAATCAATTTAAAGAAACAGCCACGCTAATACCAATGCCAATATAAAATATACAATACTAAGTTATATTCAGTCCAACAAATGTACAACGGTCACAGTGAACGGGAAAGCAGCCCTTGAGAACGGGAGAAGAAAGAAGAGGAGCAGGGTCCAGAGGAGCCCAAGTAGCAAGACCTGCTCCTCAGCAAACTTTCCCCTTTATAAAGGGAGTGGTGTTTATGGTCTGGGATACGCCAGTAGCCAGTTTGGGTCAGCTGCCCTGGCTCACCCCAAACTGCTAATGGCCTGCAGACCATGGCTGATCTGTGATTCTGTCCCAGTGAAGCTGGGTCAGAGTGGAAACTGATCTGAAATTCTTATTTATTTTTTTTTTAACCAGCGTGCACTTTTTGCACATGCATTTTGTGCAACCTTTTTTTTTTACCCAATATTCATATCAATGTATTAGATAAGAATAGTAATTGAAATATTGGACCTTTAGCATAGCATGTAGATGGTACCTGAGTATCTTCCAAAGCATAGTGATACTCAACTAACTTGTTCTTGTCTTTTTCCTCACTCCTAATGTACCTACTTCTTTTTAACCTCTTCCTTAGAGTTCTTCTCTGGATACGTTTTCCATTTTGTTTTTCTCCTGTTTTTTTGCTTTAATGCAGGGTTTTGGAAAGCCTGAGTACATATGGGTTTAAACTGCCTTTAGAAAGCTGTGAAATTTGTGCTTATTTTGATCCGCTCCTCTAATGAGTTCCAAGGCCTCTATCCTTCTTGAAAAGGGGGTTTAGTCTTGCTCTGGTGAGCCTTGAAACTAACAGCAGTTGTTCAGAGAGGTCGCCAACATAATGAGAAGGGCACTCCTGACATATCTTGAACCACTTCCATGGATGGCCATGAAGATTAATACTGGGACCTTACATTTGACCTAATATTCTATGGAGAGTCCGTGCAGTGAGCAGAGCAAATGGGATGATATGCTTGTGGCAGAGAGTGTAAATGGAGCTACTGCGTTCTGCATTTTTGTTCTTTTTTTTTTTTTTTTTTTTTTTTTTTGTATGTAAGCTAAAATATTGCATCTTTCCTGAGGTCATGAAGGTGTGAGTTACGACCAAGTGCCTGCCTGAGAAACAGTGGCATAATCTCCTTGCTAGTCATCGATGGAAGAAGGCAGTTTTTTGTACGCTGCTGTCTCTGCCAGCCTGTCCTGAAATAAGTAGAACTTGGTGTTTTGAACTGTATACAGGAAGTTGATGATACAGTGGAACTGATAATTAAGCACAGCAACATTCTTTCCAGTAGCCACATTTTATGACTTCAAACTGTTATTTTGAAATCACTTATTCTTTTTTTATCAATTGAAAAGGCGTTTTATTCTTTCGTGTCATATTTGCTCTGTTTTAGGTTTGCGACCCGTTCTTTGTTGGTAATTTCAGAATTTTTCTGTCAGTATTCTATATTTTTATTTTGTTCCATTTTGCTAAGAGATTTAATTGTGTAAGCATGCAGTACTACGGTTAGCTTAATCTCAGCCTTGTGGTTTAGTCATGCACACTATTTTTTTTTTCAGTTTATTGGTCAAAGACTAAATGGAGATGCTAAGTAAAGCCTGGAACTGATCAGCAGGCTTGAAAGTTTTACCTTAAGCCTTTGCCACTATCCCATTTTAGGACTGTGGGAGTTCAGAGCGGAGTGGCAAATATACACTTGTGTGAATCTTTTTGTCTTTAAATGCCTATAATAGGAGCATATTCCAACATTTCATTTTATAATAATGTAGGTACTAAAGTACATAGAATCCCTGTTTGCCAACATGGCTAAGAAATAAAAATAAAAGTGGCTCAACACTGGGGCAACTAATCTTATATGGGGTAAACTTATGGCTTTTTTTTCTCTCTTTTTGGAAAAAAAGAAAAAAAAAAAGCTAAGTCAAATTCCTTAGAACTACGATAAACCTTGAAATTATAAACCCAGCACGAAAGACAAGTAAATATCCTTCCATTTGTCTCAGTCTGGGGAACCTGCCAGATAAAGGTTTCTTTCTCCATCAGAAGAATTGTTTGTCCTGCTGAGCATCATCCCTCTATACTACTCTACCTTCTTTGGGAGTATTCTACCCAAGCTTAAAAAAACAAATAAAAGCTTTAAATATTTTCTTTATAGCAATAACTTCACACTGATGTCTCACACAGCTGTGAATCTTGTATCAGATTCTTTCTTAAAACATTTTGTATTACGTAGCTATAATGGCAAAATATTAACTCATTTTACCCAATTATACTATAAATATATAGCAATATGAAATATGTTCTCCTAAACAGCCCTAACCTGAAATGTTCTCCCTTTTCCTCCCATTGTACCCAATGGTGTTTTTCAGGTTGCAGGAGGGGGGTGAGATAAAAGCGATGTCGTCTGCGTTTGTTACAGCACTGAATATATGGTGGATTTTTAATATCGATGAGAAGAAAAACAGGCTGCCACATTTCCAATTAACACTGTTGAACCAGGTTGTATCCTGGGTATATGTGCTCTTAGGACTATACTTGCTGATCTGACTTTCTGTTTTCCCACGAAAGTTCATCCACCTCTTATAAGTACCAGTATATTAACCATTCCCTAATATACATTGTAGGTGGCAGGTGCTTGAGTCTCTGTCATTGTGCCCCAAGGCTAAGGCAGTCTGCCTGAAGATATTAGATGAGCCAATTTCATCTGTGTTTATAAAACTGGCATTTCTATTTTCTCAAGTCTTCCAGGTAGCCAGTTAGAAGTTATTTTAGATGTTTATATTATGCTGCAAGTATTTTTAAACTGGTTACATGTAGTGTGCAGGAAAAAGGGCAAGTATAAGTAAAAAAAAAAACCTGAACAAACCAAAAAAATACCTGCAAAAAAACCCCAAACCAAACACAAAATAACCCACTCTTGGTCGATCAGGTAAATTTTCAGTACGATATACGAGCATTTAGCCACACAGGTCCCATTAATGTTAATGGTCCCAAGCTTTCTTTTATTCATCACAGCACTGATTGCACTTTGGTCAGCTCTTTATCAGTTTGAAATATCGACAGTAGGAGGAGGCGTTCCCTTAGCCAGACCTGACTGTTGCGGTGCGCTTTGAACTTAGTCATCCTGCAAATGCTCCTATAAATGGATTTCTTTCAGCAGATCCAAAATACATCAGCCGGATCATCTTACTCTGGTGCTAGCCCCTTTGCATTGGCTCCAGTTTCCAAGAGCATTGATTTTTAAACGTTGATCATTACTTATAAAGTACTCCGTGGTTTTGTGTCTTATTTATTAAACCGTTGTACTTGTTAACTGTGCTGCTGCTGAAGTCCTGTCTTTATCTTGCTAAGAAGTTATTTGCTCTCTGTGTTTATGATTGTGGCTTGGATTATAAAACAAGGCTATTCCCCAAAAATATTTTGCCCGCAATAACTCGGGATTTCTAAAATTTCTACTACACAGTTCTACTTCTCCTTTAGTGGTCTGTATGTCTACTTCAAAATTCTTTCAGTGCATTCTGCAAATTATATTGCTCTTACTAATCTTATTGCAGAAAAGATCTTTTTTTTTTGGTCGTGTTCTTACAGAGTATTTTATTTTATTTGTTGGAAAAGCCGACTTTACTTTGTTTTTATTATGGGAGAAAAACCAGGCTTTGGGGCATCATGCCTTCTATTTTCTGAGTATTCGCTCAGATGCCTTTCTTCGCTATTCTATAAAATCTATGAAATGTACAAGGAAGTAGATGTAGCATAAAATACTTTCATATACTAGGCAAGGTGGGGAACTACAGAAATCTGTTATTGGTCTATTCTTCAGCTCAGAGATATTGTTACTTATATTTGGTGCTGTGTAGAATGGCATTCTTGGGGAGTTCGGAAAGGAACACACTATCTACTTCAGAGTGGGGGAAAAAAAAAAAAAGAGGAAATAATCTAAATTTGACCTGATACTTCGTATCTAAGCCTGTTCTTTGTTCTGACCACACTTACATGGATGTAAATTGGGAATAATGTTATTTTAGATTAGTTAGAGTTACAACAACTGGTGCTTAGGGTGGAGTATGTCCTCATCTTTTTTCCTAAATAAAGAAAAAAAAATGGTTAAATAGTAAATGATGTCATATTCTTATATAGACCATTTTTTTTTTTTTCAGCCTTGGTAACTATTAGTGCCCTTTTATTCTGGTTTACTATAAAAGTTTCTTGATTTACTAAAAATGAAACTTTGCCATCAGAGGTGTTACCACAAGCTGGGTGTATTCTCTTTTTCTGAAGTAAATAGTGGGAATTTTGGTGTAGTAGAGTTTTAGCCTCTGGGGGATTTTACTTTATGCATTTTCAAGTTGTTCACTGACTTGCTGCGGAGACAAGGAGGGAGGAGGGGGAATCTATTTACACACATTACAGTCTTTGTTCCCATCAACCTTCATAATTGGATGAACAAAACAAAGGCTAAACTGGCAGCTACAACTATCCCAGGTAATATCTTCTGAGCTAGAAACAAATTATTAAGTGAATTGTGGAACCAGGGTGAAACCTTATTGGGAAGATTCAAGGGGGGAATGAAGGGATAAGTGTTTTTGAGAATATCTACTATTAGAAAGACTTGGTACATTGTAGAAGGAAAAGAGAGCTTTATCTTGGCATGAAAGACGTCCCTTCCATAAAAGTTTTTACACTATTCAGAGTAAGCTCCTTTACAAACAATTAGCACTTCTAATTATTAAGTTTTGCAGGTTTTGTTCGGTGTTTTTAAAAAATGAGTTGTGTTGTAAAGACACTGCCTCTGCACTCTAGCTTTCAAATTTAGATGTTTCTCCCATTTATTTTCCTCCTTTAGAATTATTTTTCTTCCATCTATTTTATGTTTTTCTCTCCCAGTTTTTTCCAGTTCAGTGATCAAAATATTCCAATTTGAGCTAAATTCGAAACCCATGTTACATTGTCACATTTTTTTTAAAATGGGATATTCCTGGGTAAACTTGGTTAGCTACTGAGCTGCATGCACTAAGAGGGGGGGAAAAAGGAACTGAATGGGAATCCTGGGTGAAGCAAAGACTGCATAATTGGTTTTATGCCAGACCTTCTGCCTTTCACATAGGCAGGAAAGGGCCAGGGAAATGTCAGAGGTGGAAATCAGGGCAGCGCAGTACTCCTGCAGAATTACAAAGTGACCGCCAACTGCCACCAACCTGAGAAACGGCCAGTGCTCAAGGTTGCTTTAAGACAGAAATGCCCGGTTCTCCGGGCTTTATAAGCCATCGACAGAAATCTTCCTACACCCCAGAGCCTCAGGACCCCTATTGCACATTATAGGAGGAAATGCGTTAATAGTTGACAAGCAGTCCCTCCCCACAGCTCTGACTATGGGACAGGGCTGAAGCGGGAATGAGGTTTCAGGGTACTCTGGAGTCAACCTTGATAACCCAGCACTTCCTTTCTTACAGCAGTTTAGGGTCTGCAATAACTGTCAGTGCAGCGTTTGTGCACCGCCGCGGCTGAGTGCCGCACGCTGTTCAAGAGCTGTTGGCCAGCTTTCCTCTAAGGCTCTGCCATTTTTACCCTAGACTTGCCTTGAGGCTACAGTTTGCGCAGTTTACCCTTTCAGGAGCAAAACAGAGTTTAGACCAAATTTTTTTCTAGAGGCTTTTTTATTTAGTGTTTAAAACCACTTAAAAGTGCATAAAGGGGTTTTGCACTGTTAAGGATGAGCTGAGTCGTTTTTTTTCCCTTTTCCATTACACTGCCCTAGTATCAGAAGCAAAACTTGAAACTAACCAGTGGGAGTTAAATAAACTGGTTGTCGTCTGAATCCTCAGGCAATACAGGGGATAGGAAAAAAAGGTGACTTGGAGCCATTGTTACAGCACGTGGGCAAGGATTGACGCTTTTTTTTGGTGTTTTGTTTGGAATGTGAGTGTTTCTCTGAGGCATTGAAAGTGATAAAGATGCAAAAATGGTCGCACTGGAAAGAAAATAATATGAAGTCTCATACTTAGTAATGTTCTCTGTCCAGTCACCCTCTTTTTGATTTAATCTATTACAATATTGTAATCAATCATGATTTTCTGGGTTGCAGAAAGTCTCATGCTTTGAGAGAAAGGGAGAGGGAGTAGAAAGAAAAAGTTACCAGTGAATTTTGCAGAAGAGGAGAAATTTGCCTATTACCATCATTCAGAATTAGTCAGTCATGTATTCTGTAATCACTCATGTTTTAAGCAATAATGTAAAATCAACACAAAGGCAGGCTACAGCAAAGTGGTCTTTAATTCAAGAATCCCATAAGGAATTAAAATTCTGAAATGATGACATAGGATCAATCAATAACTGCCTGAAAATATCACTATATATGGAGGCTAAATGACAACATGGTGTGTTAGGGAAAGTATTTTCAGTGTCGTCCTTATCTCTTTTTATTTAGACTAATAAAATTGGTTGGATTTTAAATCTTTATATGTCTTTTTTTTTTGTATTAGGATCAAAAAATTGACAGTGTCTGCCCTAAAGAATTTACTGTTCAAGTGTAAGGTGGGATCAACTACGCGTACATAGAAGACATGGAAGGGAAATTTTGTGGAAGTTTTAATTAATTAATCCTTGTACCTTGGTAGTTTAATATATTCCTTGTGTAGTGTTGCAATTTAATTTCCGTTAAACAAACAGAATTAGGATAGTCTTTAGTAACTGTTATGTGCCGTATCAGTTTCCTGTCATTATAGTTTTCTATATTCCTTACTTCTTCCTTTGTCTCAAGTTGAATCCGTGTAAATTGTGCTCGTTACTTAAGCCCATATAACTTAAGAGTTATATGGCTGTTCGTACAATTGAAATGTCTTTATTTGTACTTATTTCTGGATCACCTTTGCTACTGATGGCACCAATGGATATAGTTCAGAATTTAGAAGTACGCTTAGTTTCCCCCAAGTGTTGATTAGAGTCATGAGAAAATCACAAACTCCTTTCCATACCTGGAACCACGCTGAAACACGAACAGCTATCACTGCTGTGGTGCTGCTTTGTGTATCAGTTGGCTCTGTACGTTTTCATTTGCATCCTGACACAGAGTGGAATGTCTCAGTTCAAACGCTGAGCTGAGGAGCAGCTAGCCCACCTGGGTAGGAGGAAGACGTTACCTCTGCGTTCCTCTACTGCCATCATTACTATGTACCACCCCGGTTGCCCAGGTAGGTGACTGCTCACAGGAGTTAGCGTTACATCTGGCTGTATCTATTCCTTCTGAGGTGTAGTTGTCATATTAACTGTATTATTTAAGGTAGTACAGGAGTTTTTCCATGTCCGCATGTACCACTCTTGTCTTCCTAAAAACCTGAGGAGTGGGAAGGTCTGAGTTATGTCTATCACTCTGAAAGTATTTTGTGATGTGTGTGATTATTCAGCTGATAGAGAAATGCTGTTTCATTACCATGCTAGTTTTGGTTTATGGTTCTATATGTGATTAACTCTTAGAGCGAGTGCAGGGGTTTGATTCTTGGGAATATGCCAGACTACAAATTGATAATGAAACCTCCACAGCTGGCTTACTGCACTGGGTCATGTTTTCTGTGGCATGTTCTTTACAGAAGCTGTGCAGAGCAGAGAGGGTTGGTGAATTTGGTGAATATGGCCTTAATGAATGATAAATAACATGAAATCCCCAGCTTGGTTATTAGGCCATATACTTATGGTGACACACCATGAAAGGAAAAGGAAATTATAACAGCAGCTGACGCTGAACAACTACTACAGGTGGTTCTCCCCTCCCTCCCCAGTTCTCTTTTCAAAAACAGTCCATGGACCGTGACTATTGTATGCATGATGAATTCTTCCTCCTGTACATTTGGAAACATTAGTGAGAGTAAGCAAGGGTCATACATATGCTAAAGTAATATCTAAGAGACGATTGCTGGATTTCTTAGCTTCCCACGCAGCACTTACCTCTATTTTCTGCATATTGTAGATTGTGCAAAGTAGTTTGCTTTTACAGTAACAGAGCCAGCATGCTGGCTTTATCCTGTTGACTTTCATGCCTCTAGTCACAAGGTCATTTAAAAAGAGCAGGGCCAAGGCTGTCTTTCAGGATTACAGCTACCCCTACACATCCAGTGCAAGAGAGGTTGTACTGAACTCTTTATTTCCTTTGTGTCCTGATCTGCAAGAGCGATGCTTTCGCTGAAACTGAACTTGAGGTGCTAAAGACGGTGTTTTGGTAGCTATGGGTTGTATTCTGAGTAAAATGATCTGTGTAAGTGGTACAAAATGTTTGGATATGTTTTCACTGACCGTTTCGTGCCAAACCCTGTAAAGCACTCGATTTACAGAGTGTACAGTTCCTAGGTACAGAGACAGGTGGATAACAGAACAAAATGTAATGGAATAATATTAGCGCTTTCAAAGGAGGACCTGCTGCACTTTCAAGGTGTAATTCCATTAGGTAACAAATATCCTAGAAGGCAATGAGTGAACCTTTACGATTATCTACACTGATGAAGGTTGAAGAAATAATTGTTTACTCTCAGGAGGTGTGTCACGTTATATCTAGCACACTCCCCTGTGAGAGAAATGAGGTTGCTATCTAGATATTTAAAACTTCCACCTGATCATTCCATTGAAATCCTTTTGTGAACTTAGTTCCTGCAAAGCAAACCAGTTCTAGCCTTCCTCTGGAAAAGGTCATTATGTCAGTAATAGGGGAAGTACTGCCACAAATACTACTAGATGAAAGTATTATATATTCTTTTCAGTTAATTCTTAATTTGGCAGTTCTCTTTCAGTTTATTGGTCTACCTTAAAACTCTACATTAACTTGGATAGGTTAGCTTTTTTTGCAGTTCTATGGTGAGTAGCATTTATTGCTGAGTTTGTAACTTGAAACTGCTTTTTGCTGAGTGTTTGCTCTGTGGTGTTGTATTTCTGTCTAAAAGGGTTTTTTTTCCTTCTTGTTACGTTCCCATTTTTGTCCTGCAGTATTCCTCAAGACACTCATTACCTTATTTTAGTCATTCTTCTGTTCCATATGTACAGTCTAATCAATAATCTTCTTCACTTGCTGCAGGATTTCCATCTTACTGTTCTTCCAGCTTCTGTGATGCTGTGCGATGGGATTCTGCCTTAGCTAGTGTGCTGTTGTCTAAATTTGCTGTGTTTCAGATCATTACACTGATTTTAATTTTGATATATTTGCAATTTACTCAGTTCTAGTCTTACTCTTTTCCCTTGATCAGTTAAATTACTCTTTGTGCAGTGTTACATTTGTGTAACTGCTGGAAATACTAACTAAAGGCTTATAATTGAAGTGCTATTTACAACTACTGACCTCCAGCTCGTTTCTGATTTCACTGTGATGTTGACCTTTTATAGATTGCACTGTTGTAAATCTTTGAAGTGATTCTTCTTGTCATCATATTTCTAGTAATTATGATTTGCATTGCATTAACACCTAGAAGCCTCTCCCACTTTACCCTTGTTGCATAAGATGACCTTTTTTATGCACTAATTCACATACAGGTAGCAGAATACAGTTCTTTAAAGAACTTGTCCTGAAATGAAGGTGAATGCTTACCTTTGTTTCCATACTTTAAATATCATGGTTTGAATTAATAAAATTGCTTGCGGAGGCTCTGTAGTCCTAGAAGCTATTTTCTTCCATTTCTAACAAAATCCGAGTCCGTTTAGCTTCTTTCTAGCCTACATAAAGATAAAGAAAAGTAAAGTTACAGGTACTATTTGAGAGGGGCCATATCTGAGTAAAATTTTTACCAAATTTTGTTCAAGTTGGGCAAAAACATCAAAGAAAGCATTAGCTGAATATTGGGCTGATGTTTCCCCTGTGCTCATGTTTCACATCAATGTTAAAAGCAGCACAGAAACAAAGCTGATCCTCACCCCAAGCAGGATTTGACTCCTGGAGTGTCAAGATTACACTTATTATTTCTATTCTGGTAGCTAGGCTCTGACATAATAATGCTGGTTGGATATTTACTTGTTGTATACTGTCCTAATGCGCCCAAGTGGAAGGCATTTATAAATTCTGTTGCTAGACTTGCTTAAAAAGTAACTTGAGTCTGGACTCTAATTTCTTTAATGACTGTATTGCTTTAGATGTCTGCATAAACAGCTGGATGTTGACTTTAATGGCAAAGGAATACTAACAGGTAATGGTATCTCATCTACATCTCCATATCAGGTTTCACCGTGATCTCTCATATGTGTTTTTATTTGTTTAGATAAATCTGGGTAGTCAGACCATCCAGTTCCTTTTGGTTCTTGCTCAACTCTCAGCTACTTCTTGCGTTAATATTTTGCAGATTGTTTCTCTTCTCGCTAAATTGCAAAGTACCTGTGGAAACGGTACATCCTCGCTTTCAACTTTTTCCCTTTTACTTTTCCTGAAAGCTGTCTTGTTGGTGAGTTGAGCTGTGTCGGAGAGCTGCTTAACTCTTTCTCTGCCTTTCCTAGACAATCTCATATGCTTGTATTATGTCCTCTTCCTTGTGCACTAAGTGCAGCAATCCAGTCATTTTTACCGTGTCATTGATTATCCTCGTGCCGTGATCTGTCTTGCTCTGAGCAGGTTGTTGGCTTGTTTGGTTGGTTTTTGTTTCATAGAACTACTCTCTATAAATACAAAGTCTTTAAAGTATGGTTTAGTTATCTTTTCATGGTATTAAAAACTGATTGGACTGGTCTGGAATGACCCAGTAAATTCCAAACTGCAACTATTTGCGTGCAGAGTGTTATTAATACAGACTGAGAATCTGCTCTTTAGGGAAGTCTTGTAGTGTTCCGCATAATACGTGGTATTTGGAGAAGGGTAAACTAGTACCCTTTTTTGGGTATGTTTGTGTTTCTCAAATGTCACTAAATACCTAGTGCCTAGGTATTTCTGAATTTGTGTCTGGTTTTTCTGAATACATGTGGGCATTTTGCTGGTTTTATATTTATTTTAAGGCCATGGAGAACAAAACAGTAATGGATTTTTTGAACATTACAGAACCTAACACAAGTGATATTTGCCACCATCCTTCAGGAAGTAATATGGAAACGGGGGGTTTAAGTGATGGTTCGTGGCTGACATACCTCAGTCATTGGCTGAGTTCAGACTCAAGGTCTCCTAACTTTGAATCTCTTGATTTAACCACTAGGTATTACAGTATTCCTGAAAAAGCATCAGTCTGTAAGTGAGGGGATAAAAGGCTACTAATACATCAAATCTTATCAAATGACTTTAAACTTATCTTAGCTTTCTTTTCACCAAGGTTTGCTGTAAATCTTTCTTACTAGGGAGTAGCCGGACTTGTGTCCTTGCTAAAAGGAGAAGATTGATTTACTACATTTGTATGGAACCTGCAGCTTCCTATGAGTATGCAATAATGAATTGGAATATCCTAAGCTTTACCCCTGTGCAACACTTCAGGAGACCTTAAAGACTAGAATCTGTTACAGAAATCCATTTGATAGAAACTTATAATTGTGTATCTTCTGCGTAGAATAACACGATAACAGATCTTTTACTATCTGCAATACTCTTATTCTTCAAATACTCTAATTGATTGTTCATTGGGCTCAGTCAGCCAAAAGTGGAGAGAAACTTTGTACAGACATCATTAGTTTTTCTCCATTTAAAGATTAATCATGAAGAGCTCTGGCTCTTTAATTCTGTAATTTGTATATTTAATGGGCTGCTGCAGAATCTATGACAGTAATTAGCATAGCCTGAAAACTCATTAATACGCAACAACATGATTAATGCAGCATTAATGCAAACATGACTGAAGTTATTTGGGTTATGTAGTAAGAAGATTAAAGCTAAAATGTCCTGTTTGTTTTACCAGTAGTGGGTATAATGGGGTAGCAAGCAAAAGAAGAAAAAGCAGGTATCAAATTAGTCACTTTAATGTAAAAGAAATACTCAATTCTCATCAAGTGGATTGGCAGTTTTGCCTGATTGTTGGTTTCCGCAAGAAGTGTTACCTATTTCACCCTTTCATTCACACTTATTCTGTGTTTATGCTTGTTCAATCTTTTAGTTTGACTTAGCTGTTTGACAGTCTGAGATATTAAGAGAGTTTTTGAATTCTATCATTCTAAATAAAGGTAGACGTATTCAAAATATGGAGGTCTTGTACAATCCAATTTTTAAAACAATGTGTTTTTGACTTCTCCTGGTTTTCTGTCATCACAAAAGAAAAGAGACTGCTGACCTGCAATTGGACACTCCAATTATAGTTTGGAGAAAGTCTGTGAATTTTTGTGTGTGTCTTTGTGTGTACAAATATACATGTGTGTATGTATGTATATGACTTTTAAATGTATACTTTAAATTTCTACTAATGAACTAAAGAAACTTTAAAATGAACAGTGTTTACTTCGTCACTGGAACTGCTCAGTGTAACGACTGTGATGATGAACTGCAAAAATATTTTCAAACACATTAAGATAACAGTAAAAAACGGAGCTTGTTCCTGTACCAAAGACAACAAAAGATGGACAGATTTGGGAAGAACACTTTCCAGCTTCATCTCACAACAAAATCTGGAAAGCTATAGGCTGTCACCAAGTGAGGACTCCTTGTACTCAGCAGAGGATCTTCATGAGTATGTACAGGAAAGCGTCTTTCGAGTTCCTTCTTTTTCTGTAATTCCAATGGCCGTTATGTGAAACTGCTTTAATTACTAATCAAGTCTTTAATTACTAAATAAGTCTTACTTTCTAGAAAGGTGCTTTTTTTATTATAAAAAATACCTTTAAAAATGTGTTTTAGTTGTAATGACATGCATCATGCAGAATTACTCACTCAGAGAGAACAGCGACTAAATACTAATTCAGTGGAAGTGGATAGTAACTGAGGGTTTTGCTCTCTATCTATCCCCTCTCCTGGTAAAAAACAAATTTTATTTTATAATTTCTGTGGGAAAATGTACTTTGAGGAAAAAACATTGGTACACAGTCTTAATGTTAAGTAAACTCTTAACATTTATCATCCTGAAGGGACTGCTGAGAGCCTAATGCTACAGTCAAAATTTTATATACAATTTCTATTCATTTTAGTTGCTGTTATGCACAAATAAGGGCTTTAGTAATCATAAAGAGATCGCTTCCTTTGCCAACAATTTTCTGCTGATTTGACTGGAATCTACAATTATATAGTTATTTACACCATTTCCTATGACAATATAAGTAGGATTAAAATGCAAATTGTGTTTGTACAATTGTACCATTCTAGGAGAAATGACACTGAAAATAGATGTGCTTCACAGATTGTGCAAAATTCATTTCTAATAATGCTTTTTGATTTTTTTTTTTCCCAGATATTAAGTAAGTTAGTTTTGTTGTTTTATTCTAACAGTAATGTACACTGTTTTCCTTTTACAATTTCCTAAGTCCACACAGAAAATGTCGTAAAATGCTAGGATATCTAGTTATTATTATTTTTTTTAATCTTATGCATATGGGTTGGGATTTGATGTGTTTATGAAAATCAAAGTAGTGCTATTCTTGCTGACTGCATCTGGGTTGGAAATACATTTATGTGACTGTTCTTGATACCTTTGGGCAGATTTGTTTGTATAGTTCTACAGAGGTTTTGTTGAAGGGACATGGACTTTTCTAGCAACTTCTGTGTATTTAATGAGTCTAATAACTTTTTGTTGACTATTTTGAGTTGGACTCTGAACATCAAGTTGTAGAGAAAGATACTTTACCGTTTTAGCTGAGTGCATGGGACAGAGATTAATTTTAAGTAGGCCACTTTGCTGAAATCTCTCAGCTGTTAGTGTAGAAGATGTCTTCAGCTACCTTGCCCCTCTGCCTATGTTCTCCCCATAGCTTCTCTTTCCCAAAATTCCAAAAACTCAAAAAAATATTATTTGAGTACTCTGAATGTTTTGGTATTTTGAAATGCTCAATTATGTATTTGTTTAATCTGAATTCAATTCTGTTAAATTGGAAAGATGTTTCAGAGGAAGCAAAATCTCTTTAGTCTGAGTCAACAGTTTCTTGGTCAAACAAAACCTATTTTAAACTTTTTATTTTGCAAGAAAAAATATTTAGCAATTGTTGGAAGTGGATTTCATTGCAGTAAAAACTATAAATTATTAGTATATGTTGTGCTAAACTGGGAGCTACTCTAATTTATTAATATTTTCCCTCAACTACCAACTGTCTCTTCTGAACTCAAAGTAACCTCGTGTGCTCTGTAAACTTGCTTTAAGCAAAAACCGCTGCCAGCCTCTCAAGGGCACGTTTTTGCCTGTTAGATACATACGTGCAGGTCTTTCAACATGGCCTGCATCCTGCCAGAAGAAGCTGAATCCAGATGTGAATCTGAGCCTGAATCTGAAACGCTACTGAAGTTCTCAGACTTGCTAAACTTACCTGAGGGAAGCAAAGAGATGGTATAAAAATTACTCCATGTGCATTTTCTCCATTAGATAAAAAAAACCTGGGTTCTGACTTATTTGATATTATAGTGATAGTATATCTGTTTACTTTTAAGAACAGCCTGTTACTAAAAGGAACTCTCCAAACCTGTGCACTCACAGGGTAGCACGTTGATATTGCTGCTTAGTTGAGTGCCTTTAAAATGCCCATATTGGTCCCTCACAATCTCATTACTCTACTAACCTGGATGTGCTTTCTTTGAAACCAGGATGAAAATCTAATCACAATCCACTATTAAATAAGTTGAAACTATGTAGGTCCTGACAGAAATCTAGTCTACCCTGCCATGCTTTGGATACTTTAAAACATTAACAATAGTAATATTAGTGATTATTTTACTCGTCCTTTTATTACCCTGTAATTTTTATTTTTGTCTTTTATGTTCACTGTATACAATGCTTGCATATATTTTGTACGATGCCAAGTAAAGAAATTCAATTACAGAAACTAAAGAAATGTATTTAATTAAGGGAATTCTAACAGCTATATTTTGTAAGAGAGTTAAAGATTTTCTTTGAATGACATACATTAATGTTTAATTTGTAGTAGAATTTCCTGTTATTTTACACCCAAAGTTATAACAACTCTTTGTGGACCAATCATTTTTGTCACATAAGCAGTTAAGTGAATTCCTGACTTGCAATTCAAGATTTAGTGGATTAAAAGTAAATTCCTACTCTGTTGTAGAGATGATCATACTTTCCATCCAAAGCTTAGTAGCTTTAGTGATGTGGCTGAGATGCAGTTTCTGTATGTGACAAATTAATATTTGTTTTCTCCATTGCACTTATATCTAGAAATAAAATAAACTATTAATACTGAAGCATGAAAGTACTCATTTAGAGCTATCTTATATGAACTTCCTTATCTCATGAGAAACTTCAAAAATGCATGAATTTAAAGGAGCAGAGTCCTGTTCTGAATGATCTAATAGATGACAAATGAATTTAGAAGAATTTGCTGTATGGGCTATGACTGAAAATGATGGTTCCTGACTCAAAGACTTTACCTGAAGCTATGACAAGTCTACAGGCAGGAATTAAGGTTTATAAGCCTCTTCAGTATCCTAAGAAGAAAACAAACTCCTGCATAACATTTGAAAACTTTTAGAATTACTGCAATGTTACTGTTAAGAACCATTTCATTTACATTTTCTAACACAACATTATAAAACCATGATGTTTTTGCAGAAACTCAATTATTTGTCTGTATTTGTCCTTCTGAATTAGGTGTGAGGAGAGATCACTGGCCTTCAGAAATGTCTTTTGGCAGCTTGATAAACATTCTGACAGTTTGTTAAATTAACTGTGCTGGGATTGGAGCCCCTCAGTCTTAGCCTCTTCAGCAGATACTGCAACTGGAAATACCTGGAGCCTCAAAGGAGAGCTGTAGTGGTTATTTCTGAGTCAGGCAAATCTATGTTTTCCTTAAATATGGACACTGTTGAGTTTTTTACTTGCTGGCCATTACTTCTGTACAATGGCCTTTTGCAAGTATTTTGATAGCATGGCTGGTTTTCATTGCCTAGAGAAGATGTTTTGTATCTGCAAGTACGTCATGTGATTTGCAGGAAAACTTCTTTGATTAAGAAATAGGGTCAGAGGATATTTCTTATGGTATGGGTAATTAACAAGCATGATCTAGTATGAATGTGCATAAGAATTATAAACTTTTTATTTTTTAAAAAATATCTTAAATTTTTTTTACAGATGAGTTAAGGGCTTTGAAATCACAGAAGTTTCTCTCCAAGGCTGATTCTGTCTGAATTAGTAAAATCTCTCCTGCGATGACTGGCAGGGGTTTTAGGTGAACAAAACTTCAATGACTTCTGTTTACCATTTTACTGCTGTTTTAAAACAACTTTTCGTCTGTAATTTCGCTGCCAGAATGCCTAAGAAACATTTATGGCATTAACCGTATGCTTGCTTTTTCTAACCAGGTATTAAAGTGAAATTTAGAACCCAGGAACCTGATGGTTTAATTTTTTTCTCTGCATCACCTGGGAATCAAGAGGAATACATTGCACTTCAACTGAGGAGTGGGCGTCCTTACTTTCTTTTTGATCCACAGGTACAACTAAAAGACTGTTTCTTTCATTACTTCTTTACATACTCTGGTTTTTTTGTTCATTTGTTGTTTTTTTGTTGTTCATTTGTTGTTTTTTTGTCATTTTTCTTTTTGTTCATTCCTTTGTTTGTGTTTTTTTGTTGTTGTTTTGTTATTGATACAAGTTAAATGACTCTTCCAGCACCCTTAGGTAACTGGAGATTCTGGGGAGAGAAACATTGAAACACTGAAGCTTTTCTCTTTTTTTTTTTTTTTTTGTTTGCCACAATCCATGACTTTATTTTTGTAATTTTTGAGTTGTTTTTTTTTCTGTTATTCAGTACCACCAAGCTTCGCTACAGTTTAAAGTACCAAGATTTCAATGACAGGCAGAACTAGGTTTTCAATTAGCAAATAAAGATTATAGATATTTTCAGCCAATTATTTTTAAGCTATCTATCTTGAGATTTTGTCTTTTTCTACTGAAATTATCGTATTACCATTAAGGTGATGAAAGTAGCCTCTCACTTTTAGTAATAATGACCATAACAAAGACATACATAATCAGGGAAATCTTATCAAATTCCACAAAATTGAAAATAAAGTGACCTTCCTTGCATTTCCGTTTGGGTATTTTCTGTTTTCTCTTCATCCCAAAACTGGATTTCCTCAAGGAATAAAAGAACATTACAGACTCACATTTCGTGACTATGCAAGAAACTATAAGTAATTATTGGATTTTCTAATGCTATTGGCAGAATGTGGTATCATATGCATCCCTAATTTGGCATCTTTTTTGTAAGATTACCACTGCCTTAGTGTTGCTGGAAGACCTGGTCACTACATCAGCCATATCTTCTGTCACACCTCAGTGTCTAATGATGTCATTGGCGTTCTCTCTACTGCTCTGGGGGGTTGAACAGAAATGCTTAATAGTATGAAATGGTGAAGATTTTGACATTTGATGATCTGCTGGTAACCTTTGCTTCCTGAGCTCTGCCACAGCCCAGGCGCATGGTGGTGCTTGAACTTGTGGAGGTGTTGTGCAGCAGTGAAGCCCTTCTGCTCTTGGAGAATCTGTTGAGGAGAGGCTAGAATGTATGTGATCCCTGTGCTAGAAAATATTAAATCTCCTTCTGACCCCAAGATATACACTTCTCTTCTTACTGCTGCATTTACACGCAGGCTTTATCATCTTTTCCTTGTTGCAAACTGAATCAGCGTGTACTTCAATTTTTGGGACCATGCTTAATGTTGTGTGTTACCCTCATCCACATCTCAATAGGCACTAGTTCTGTTATACCTCTTTTACTCCTATACCTTCACTTAACTGAAAAGGAATTTTTATTTCCTTTGCAAGATCTTTCAAGAGGTAATAGTTTTTTTTGGTGATTTGTTTTAATGGGAGTGTATGTTTCAACTAGCATTTTAGTGCTTTGATTAATATTCCTAGCCCTTCTTGCAGATTTACTCCTTCTGAAGTAGCTTTATTTCAGCTAGGTTGGACTTATTCCCTAGAAGATGTTGTATTTGTTTGGATTCACAGTATTTGTGGGATGAAGAGGAAGAGGGATAGATGGGAAAGTGACTACTTCGGGCTCCCCGCTACCCCCAGGCTTTTAGCTGTAAAAAATGGAGATCTTGACCAAATGCAGTCCCTAGAGCTTCTTAGTTTAGCTAATATTTTCAGTAGTTACTATCCTGAATTTTAACAAACTGCTCATTTATGAATATAGCTTTGTTTATCTTTCCATTTCATTTGAATCACACAGCCCTGTCCCATGCTGGTTATAATGACCATCACCTTCATGTTTTTCCCTCTTCTTATAAAGTTATAAACTTCTATAGCTGTTTCAGTGACTGTTTATAAAAAAAATTAATAAATTATTATTCAAGTCATTCGGCAATACTGTAGATTTTAACAATTGTTTTACTATCTTGAAAGCTAGTTCTTTCTAATTTCTCGTTAATAATGTGGAAGAGATTCCTGTGCATTCTCAGATTCAGAAGTAGGGTATTGTGGCCTGCATCAATATATTTCTTGTAGTATCCTTATACAAAACTTCTAGCTATGGAAATTCAGTTATCAAAATTTTTCAGACTCCGATATCCTTAATATACTGTGATACTTTGCTATCTTTACCTTTGTTTCTATGTTTTCTACGTAGTTTGATTATTTTTTTCTTTTTGCCATCATTTGCTATTCCTATCCTATAACATCAGGTATCATGTTGCTATCATAGCAGCAATTCTTATTCCTTCATTTGTACATCACAGTTTTCTTCAGCGTGCAGGTGCTTTACTTACTACCTGTTGACATCATGTGGTTTCCTAAGTAGGTTATATTCATTGTTTTCTCTAATTATGATTGTGGCATATATGATAAGCATTTATGGCCCTGCCTGTGTGCTCATCTATTAAAAAAAACTCAAAAATTCTTTTTGATGACTATCGTGTGTCTGCTGCTTTTTATCTATAGCGACATGGTGTAATACTCTGTGCTCCCTTCCAGCTGTGTCCTGTTGCAGATTAATTATTGTTACCCTTACTTGCTTTCAGGGTTCTTATATGTATCTTTGCTCACGATCAGCAGCGTGTTTTCTCTTCGTTGTATCTGTTCTGGGGATTGTCCTTCCATGTCTTCTTCAGCCATGTCTGCATAATCAAATTGTTCCATAGACCTTCCTCCAAAGTCAGTGTCTGCAAATCTTCAGCTGTCTACGGAGTTTCTTTTCATCATAATGCATTTAAATCCACCCCTGAACTACACAATCAACTCAAGCTAAATTTATAGTTATCTTTCAGTAGCTACAGGTCATTTGTTCTGTCTTTTTTCCCAAGGAAGCACCAAAAATTTTATACAAAGTGAAGTCACTAACAGTGGAAATTTAAGGCCTATCTGGAACACCATTTTCCTTAGTGATGAGGACAGTCTTCTGAAGATGGGATATCAGGATTCTTCTCACGATATGGAAGGAATTGAATGCTGCTCTTCTATTTAAAGCTCTTCCAACTTTAAAGAAAAAAGGATGAGCGCTCGGTACTTTTCTTGTTGCCTGTAGTTTTTGCAGAGGCCAAAGTAGTAGGCACAGCCTCAAGGTGAGCTGTNTTTTTTCCTGAGCCTTGCTAGAAATCATAATCAAAATCATTCCTGAGTTAAAAAAAAAAAAAAGAGAAAAAGAGCCGCAGAGATTCATATTTGCTTAGTTATTACTGACATCTACTAAAAACTAAGATTTATTGTATGACTCAGCAAACGAATCTAGATTTGGCTCCCTATGTTTGATTTCCAAAATGCACGACAAGCCATTTCACAACGAGATATCTGAATATGATCACAGATCATATTCGGTAGTTCTGGATAAAACGTCATACAGAGGCCTCCAGTGCAGTCTATGCTGAACCCTGAATACCATCTTTTTTTTTTGTCCCCTGAAATTAAGCAGAGATTAGCACATATGGTTGTGTGGTCCCAGATCGAATTGGTTACAAATAAGTGTAGTTTCTGATGTATAAAACTGTTAGTGCTCTAGACTGTTTTCAAACATAATATGAAGAACCACTTATTCAGGCACCTGATCTTTAGAATGCAGCATCGTTTGTAACAATTTTAACGCTAACTAAGTACACTTTGATGAGACAGCATTTAATAAAATGCTCATTAATTTCATCATTAGCAAGGGTATGCTAAGAAGTAAGCCAGTTTCTTATGTCACGCCCAATTAGCATCCCATGCTAGTAATCCCATTAGTATTGTTGAATTCACTAATGGAAAAACTAATGGGCATGCTACCAGGGCACATTAATTGGGCATGACACCAGTTCTGGTTTTAATTATTAAACTACGATAATGAAATGCGTGTTTGTAAAATATTAAAATGTTGAAATAGGAGAGAAGACAATAAAAAATAGTATATGAAAAACTGCACATTAGTATATAAGGATATATATTTTTTTTATTGTTACAATGGGGCAGAGGACTGCTGTACAAACAGCCTCCGCAGCAAGATGTTGGCTGGAGTAGGAAACATACTGTAAATATTCATGGGAAATTATTTTTTTTTCCTGCAATCATGTACATCTGTACATATCCTATGTATTTTCATGCACAGGATACACAGTGACAGTCCCCAATTCAAAATGTACTGTCAAATGTGTGCTGTGTTTATAAATCTATATGTTGACAAGCAATTTCTAGTAGATGCACATCACTAAAAGCAGAATACTAAATTTTAACAAGGCCTTTTTAGTATTAATCACAATAGGTGGCTGGTTTTATCAACAGGTTTTCTTCATATGCAAAGCTCTAAGGTCATTGAGCCAGAAAGAGTACTAGAAGATCTGGGAAAATAAACCAGCAAAACTTGGCACTGTCTAGTTTTCTGCTGTAAGATACTAAGCTAGACCCCCAAAGGATTACAGGATTACAGGAACCTTTTCTTTTTCTTTTACATATTTTTTAGAATATCTTTTCCTTACAGTCTATCTTAAGCCATAAAGTAACTGCAGAGGTCATGATCCTTTAATATTATGTAGTACCTATGTGAAGGAATGTTTTTCTATTCATAGAAGCCTGCTGCATAGGACAGTTCTATTTTATGAATTCAACAGAATAACTCTGAGGGCTCACATGGCTCAAGTATGGTATAAGGTCCTGAGACAATATTACAGGAATTATTGGGAATTTAGCAGACTATTTGGATATAGATCTCAGGAAGTTTCTTGAAATACATTAATTTTATTTTTATTGCATCATTATATGAATTTACAGGGTATTTTGCTTGGTAGTTTACCGTCTTGAGATTTGATTTGGCAACAGCATCTGTTATATTCCTCTTACTCGGCAACTCAGAAAAGATTTTTCTGCATTTTGTCATGGATGTCTAAATTCACCCTCTCATGTCATTATATTTTTGTTGTAATAAAACAAGGTAAAAATTCTAGTTAAATTTTAAAACATTTTTACAAGCATTCCTCATGTGGTAAAAACATCCTCAATAACTACTGTTTTTTTGGTTGATTTTTTTTTCTCCTGAATCTTTTGATATGACCTTTTCCTTCATAAATGTATTATATTCTCTTACCTGAAAATTCAAGCCCTTTTGATGTCAGGTTAACAGGATCAGAACACACATCTGCATACTGTCCTACAAATACATCTATTTTTTGGGTGCATTTCTGTAGACAAGCAGTTGTTTTCTGTGGATACTACATTGAATCATGACCATCAAACCTTACAACCTGAGCAGTCCATGAAGTAGTTAATTAGGGACTTCATTAAAGAAATAACAATAATAATAATAATAAAAAAATCTCAGCGATGTGACCCTCAGTAATTTGTGCCTCATCCTTGTCTTTATCAGGGAAACTACACAGGGTTTTCTATTTTTAATAAAATCTGAACTGGGTCCTTGATCCCTCATTTATTATTTGAGAAGGTTAATTTCGTGGCGAAATCAGTCCTAAACATCGTTCAATATTCCAGAAGTTAAAGAGAGGACTTTTGTCTTTATTTTCAGAGCTTAGATGCCATGGAGAGATATAGAGAGTAATGTATAATTCTACATTTTACCTTCATAATCTTCTAAACCACTTTCTTCTCTTGATGACAAGGGATCTGCAGTCGCAGTCACTCCAACTGATGACGGTGGAAAAGAGTACAATGATAACAGTTGGCACCAAATAATTGCTACAAGAATTCAAGCACTGGGGAACATCACAGTGGATGGGAAGTACACAGGTAATCAGTCCAGTTCCATTTTCCTTTACTGTTTTGGTATTACTCAGGATGTTGCTCGCTTGCTTACTTTTCCACTGCCTGTCTTCATACATACAGCAAAAAACCCACTCAATTTTCTGAAAAAATCACTGCTGTTTTATCCGTGCATCTGAAGTATTTGTTCACTGTGAATTTTTGGTAATTTAATAGTGAGGAGTTTGGGGGTTTTATGCTAATGAGTCTGTGATTCTGTTAATGTTCTTCTGTAAAATAGTTGCGACTATTTCAAGGCTATGTATGGGCATAATTAGGGTGTTGTGTTACATCAGCCTCTTTTTTCAAATGTCGGTATTCTGTTAATGAGTTGAAAAAATCTATTGAAATCCTTGAACACAGGAGTAACGATCTATTTTGTTCAGGTTCTTCCTCAGCAACTAGTGGCAGTACCATCATTGGAGAGAACACAGGAGTTTTTGTTGGAGGACTTCCACAGGGTTATACTATTATAAGAAAGGATGTAGGTGAGTATGATTGTGGTCTGTATAATGTGACAAATCCAGTACAGTGACGCTGAGTTACCTGCCTTTCAGTACCGTAGGCCATATTGACATTGTGTCAGAAACATGAGGGCAGTACTTAATTTGCATATTTTTTTACATAATTTTTTAGATCAAAAATAAGTCTGTGCAGTTCTTTAAATTTTATCTTCCAAGATAGATTGAAATATCTATATAGCTGATTTCTTCAACAATACAGCAGCAGCAGGTCTGTGTACATTTGAATGAGTTTTATACACAGAACTGGTATGCACGTGAAACTCGTGGGTATGTTTTACCTTCTAGATTCTCAAATGCTTTTCCAAAGTACACATGCAATTTGTTTTTATGAGCTTAAGCACAAGGTTGCGCATCCCACCTGGATACAGGGATGAAACATGCTGGCCTTTTATGGTGTGAGTTTGGATCTGCCAGGGATTGCTGCGTTGAACTCAGTGGTGTATGAAAATATCAGTATTCTGTAGCTATATTTATGTGGAGCTGGATGGTAGCTGGTTTCCAGAAGAATCAATAAACATATGTCTCTATATATAAAGTTGGTATATTCTACCGGCAGATAACAGACTGTATACAAAGCCAGTATACAATCAGCTATTGTCAGTGGATTCATATCCAGGGCTTTGTTGTTTTCATTTTAACCTGAAAGTCAAATTGTTTCTATCGTTTGTATTCCCATTACCGATACGGACGCAAAGTCTAGTTGATGGCTTGGTATGAGGTACACTAGAGTAAAACTTCCTCTATTCTTCTTTGTGTTACTTTACTAAAATCAGAAATACGTATGTTTTTCTAAAGCTCTGGTTCATATAATCATCTAGGATGCTTCCCCCAAAAGCCTCTCATAAATAATCAAAATTATGTTGTAAATACCACTCAAGAGAATACCATCTGTAAAACCTGCTTTATACTTGTGTCACCAGTAAAGAAAAAGAGATAACATCTGTGAATTGGTGGGATTTTTTTAACCAAACAAGGAGAGAAAAACTTCCCAATGAAGCTTCTAAATGTGTATTCATCTGCATTAGCTTTTACAGAACTGTTTCTTCCAATGCAGGAGATACATGCCCTTCTTTGCAATCACAGTTTCGTTTAAAGAAGGTAAACCTGCAAACATTCATTGGAGTCTTCATGGCATAGATTTCCGCTGCTGATTTGAAAGTACCTATATGCAAATTCTCAAAAAGTTTAATATTTTCCAGCTACATAGCAGTAGCTGCTATCTTTAGTGGCTAGATCCGTTCAGAAATCTGGATTTAACTTGGAGAGCAGCTTTATGAAGTGATTGGTGGGTGGTTCTCGATGTACGCATGGACATATAGTAGAGAGTGAGCATTTATAAAACATGTAAATTAATCCCTGTGTATACTTGCAGGTGATTGGCTTGAAAGTATTTTCTTTTCTTTTCTTTTTTTTTCAGGGATGAAGATGATAGTCCAGAAAGGATTTGTGGGGTGTCTCAGTGACATATCTTTGAAAAAAGTGCATACTCCCTATGAAAACTGGGAATCTTTGAACTGGCAGGATGCTGAAGAGCAGAACAATGTCTATCATGTTTGGGAAGGATGCCCCGTTGTCCTCTCAGAAGGAGCACATTTTCTTGGCAAAGGTAGTTTGCTCTGCTATTTCACTAGCCGCGTGTGTTCTTGATGTATAAAAGGTGATCATATCAAAAGCATTGCAATGATCTGCTTTTCAAAGCAGTTTTAGTTATGTAGGATTAATTTTGAGTAGTTTAAAATTTGGTTTCTTGGTTTAGAAAAGATTACTGTGTGAAAGAGGAATTGCATTCACACACAGGTGCTGCTTCTGTTACTGCACACAGGTTTGATGTGTATGTAAAAATTTCACTTTTGAAGAGACAGAGATGCCTGTAACTTACTAAAAAATGCCAGGTAGCAAAATTTAGGACATTACTCCAGTCTGGTTTGTTGCAGTATATTATGGATAACTGTCCTTTACAAAGCTGAGCAAAAAAGTTGTACATTTTAATTTGGAAACCTCTGACTTCTTCGTATCAAAGTAGAAAGCAGCATTTAGATTTTTCTTTTTGGCTTCTTGAACTTATTTATTTATGTATTTGACTTAACTTATGCTTATATTCACTTTCTTTCAAGGGTTCCTGGAACTACATTCAGGTGTTTTCAGTGGTGGACTGGAATTTGAAGTCTCATTCAAATTTAGAACAGATCAACTGAATGGTTTGCTTTTGTTTGTTTACAATAAAGATGGCCCAGATTATCTTGCAGTAAGTTCAGAAACACAAATAATTATATTGAGATATGACCTGTGAGTTTTCTCTGCTAAGATATGCCCTGCACTTAAAGGAATTTCAAACCATAGGTTGTTTTTGTATTTTACTTTGAAATGCTGTGCACAGCAAAGTGTAAGGGGAGCAAAAAGACCCCAACAAATGCTTAGAATAACCTGTTGTTATTTATATCGTAAATAAGATAGATATCAATATATGAAAAGCAGAATCATTCTCTTTGCTGGATTAGAAGTGATTAGGAAAGAGAATAAAAAATGTATTAAATGCTTTTGGTTCATTCCTGGGAAACTATCGAGTTACCTAATTTCCCAGTTCTCATACTAGAACAAAATCAAGGAAATCTTAAATCAAAAAGTTAATGACAGAAATTGTTGGCTATCCTGATAAAATTTTCTGTTTAAGATGTATGTATTTCTATAATCAGTATGATATTTTCATTTTGATTTGAGACATAAGGACTGTCATATAGGCAGAAATTAGTGGTCCAGCTTAATCCCATCCCTATCTTTTTTCCCCCAACACTGTGGAGGAAGATGCACAAATCCTGTATTAGGAAAATTTGTGAGATATTGCCTATAAACTTTACTTTTTGGTGTCTATTAAATAAGACTGTTTTATACTCAGAACTACTTGTAATTCCATCTTTTGCAGGATTTTAAGTTAAATGTGTTTGTTGCAATTTTTCATCATTTTTTTATGAGTTACATGGCTCTGTTTTTTTCAAATTTTCTTCTCCCAACGATCTTGAATGTAATTAGACTATTGTCACCATTGCCTAGTTGGGTCAATTATAGTTACTACTTGCATCAACTAGTAGGTGTTACACTGAAAGTAATACATCCTTTTAGTTGGTCCAAGAACCAATGATTTACGTTTAGAGATTTTTAAGGGTATTGTTGCTCTTTAGGACCTAATCTGCCCTTTATGCATTTTATTGAATTGTATTTATTTTTTTATTTATTATAATGCAGCTGTGTTGCTAATGGCTGTCATGTCACAGTCTGTTTTATTGCATGGCGTTATATGCAATGTGCCTTTTCTTTTAAACTTCTGACCTAAAACGTATAAATATATTTTTCTCCTTTTCAGGTCAACTATAACTTATTCTATATTTACTTTTTATAGTGCTGACTTTTCCAGCAGATATTTTTTTTCTTGGATTGAATCCTGCTAGATTTAATCGCTTCCCCTTTTAAGTAGCCTTAGTTAAAAAATTCTAATGAGTTCCAATAACAAATCTTGCTAATTACATGTTATTTAGTTTTGCCCTCAAGTAATGACCAAGATCATGAGCTAATAGCATAAGATGCTGTACATACACTACTACCCCACCCTAAAAAGACTTGTATGTGTGTAATTCACAGTACAGGGGCACTATTTATGTGAATGGTGTTTACAGGGACAAACAAGGGACTTGGGTTCTTCAGATTCTTGCGGTATGCAATCCTTGTTTCCTTTCTGTTGCTCTGTGGAATACTAGCAAATATGAGAAAATAACTTCTTACTATAAAGGAAAAAGAAGACTTACTAAATTGAAAATGCAGTCAAAAGCACGAAGTAGTTAGACAAGACACTTTCCTTTTCTTCCACATTTTCACCAGTTCTATGTTTATATCGATTTTAACAGTGGAAACAATGATTAGACAATTTTCTGCCCTGAGTCAAGTAATTTTTTTTTTTTAATCTCACTTTACTCCTGACCTCAACATCTCTGTAACCTTAAGAGGAGGAATTTTAGAAAGGATGAGCATATGCCTGCTTTTCCAACCCTTGCAGCTTTGTGTTCTACATATACGTAATGATGACAGAAGGTTTTCTGTGCACTTGAGCTCACAAAAAAGAGGTTAATAGAAAGTGAAAATGAGGTGTGTAGCATGTTGCGCATGAGCTACGATGTCTTTGTTAAGAGCTTTGGTCAGGAGACATTTCTGCTGCAAAACAGATTAGAAGCTATAGCACTTCTACTGAGTGCCAGTGTAAGACAGGCTTCCCCGACCCT
Source organism: Baryphthengus martii (assembly GCA_013396935.1). Taxonomy (NCBI): domain Eukaryota; kingdom Metazoa; phylum Chordata; class Aves; order Coraciiformes; family Momotidae; genus Baryphthengus; species Baryphthengus martii. The sequence goes on along the minus strand of VWZK01015532.1, from coordinate 268,203 downwards.
TCCCTTTGCATAGGTCACAGCTCTCTTATTAGCTTTAGTTTTGGAATGACTAAACTAGACATATGCCTGGCCTGCAACCAAATGGCCACAGACTCTGTCTTCTCTTCTGCCCAAGACAAAATTATGTCCTAGAAAGGTGCTCTGTGTAAAGGGCACTTCTTCTGTGACTTCCATGCTCTGAGAATTAACTCAAGTTAGAGAGGTCAATCTGATTCTCTTTGGATTCGGGCACAATAATTATGCGCAAACTGTGGCCAGATAAACGAGTACGAATCACTAGCTCTCACTCTCTCATGTGTTTCCTCGTGATTTTGTGATTGAAAGAGAGTACTGTGACTGCTAATAGTTTTTACATCACTGATTTTGATGCTGACCGCTTCAGCAGTGAAAGCCTAAACACTGCCAATTTTATATGTGACAGTGGCACCAACTCCCATGACATTGTAGCTGATGAGGCTGATGTTGAATTCAAGAGCTAATTTACTTCTGCAAAGCTACAAAATAAGAATTCCTGCAGGAACTTTTGAAAAAGAATTGTACTGAAGTAGCTGCATGAAGTAAAACAACCAGCATCTGAGATGAAAGTGTTAACTGTGATGGAGCTGAGGAGGGATGTGAAATAAGTGTTTGGGGGACTCAAAGTTGAAATTTTTTCATTAGCAGAGAAGTGACTGGTGCTCATGTGGGACTTGTGAAGGTGATATTCCTATTGGTCACCAGTGATTTCTTTCTGATATGAGGGAAAGATTCCTATTCATTAAAGAATGCTGGATTCTGAGGAGGCTCTTGAAGGATCTGTGTTTGGGCCTCCGCCCTCTGGCTGGCCAGTCTGATCAGGGCTGATACCAGTACAGACCATCTTTTTAACGTTGTTGGTATTGAACTAGAAAGACTAATTCAACATCAGTACCATGTACTTTTTCTTTTAAAGGACTGACAAACTGTCATTGCCAAGTTCTTTCAGGTCTGCTGCTTGTCTTTTCTAATACCCCTGAATCTCAGGATGACTTCCCAGTTCAAAGGAGATGAAACCGTAATCAGTCTTATAGCTCAGTGTTGGTTGAGACCATTTTGGATGGCAGGTTTAACACAGTGTCATTCAGCCTTCAATGCAGCCCCTATCCTGAGTTTCATTTCTTGGAGCTACAGCTGGATATTCCTTTCATCTTCAAAATCAGTGAGTGAGATAGGAGAGTTGTCCCTGCAAAGAGGAAAAATACAGAAGCACAAAATAAATCAGGTTGAGGGGACCTTTTGAAGTAATTTATTCCAAATCTCTACTAAAACAGGGCCGGTTCAGCTAGATAAGGTTGCTCCAGGCATTTTATATATGAGTATTGTTCATTTCTCCACAGATGGACAGTCTGCAGATTCTCAAGTTCTACAGCCTGTTCCAATCTTTGACTATTCTCATTCTAAGAAAAAAAAAAAAAAATCCTGATATCTAACTGTGATTTCTTTTGTCATGATTTGTCTTTTGCCTATCATTTTTTTCACTGTACAACTCTGAGAAGAGTCCAGGTTTGTGTCTCTATATCCTCCCATAAGGCAGTTGAACAGTTACATTTTCTTCCTGATTACTCTTTAGACTGAGCAAACCCTGGTCTCTCTTACTTCAACTGATATGTTAGGTACTCCAGCCCCTGACCAAGTTGATGACCCTCCACTGGATTGACTTCAGTATTCCAATATCTTTCATGTACTGGAGTGTCCACAACTGAATACAGTAGTCCAGATGTAATCTTCTATGTGGTGAATCGAGGGGAATAATCATCTTCTTGGATCCATTGACTACCTTATTTCTAATACAACCCAGTGCATGTTGACCTTCATTATTTCAAGGGTACGTTGCTGACCAGTGTTCAGTATACAATCCATCGTAACCCTCAGTCCTAGTCTTCAACGCTGCTTTCTATTCCTACACTACCAATGGCAGCCCCATTTGCTAACAGTTGCAAATGGACTGAGAGTACACCCCATCCCCTTGACCAGGTCAATAGTAAAATTTGTAAACAGAGTTGATCACTGTCTCCGTTTCGGAGCGATGCCCCAACCTGCCTCTCGGCCCGTAGAAGCTCTTCTTGCCTCTCATGTCCTCTTCCAGATTCAAGCTAAGCTTTGGCTTTCCTAATTCCAACATTACATTCTCAGATATATCAAAGTAAGAATTGTGTGCATAGAGAATAGTATTAATAAAATTTTGGAGTGGTGCTTAATATTTGTACCCCAAATTCTGAAGAGCAAGTGTGCTTTAAGCATTAAACTGAGCACCTCCTTAGGTTTAGAGCTGTGATACAATGCTCTTGTTCTGTTGAGAGATGGCAACTAGGATGTCTGGCAGAAGAATAAGATGATATTCAAGCATTTTTGGCTTAAAGTAATAATATATTTTTGCAAACACAAATTTACAATCAAGCATTTTTTTAAAGCGGTCCCAGAATTTTATCCAAAGCAATTTATCTGTTGTTTTTCTGAACCTATGCTCAATAGTAGAGATGATGTTAGATGAATGCAGGACTTTGCTTTTTTTTTTTTTTTTATCTTCACCATGCAGAGCAGTTGAAAGTGAACAGTGGTCCTCTATCTTTAGCTGCACTTGGGCATTCTAAGTGTCAATCCAGGTCATCACAAAAAACAGAAGCATCATTCTGTGCCTGCTTTAAGACTATGCCAAGATGAGTAAATTGGAAGAGGGATGTGCTGAGTAGTGACCCTGTGTCAAATACCGTGTCCCCTCTCCAGCTTCCAGGTCTGGCAGACTCGCTGGCATCCTACTGTAGTTATGTGGCTGAAATGCTTTCTTCACACCAGCACAGCGTGCTCCATATTAATTCTTGTCGGTGAAGAAAAATGTTAGCTTGTCCAATGGACTGCTCTTTCAAGCTTATACTCATCAGCATTGATACCGTGATCTGTCCTTGACTCGTATTGTAGAGTTCTTAGCTACAAAGGGCTCTGAACTCATGAAAATAGGAAATGTTGTGGTCCCAAAGAAACAAACAAGCAAAATCCCTCTGTCTCATGAGCAAGCAGTCAGTGTGCACTCCAGGACAGGACCTGTATTACCTGTCACATCTCAAGTACTGTCTTCGTTCTTCAGTTGGGATCTCTGTGAAGGAAATACAATCCAATGGCAAACGCTGCACTATTAACATTATCAGTTACCTAAATAATATCAGTTTGTCAATACTGGTGATAAGCACTTATATCTGCAGTTTCTATTTCACGTAATAAAATTTTGGCATGGAAGCAGCAGTGCCTTTTTGTGAACGTATCTGTATTTTTCAACCACCCGTTTATCATCCGAGTGTTTAGTGTTCTATACCTGCCAATTTACAGGCTCAGCCCACTTGTGTTCCATTCATTTAGGACAAAGAATCTTGCAGCAAAGCATTTGGAAACTTTTACAGTGAAAATTTAAGTAAAATGTACTCCTGTGGGAGAATTGGCACATTAATCTCAAAAAGCATATACAAACCAAATTATTTTCTTACAAGGTTTAGAGGAATAAAGGTGAAATACAGAATCAGTGTACATGGAAAATTTGAAATTGACTTCACCAGCCAATTGAAAATACTTTAATCGGTTCTGACATTTCATTTCCCTATTATCTTGTTACGTTCTACTAAAAATGAGTTGATAAATAAAATCCTGTTTTCTCATTCTCAAAAAAAAAAAGCAAAACAGGCCTGTTTCGTTGTATTTTCTTTTTCCTTAGTTACATTAGTGCCAGAGTCAATTGTCAAAAAATCAGAATATATTTTCCTACATTCTAAATTAACCAATACACTATTTAGCATGTGTTCTGTAAACAATTTCATTGTAATTTCTGCTCTCCTGAAGATGTCTTCTTCATTGATCATGTTCGTTGACTCTCTTATTTTTTTTTTAAATATTGTGTCTGCCATTGCTGTGTATGTGATGTGTCTTTTCAAATCTTTTCCTTTTTTCTATTTTAAAATATATAGATTGAACTGAAAAGTGGAACGTTAAACATTTTTTTAAAAACTGGGATTGTCTTTACACAAGTGGATCTCTGGCTAGGACTGTCCTACTGTGATGGAAAGTGGAACAAAGTCACAGTGAACAAGGAGGGCTCTGTGCTTTCAGCAAGTATGAATGAACTGAGAGAGCAGACGCTCGAACCCCGTGTTCAGCAGCTGAAAGTAAACTCACCTGTCTACGTAGGAGGAATCCCACCTGAGATTCAGAATTTTTATAAAGAACTGGGGTTAGAACAAGGTAAGACGACACCAAAAAGAGCATATGTTTTTTTAAAAAACTGATGTCATACATGAGGTGAACATTCTGCTGCTGATAGCATAAGTTTGTGAATATGTAACAGGAATTTTTCCTCCCACCTGTTGTTGCTTTAACTAACAGTTATCCCCACTCATCTAGCTTTACTTAGTCCTGATCCTTTTGTTATGCTATAGAAATTCTTCCAACCCAGTGATATCTGAAGCAATCTAACTCACAGGAGAGGAACCGGAAAGTAGCAAATGATAATCTGAGATGCCCAACCAGATCATCTCAAATCTTCATTAGAGAAAGTCAGTTCAGATAAAATTGTTTCACTTGATCAATTTGTATCACTCACAGATTTGGAATAGAAGACCAATGGAAGAGAGTAAACGTAGCTTAAATCACTGAAATGAGGCTGGATGCTGCTACGTGGAGGAGCTGTTGAAAGTTTATTAGTCCTGGTTTAGGTGTTAGTGATCTGGTTTAAAAAATTCTGTGAGTATAAGCCCCTAAATTTACATTTTGGCTATGTTGCCATAATATTTTCATGTTATCAGGAGAAGGGCAGACGGTCATGTTTTTACCCATCACTGTGACCCTTCTGTTCTGGAACAGCTCAAATTTTTAGGGAGAGTAGAGAAGCAGTAAGTACAGCCTGATACTAATGGCCTCCACAAAAGGATATACTGTATGAAAAGTAGTCAGAAAGGGTTTATTAAATTAGCTCTGTTTACATTTTGAGTGTGATTTTTTTTTTAATTTTTTTTTTTTGCGCTTGTAAAGCTATTCATCAGTTGGTGCTTTTTTCAGATACTGTGGGTAAATAAGTAGTAGCCAGTAAGTGATTAGTGGGGAATTTACTAAGTGGCTTTGAATGCATGAGCTCACATCGAAACTGTGCAGAGCTCCATTGAAGCCTTGTGATTTCACAGCTATAGAATAGTTTGAATCAAATCCATGCACTGGCACTCACAGATAGCTCAAAAATACTGTTTTAAGCATTCTTCCTGCCATAGATATCACATATATTATAATCTTCCTCCAGGTTCTGTGTGCATAATATTTATGGCCCAAAAGAGCTAGCCAGTCATACCCTGTCAGTGTTGCCTCGTAGCAGATGGTATAGCCTCGTGAGTGGATGCATTCGCAACTCCTGCAGCAAAGAGATCTGTGAACAAAGAATCTGGGGCAAAATAACATCTAAAGTGAATGTCTGAAGTGCGTATCGAGGCACGAAAATATTACTTGTTTCACTGAATCTCTTCAGTATGCCACAAAATAAGATGGCACTTGTGAATTTGTATCCAGAGTGGCTGAAGAAAAAAACATTCTTGTGTGTTCTTAAGTGTAGATTTAGATGAGGAAGATTGGTCATTACTGTTTTGAATCATATTTCTTTTTAAGGACTATGATGATGTAATGGTATAGTAATAGAATATGGAGACCTTTCCCAATTCAGATAAATATTTACAAATGGTTTTCTCAATTAATGGCTACTTGGTAGTTAATTTTGAATAAAGGAATATTGTTTTGCTCACAGCAAATAAGGGATAAATATCCTTCTCTTCCCATATTACCTCCACGTCAGATGCAACTTTGTTTTGAGAAATTTCAGCTAGAGTCTGTGGGCCTTTGCATGACCCATCACATGCCCTCCTGGGAGGTCAAGGTGGAGGGCAGCTGGCAGGAATGCTTGTGAGAATTACTTATTCTGTAGCTACCTGAGAGGAAATAATATTATTTGGCTGGTGTCAGTCAGAAAGCTTCAAATAGTGTTAAATGCAGTTAAAAAGACACTAAAAATAACGTATTAAAATAGGTTCGAGCGTAGACATCTCATTGCAAACTAAACAACTGTTCGTTGTGTCTGGTGATTAAGATGCCTGTGCAGACTAGGACTAATTGTTTCCTCTGCCACAGACTGCCTAAGAACAGAGCAGACCACTGGGGAGTAGGAGTTGAGCTTAAATGAGGATGTATTCATTTTAAGGAGCAGTTCATCTAAATTCTTAGCATTGTGGAAACAGATGGTGTTTTAGAGTATGATTCAGAATAAGTGTCCAGCTTCAGTGCCCCTTTCTTTTGGTGTGAACTATGTATAGCTATTAGACTTTCAGATCGGACAGTACGAATACTACTCTGACTTGTTATCTTGCAGTAATGAAGGCAATAAAAGTACCTGAGATATGAATAATGATGTTTTCACAAAGTTAAAGATTTGTGAGAGGCTATTTTTAATTTACAAAGTTAATTCTTCAATGAACTGAAGTCTTCAATTTGGTTACTGTTTACTTAGGTTTTACATTAAACATCACTATACTAAGATCTGAGAACTATTTTGTATCAATTTATTAATTTCTTTGTAGATTGTCAGAAATGTTTACAGAAATTTGAACAACTGCATCTTGGAATTTTACAGGGGTGCTTTTGCTGCAAGAAACCAATTTAACTTATTTGTAATCTTGATAGGAATGTTACACACGTGCACAGAGAAATATGTATATGTATAAATAAATATAAAATGAGGTTACTTAATCTTTTTTGTAGAAATGAACAATTTGGGGTTATGTTTCTAGATTGTTTGTAACAGCATACCGGTTATATCCACGTTAGGATAAACTGATATGCCTCTGTGATCTCCCGAAGTTGATCATGTCTTTAATTTCTGTGTTCTTCTCAGTTTGAGAAAGGACGTATAGTAACAAAATATCAGCAAGCAGCAGAAAGCTGATTTTCAAATTCAGAATCACTTTTATGGTAATAATTTTAAAGAGAGAAGTGGCAGAAGAGAAAACAGAAAGCTGTTTCCTTGTGGAATGGAACTGACAACAATGAAAGTATAGTTCAGTAAGGCAGGAACTCAACGTTAGGATACCAGGAATTTTTACCGGCTTGCTATCTTGAAAGGAGGGACCTAAATGTCACGTTGGAAGTTCACATCTTCACATTACAGTCTTTAATGCTGAAAATATAAAATTGAAAGGAAGAAAAGTGATTCTTAATTAATGACTGAAGCTCTTTATGTGATACTAATCCCTTACTGTTTGCTAGGTTTCGGTGGTTGCATGAAGGATGTTAAATTTACACGAGGTGCTGTCGTTAACTTGGCATCTGTGTCCAGCAGTTCTGTCAGAGTCAATCTGGACGGATGCCTATCAACTGACAGTGCTGTTAACTGCAGGGGAAATGACTCCATCCTAATATACCGAGGGAAAGAACAGAGTATTTATGAGAGTGGTCTACAACCATTTACAGGTAATGCATTGGTTCTTTAAATGAAATATGTAATTTTTATTTCATTCTGTGTTAGTGTATTACCGTGTTCAGTGGTTTGTTTTTGTTTTTCTCTCTTCTATACTTCTCTGTGTTCTTTGAAGAATACCTTTATAGGGTGGTTGCCTCAAATGAAGGAGGATCGGTATCTAGTGTATGGACCAGTGTTCGTACAAGAGAATCAGGTAAATATAATTTTAAGCCTTACTTAGTCCCATTTTTCATGAGCTATCTAATGTCGGGTTGGAGAAAATCCCGTCACAACAATTTTAAATAGTGTAAATCTCATAGTGTTTCCGAAGGGGGAAAACTGCTTAATGCTTTGAATAGCTACCAAATTACTATCTTCAGCTATAAAGCATTCAGGTAAGTATTTTCTGCGCGTAATTCGAGGTCTTTTCTGAAAATATATGAGAGCACATAATTATGTGAGAGCAAAAGATATGAAAGGGTTGAACTGCATTACCTGGGTAAGAACAGCCATGCATCTAGGTATGTTCATTTGTGCACATCCCACCTCACGTTACATGAGTCTCCTGGAGTAAGACTATGTATAACTGTATTTTCCTATGTATAACTTAGTGACACAAAATAAAATGTAGAGAAAGGAGATACAGGGATAGCAGGCACAAACTGTGCAAGTTAAGAGGCCATGGAGTTGGTAGGGAGAAGAGGGCCTTGTGAAAGCTTTTCCTAACATTACTTGCCCATGAGTGTGCTGGTCAGCGCTGCTGAATGAAGCTTTTTTCAACAACCAGTGAAGGTTTGCGACAAAGGTTTCAGAGTAGGAACATAATGCCTGCTCAGTCTTAAAGATCATTTTTTTTCATATATTTTATGAAGAAAAGTTAAAGGACCTTTCCTCTTCTGTCCAGTGTTTCTGCAAACTTTATTGAGCCAGCAAATTTTTGAAGATTTCCAGTTCTTAAGCAACTTTTCCTCTTCTGTAAATTGAAGCCTAATTGAATTGCATTCCATCAATGCAGAGAATTGTTTTGATGCCAGATTTTGATGCCAGCGTATGATCTTACAAAACGATATAATACTTACTTAAATATTGGACTTGCAAATGTGTTCTTATACCACTTACTGGCATTGTTTTGTGTACCACCCAAAAGAGAGAAAATAGATGCATATTTTCGTTTCAAATGTCTGACAACTGTAAGGTTTACTATAAATTTATGTTTGCAAGCTGACCACAGCGTTAAGTAGTCCATGTTCCCTGAGGCTGGAGAATAATTGCGCTATTTAATTATTTTTGGGTTGGTTTTGTTATGTCCCTTATGAGAAGACCATCTGCTATACAGTACCTTACCTTGTCCTGTGATGCACTTCAGAACTAATAAAATCAATATATTACTGCAGTAACAGAAGCTTTCCTAGAATATCATGTTTTTACTTCACACAAGAATCACAGCTTCCGGGTGTTTTTATACTTTCCATTCTGGTGTCCTTCTTATAAAAAAAACCAAGGCTGCATTCATATTGAATGATACTAAACAAAAAAAACATTTTGTTAAAAAAGAGATTATCTGATGGTGATCATCAGCAGGGCTAGGGATGCCACATGCGTTTACAACAAACTCCTCATCCATCATCCTGCCATAACGTTCCTTGGGCCTTTCCTCTGCATCCCTTGTACAGTCACCTGTGATGAAGTTGTTACTGCCCAGACCTTTACCTTGGTATAGCACTATCTAATAAATAGTTAAAGGTTATGAGAAATATTTCTTTTTTTTCTAGCAACTGTATTTGTCTATGAGCTTGGCTTTCCAATTGTTTTAGAGCATTTTCATTCTCTTTTTTAANTTTTTTAGAGCATTTTTCTTTTTTTTTTTTATTTTTTTTTTTTTTTTTTTTTCTTTTTATAATATGGAATGATCAGAAGCAAAGGACTTTTCAAAGAGATCTTAAAAATTTCTTCTTTGCCCTGAGGCGGTTGTAAGGCATTGTGGAAATACGAAAATAAATGGAAGAGTTTAAATGTTTTGAAGTACTATTGTAAATAAGAATGCACATTTTTAGAAATGTTTCAAAGCTGTGGCATACTGTGGTTTAGGTATCCAACAGATAAATATCAAACCCTTCTCTGTTGCTTCATTCAGTTGTGTGATTTTAGCACCTGCACTTGTTAGCCACATACAATCCACCTCCTCTCTTTGTGAGTGATGCTTAAATATGTTTGTTACATTAAATGTTTTGGGAAAATTGCAACAAGACAAGAAGGAATGTTATGTAGATAGAGTTTTGATGGTTTTGAAATATAGCTTAAACTGAATAGCTCAAGATGTGCAGTCATATTAAATCAATGCTGAAAAGTTACAACTCTAATAAATTGTATTTATGCTAATGGTTGAGTCTGATTTACTGCAGCCATTAAAAGTGAAGAATAGGGGCAATAGTCTCCTTAGAACTGCCATTTTCTCTATTTTCTATTTTATCCTTCTACAGTTCCACAAAATGTGCCAACTCCCTCAAGAGTTCACAGTATAAATGGTTACAGCGTTGAGGTCACCTGGGACAAACCTGCTGGGGTCATAGGTGTAATTGAGAAGTACATTTTGAAAGCATATGAAGAGGATGGTCCCAATGTACCCATCAGTAGTGCTGAGCTTGCTGACACTAGTGTGCTCACAGGTAAATGTTGTTAAGTACCATTTTTTTATGCACATCTAATAACACAGAATGCTTATACCTCCTTTTGTTGAGCTATAAAGTGTTGCTTGTCTGGTTTTACGTATAGGCAGCATAGATAACATGTGGAAGGGTAGTATTTGTGTCAACATCCACGTATATAGCAATGTATGGACCTCAAAGAACAACAGAAATTAAAATGCAAAAAAAGTACAAGGAAGCAATTGTATTTAAGGTATGCCTCTGCAACCTGTTAATGATTTAGGGGGAAAATCCTTTGTTTGTCTTTGCTTAATGTGTGTGATTTTTCTTTTTTTCTTCTTTGTTGCTACATCCCATTGACTTAAATTAATTCTAAACATGGGTCCACTAAGATACTATTTGACCCGATGTATGAAAGCACTTGATGTACTTCCCTAATTTTGATCATATAAGCCTCACTGGTTTCAGTGGGAACTTGCGTACATTTATGTTAGTAATGATGCTTTGGTTGATCCTGCTGGGATGTAGAGGTGAGTTATTATGGAATGAAGGTATTTGGGGCCTTGGATTTGTGGGGTTTGGTCACCATTGAGCTGTGGATTATGTACAGGAGTTATAGGAACAGTTGTATGTGAGATGTTTCTGGAGTCTTGGTATTTTTACCCGTGTGAGGCAGATGTTTTTAGGAAGAAACTGAACACTTCCTGCCACACAGAGAACATTTTGGGACCTGTCTTCCTGTCAGGATAGTGTGGATCTGGCTTTCTGCTCTATATTAATAAACTGCCTTTGGTGGCTGCAACCAAGTTGCCTGGGAAGGGAGCAAATTACATACAACAATTTGGATTGTTCTGTGTAAATGGGGCAATAGTACAGAATCTTACTTTCATTGTAACAATAAATTTGTTTATATACTCTCTAAAGCTAATTATACAATTCATAGCAATTAAAAAATTGCTAATGACATAATGCTCAGTGCTGATACTTTGGGTTTGGCTCAGCTTTGGGCAATATAACCATCTTAGAAAGTACCTTAATCCTCAGGCAGTATATTATTGCTGCTTTCCTGAAGCCAGGTAATATATATGCTTAGTGATTTTATATGAATATATGTTTTGTGTTGTTTCTCTGCCATAACATATATATATTTTTTTAGAGCAAACATGCACTATTTTGTTTTCTTCAGTTTGACTCTGTAACTATTTGTGAATAATGTGCTTACAGTACCAAAACTGCACGGGATTTCTATTCTTACTGGGATTTCTTTGTTGATCTTATTGATTTGAATACTCCTTATCTGTGCTGTAGAGCAATGTAAATTGTATTTGTAGAAATTGAAGACCAGAGTAAAAACATATGGGTTAGGTAACTATATCACAGCTGATGGTCAGAACCAAAATTTTGTTTAAATTGGTTGGTATTGTGCCATGATTATGTATCAGGGTTATGAAAAAGTCCCCACCAGGCTGGACAGCTAACAGGTCGTCTGCATGCAGCTTTTAGGAGGCAGGAAAATAAGACATAAATATTATAGCATATATTTTTGAATGCTGCAAAATAAAAAGACCCTAAGAACTTGAAAATAGGTGTCTTCAACCATGGACCTCTGACAATGTCAGATTGTAGATGCTTAGGAAGAAAATGTAAGAACTACGCTAAGTATAAAGTGAGTTTTCCTGTTAATACAAATTCAGCTGGTAGTTTGTGGAATTCCTGAACTGAAAGTTGCATCTGGTCTGTCATGCTTAATGATCTGTGGTAGATTTGTCTTTCTTTTTTAAATGCGCTTATGATTTTGTCTTCTGTAACTTTGGCAGGAAGTTTTCCAAATCAGTTTTGTGTGTGTGGAAGGAGTCCTTCCTTTTTTTTTTTTTTTTAATTTTTATTCATAAGTGCTGCTCAATAGTTTAATTACATATTTTCCAGTTTTGACGTTGTACAAAATATATAATTCGTGTCGTCATGGTGAGATCAGAGAGGAGACAAAGAAAAAACTAAATTTCTGATAATGAAACTATATTACATTCAGTCCATTGATTTCAGTCAAGCCTACACAGATGGACTAGTCTGTGGACATTGAGAAATGGTTAACCACAAATGCAAAACTTGCAAAAAAAAATGTGCAACTTTCCCTGCTGAATTATCTTTCCTGGTTAATCAGAAGTTAACATAAACACAGAACCCGACCAGAAGATATTGTCTTTGCTTACTTTGAGCTTGCTGAGAAGGGAAATTGTGCTTCTTTTCTCTCTAAACTTCACAGAAATTTCTCTAGAATTCTTCTTCCTGAATTCTGTGAGAAGATGTTACAGTAATTCCAACAGCCAGACTTGTTAATGCAAGAGGAGAGAGGCAAGCACCACAGCTTTCAGTGGTATCACTGATGAAGCAACTCTCGGATTTTTTTCCCCTCCCTTCAAATTTTCACTCGCTGTGAAGCCTAGGCACCACTTAATGTGCTACTTAAAAGTGTATCTGAGGGCACTGGCAACCTCCCTTTATCTTACTTTCTTCCTTGCACCTTTTTATACCTCTCTGTTGTGTTTTGGTTTATACTTAGACTGTAAATTCTTTTCCACAATTGCCGTGGACTGTTCTGTGAGGTCTGGAGCACAGTTAACAAAAAAATTATTAACAGCATTACCCGTTTCCTATAAGGCTGCCTTGTGCACGTCAAATTCAGAAGAACCTGTTGTACCCTTGTCAAGAATAAGAAAAGCTGAGCTAAATATTAAAGGTAAAGTAGGTCTTTAAATGAGCATAATCCTACAGTCCTCAGAAACCAAAATCCTTCAAAATCTGACCCTTGTAATCTTCAAAATGTCAAACTGTTTTTTCACTTTCAGCCAAGAAAGGAATATTCAGCAGATTTAAATCCTTAATATGAGATTCTGACTGTTGAACCAGGTTTTTATTGGATGAGGTACTATATTTCAACATGGTGTTCAGAGTCAGTATTGAAGGATGAGAACATAATGTTAGAGTGCAGATTTTTGGGGTTCAAGGAATACTGTGCTAGCCCATGTTGCCTTCAAAGAAACATTTAATAACATTGACACACTAGGGATACAGAAAATCACACTCAGCAGAATAATAAAGGAAGTACGGGGTCATTGTATCAAAGAGTTTGTTGGTTTTTTTTCCTAAAGGCTCTGTTGCTTTACTCTGCATTCCTGTATATTCTACATGCTAACATCAAAATTAGAATCAGTATCTAAACAACTGAAAGAAGCTTTAGAGCACAACTTCAGTGTGATTCGTGAGCACCTTTTGCTCCTCTTTCCTTTGGGAATCCGTAATGTCACAGAATCACAGGGTTGTTGGGGTTGGAAGGGACCTCTTGAGATTATCTAGTCCATCACCCCAGCTCAAGATGTCAGCTGTAGCAGGAACCATGTCCAGTTGCATTTTGAATATCTCCACAGATAGAAATATTCCTCTATGGGAAGCTTATTCCATGTTTGACCACTCTCACAATAAAAAAGGGGTTTCCTGTTTTCAGGTGGAATTTTGCATATTTCAGTTTGTGGCCGTTGGCTCTTGTCCCATTGCTGAGCACTACTGAGAGAAATAGCTCTTTGTCCTTGTTCCTTTCCATCAGGTATTCATACACAGTGATAGATAGCCTTGAGCCTTCTCTTTTCCGAACTTACCAGTCCCAGGTTTCTCAGCCTCTCCTCTTAAGAGACATGCTCCAGTTCCTTTATCATCTTAGTGGCCCTTTTGGATCATCCACAGACTTGCTGAAGGTGCACATTTCCCCATCATCAAGGTCACTAATGAAGATTTTGAACAGTATTGTTGGCCCGTGTATCAACCCCTGGGGTGCACCACAGCTGTCTTGCCTCTAACCTGATTTTGTGCCACTGATCACAATCCTCTGGTGCTTCTCTTGTCAAACACATATGAGAAAAACATTTTGTAATTCAGATCGCTCTCATTAGAGAACTCGGGAGATCAACAAGCCTCTCAATTTTACCAGCTCCCAAAGGCAGTCGGTGAAGAACACTAGTGAAAATGGCAAATAATATTTAAATAAAATATTCTGCAAAGGAATTCACAGACTTTTGGTATTCCTCTTACAGATTTCTCCTTCAGTTTTGTACGTGTTTTTTTGCAGTTCATCCTGCCTGTGTCATTGCCGCAGTAGCCAAGTGCTGAAGTTGTGGCTGCACGCACGATAATGAGAAAATTGTTGTCGATGACTTCCCCTCTGAATGCCCACGGTCGCCATTCCCTCCTTTCCTTGATACCTTTTCACCTTTCAGTCTTTTATGCTCGGCAGATGAGTATGTAGGAAAAAGTTAATTTAATGGTTTAATATGGTTAATCAAAGTGCCTCAGCAAAGTGCTCTAGCTAGGGAGTCTCTTGGAAGAGGACATGGGGCCTCCTGCCCCTGACTGATAGGCCCAGGCTCACCAGCGGGGCTGCAGGGATGAGGGAAGCTCATTCATGGCCAGGATGGCGAATGCCCCTGCTTGGAGAAGTGCCACTGGCTGGGAGAATTTTCCCTGTCAGGGAGAGCTCTGCAGAGCCAAAGCAGCCTGTGGCTCTGTGACCCGCCTCGTCGCCCTGCCCACTGCCTCCTGGGGGGGTTTTGCTGGAGCCCAGCATGGCTGTGTCACCGACTGGAGAGTGCCCGTGCTGACAGGGTGAGCCTAAAATGAGAGCTTGGTGTCTGCTGTCACCTTAAGCAATTTATCACAGCCAGGTAGTTTGCCACGTGACCTGGTGTATACCGAACAGTTGAACTTGATGATCTTAAAGGTCTTTTCCAACCAAACTCATTCTGTGGTTCTATGTGAAACTAGTAATGAATTACTTGGATATTACTTTCATGCACTTGAAATTACTTAAAAGCTCTTTGTTTGCACAGATATTTTACACTCAAACATTGCAAACCAACTAACGTAAATATATGTAGGGCCAGAGCACTGGGAGAATGTTAAATCCCTACTGCAAGTTGGAACAAATTTCTAATGTTCTAAAACTTTTTCTGTAGATACAGAGAGTCACAATGTACTGCACAAACGTGCAAGTTTGATATATTTAGCTTATGTTTACTTACAACTAAAATCTGACAGAATGTTTAAAGTAGTAAAAGCTGAAACTTTATTGAAAATCTGGTTTTCAAGAGCTGCTTCATCAGGTGTGTGAACCACACTTGACTACGAGAATGGTTTTCATTTTGGTAAATTCTTTACCATAATTTTGTAGAAGTAACCTTTGGTCGGAAGCACAGATAGAGGGTGGAAAACATCTGTTCCCATAGCTGGAAGAAGGACAGTATGCACTTTACAGTGCCATACCACAGCGAGAGAGATGTGGAAAGCCGGATGCCTCCTTCCCACATGAAGGGGTATCAGGTACTGAGACCCATGTAACGATTAGGGCCGCACTGCTTGCTGTTGGCCTGGTTTCTCCCTGTGAGTATCTCAAGGAGATTTGTTTTCTCCATCTCCCTCACCCATATATATGCTGATCGCTGTTGGTGGGAGGAGCTGAGGGAGTACAACCAGGAGCTGCACCTCAGCCCCTGCTCAAATGCCTGTTTGACTGCGGCAGCGTATGCAACGTAGAGGAGCCAATAGATCTGTCTATGCCCATTAGGCTTCTGTGAGTTGTCGGGTGGTGCTTCAGCTCCTGATGACTCTAAATCAGAGTGGCAGGATGTAGGTTCCTATCTCCTTTCGTTTAGCTGGCTTTGGCAGACTACCAGCATATTTTTTAATATATGCATTTTAAAACATAAATGATATTAATATTCTCTAATATTAAGGTCCTAACTTGATTGAGTTTAGACCTAAATGAGTCTTGTTTACAGTCCAATGGTGGTGTATAAATGTATTCATATGAAATGTAAATTGTCTGATTAGATAAACCTGAATATTTTAGCAAAATTACATCAGCTGTTAGCTACATACCAGTGCTTTTATTAATAAAAAGAAATTGACTTCTTAATGTTTGTGAGGGCAAAAGACATTGTTATTATGGTTTTTTAATAGACATGCTCAACAAAAAAATTGAAAAAAGTTAACAGTCTTTCTCTCTCTTCAAACTTTTAAAATTAAGCATCCTGCAGAAAATGAACCATGACAGTTATCTGGAAGGAACAAGAGCAACACAGTGATAGATATTACAAAATTAATATGTTATGACAAAACTAATACATTATGTGGTTAATTAACTCTTGGTGCAAAACTGGACAGTTGAGCTGGGGTTTTCTGCAGATTAAAGCAGCCAGAAAGTTGCCCTTTGCTACAGGGAATGTGACAGACTTCCTTGAACCACTGCAACCTGAATTGCACTTCCAAGGCTAGTGGAGCTAGCCTTTTGTCCATATAAGCCACAGAGTTGGAACAGGTGCCCTCTTGTTCAATAATTCTTCAAAATATTATGACTCATAATATACTTATGGTACCAAGTGCTTAAAAAATGCAGATGCGTGCGACAGATTGATGTGGACAGGCCTTCAGTCCAGAAATGCATATGTAGAAGCTGCATGTACTTAAACAGTTTTTGCTACAATCTGTCAAAAACACAAAGTCAGTTGAGGACTTCCTCTTCTGGTCAGTGGACTGTGATTAAGTGGACTGTGGCAATGATGCATCTCGACACACAAGTGACTTTGTTAGACAGATGCTGTACAACCTCAGGCATTCAAGTTGGCGAAATAGTCTAGATCTGGGGAGGGGAGATTTGGTTTTCTGGGTTTTTTTTTAAGAGCAAAACCAATAATTAAGTTACATCAATGAGGTCAAGTCTTGTTTCAGTTGCAATATCTGTATTTCGAAATAAGTCCTTATGAAATAGAGCATTAGTAGGAAACAATGGAAAAATCTGGCAAGAGACAGTCCCTTTGGCAAAAAAATACACTCAGCTTGTGAAACAAATGGAATTTGTGTGAGTAAGCTCTGTGGCTGACTTTGGGAAACTTACTATTCAGTAGCAGAGCTGATTTTTCAGGCAGAGTATGAAAATAGTACCTGGTTATGATTAAAATTAGCTAAAACTACCTGTAAAAAAAAAAATAGAATTGAACAAGCCTTGCAAAATTCTCATCTTGAGTGAGGAAAAGAACTTTTAGTATTTGTGTTACATGTGTAAGATTAAATAGCTTTTTTAGTGTGAGTTGTGTGGAGGGGCGAGTGGGTTTAGTTTTGGTTTTATGGGAAGACTCCTTCAATAAATGAATTTTTAAAAGCTCACTTCGGTTTATATTTGTTTAACCAATTCATTAGGTAGAGTAAAAGCTCTTTTTACTAAACTTTTTACTAAAGTAGAAGTTTCCATACACAAGTGCGTCTTTTCATCTCTGAAGATCTGGTGGTGTTTTGAAGAAACTTTCTGAAAAAGCAGGACGAGAGTTTGAAAAAGTGAAGCAGCTGCTCTCATAAGTCTTTTAGCTGGAGGAGGAAATTGCTGAAATAGTATAATTACCTTTGAAACTCTTTTTCAGTATTTGTGAACAGAGTTTTAGTCCTCATACCTCAGTGGTAAAACAATTTTTTTTTTTTCCTTTGTGAGAAGTACAACTTTTCCATTCAAAATCTGCCAGAATACTGTGGAATCTGGCTGAGCTGCCTAGATATATGCACTGAACAAAAGAAATGTCTGTTTTATGGAGAAGTGAAAGGAAGAAGCTGGATATTTCATCTTCTTATATACTGTATACATTGGATTGATGAATGGAGTGGATATAAAGATGCAACTAACTCTGACTAGTCCATGTATCCATTTTACTGTAAATTCATTGTTGACCCTTTTTTACTGTCCATGTCAATGTTTTTATCCCTTATCTGCAAGAATAAACCTAGTGTTTTCTCTCTGATACAGCTCTAAGCCTCAGCTTTAAATACTGCAAATAATTAAAGATCCTTTAAATAAAAGTATAGGAAATTAAATACTAGTTTTGCATATAAAGTGGGCTTAATGTTCTAGGTGTGATTCCAGATCACTCTTTTAGACTGTTAACTTTACATTCATATTTAACAAATGACATTATTCAGTTTCATGGGGTCACTGTGTCAAAATGTCTGTGTTAGAACTTTAATTTATTTCCAAAGGTTCTTTGAGTGGGCAGATAGGAGTGGTGTGTTAGAATGATTTACCGTCTCCGATTCCCCATGTGGATTTTAAGGCTTGGAATGTAGGCTATGATGTAAATTTTAAGTCTAGATGGATTCAGCTGCTCTGTAGTGGCAGGCTGAATGAATGGGACTCATATCCAAAATGTGGGAGGCTGACCCTCTTCTTAAATACTGGTGATGCCTCTAATTCTATGTCCTGATAAGTGACAATTTATCTACCTCTCTCTCATTAACGTTAATAGAATATATGCAAGGGTGGCTGTGGCAAAACTTTGCTTTGCTGGTGTCCCATCTTGGAAAGCCTGACGGACCCTTATCAGCTCAGCAATTATTTGGTACAGACAAGAGATGCCAGTCTGAGAGTGTGACAGCTGAAGAGTTAGGGAAAGTTGTTAAAGCTGTCATCCAGCTTCATTGGATCATAAGCTACTTTTTTTTATTGCAAAATTTAGTTTGCTGTGCTTTAAATTAATTCACGTGTATCAGCGATGATCTTTCCGATAGGACTGCTGACTTTGTAAGCTAAGATAGTCAGGCACTGAGTGTAAATTTCAGTGACTTGACTAAAAGTGCAGAGGAAATGAGTGGGTAATGAGAGCAGAGCAGCCAGTTCTTTAATTGAATTAAAAGCTGGGTGACACCAATGCAGACACCTGTCCAATTACAGACAGGCCAAGGTGTTTACCGTTGCTGTACAAGCGGTTTGAAGATGACAGAAATCTTTCCGCCCACAGATTAACATAATGAAGGAGAACAGATTACAGTGGATGCTGGCCAAACAGATAGGTTGGCAGCTGAGAAAAAAAGTAGTTTGCTGAAGTATGTAAATAAAATCTGTGCACTTTCTACTGCCTACCTACGCAGCACATCTGTTTCTTTGTTGAGAGAAAATAATGCAAGAGTACATGTGAAGGAAAAGGATTAATTAGGAAATGAAAAAATTATGTTTTTATATTGCTGCCTTTGAATATTTTTTTTAAGGCAAACCTCTTGTTGCAAACGGGTTTATTTGTTGGTTTTTTCCCCTCAAATTCTGACTGCCCTTCATAAACCTACGTATGCCATGTACACTCCATTGCGCTGCAGGTGCTTTCTGTAAAACCTTTCTACTTTGTCAAAAGTGTAAACCAAACAGCCCGATCCAAACCTTCTACAGCTACAGGCATCTTTCTGGATTTGTGCTGCTGCAGCTCTCAGTGCCTGAAGCCATTGGTGACCCCACAGAATGTCTTCCATTAGGAAATGCAAGGAGCATTAATTCACTGCTTCATAAGAAAAGAGTGTTACAAGTGCTCACTGTACAAATAAAACCAAATTACTTCCCAAAGCACAGTAGAGTGAATAGAGAGATGGCATATACACTATACCATGCTTCTCTTGACTTGCAAATGTCACAGTTAGAGGATTGGATTTCTGCATGTGTTTATTTGCTGAAGGTAATTCCAATAGTACCTTTTATACTTTCCCATGTTTAACCCTCTATAATCTGGAAATAAATGCTTTCTATGATGTCTTACTTAAAAAAGGTGGGGTTTTTACTGATGAAATTTCTGTGCTGAAGAATTTGCTGGAGATTCCAATATCCTACTTAATAGGGCTAGTAATGTTTAAAACATGATTATTTTCTGTTTTCTGCTTTCTTAAAAATACTTGCCTTCCTTCACAGTAAGATTGCAGGGACATTTGATTGGGTGGTGGCTGACACGTTCTTTTTCTTTCTTGTTGCATTTACATTAGATAGTAAGGTGACAGTACAGCTTTCTCTGGTACCTGGGGATTTGCAAAATCAAAACTATAACCCGAGAGTGTGAATTACGATTTTTTTAGTTTAACAGTACTTTGAAGAAAATGTGATTTCTTCTGAATCCTTCTTTGTGTGTACAAGTAGGACTGCACCTCAGAGAAGTCAAATAGAAAGATCATTGCAGCACCAGCCTTTGAAGTCTTTGAATTAATTCCAAGCAAAGACACAAACATTGCTAATTCAGTGAAAGCTAATCTCGTATTTTCTGTGTGAACACATCTATTAGAAAGCAAAGTATAAACATTCATAGACTTTAATTGTCCCACTCAGAAAATAATATATTTACGCGACAACTGTTTTCTTCTAGCATCAAATTCTCCAGGTTTTTTTAATGAATATAAAGGGTTATGTGGGGGAAAAAAAATAAAAAATTGATGAAACCCAAGGTTATGTTGCATTCTATGTAGTAACTTACTAAAGAGTCACAATAAGAGTAATTTCTTCTACCTGTTTATGTATTCTGAGGGAATTTGCAGTCTTATTGTACTATGACATGTTTGGCCAAGAATTATGGTTCTCTGAGGTACTGTTGTTTGCAAAATCCCAATGTCAGACAGTTCCAAAATAACATAGTTTGCTATAAATTTTATGTTTTTTTAATGAGACACCCCATTGATTTTACTAAAAGCTGTGAGTGTCAAGATAAGAACATGGCTGGAAATAAAACTTGACATGAATTTGACTTTTAATTGCTACTACATTTTCATTTCATGTTACTTTATTGTTAGCCTTACTTTGAAATGGGAACTGCTGATGTTTCTGAAAATGACCATTAACCACATGTTTTCCCCATGTCGTCCTTCTGTATATTGCAGTTCAAACCATTATGTTACTTCCTGAAGTGGTAAGCAGTGATTTGTTGCATTCGCTACGACAAGGAGCTGATCGATAAGTGGGAATCTAGCAACTCTCCTCCGTAACAATAAGCAGGACCTGAAAAAGACATAAGATTACAGATCTTTTTTTCTTGTAAACCCTTGGGTACTGTGTCACCTGAATTATATTGGTGTAGTAGTACAGCAAATATACGGCCTATACGCTGCCACTGAAGTAATGGAATACAAGTGAAATGTTTTCACACAAGATATTTCGGTTTATGGATGAAGAGGGGCAATATCAGAGAGGAAGCATTAAAAAAAATTGTTCTAGGAAACAGTAAAAGTTTCTCGGAAAAACAAAATGAATAACTGAAAAAACTCTGTGAGACAAGGACTAAGAAAAAAAATGCTCCTTTATTGTCATTGTTGTATTAAAATATACACCTCAGTCTTCAAGTAATATCTGTTATTGAACACAGCTAAAAAAACTTAGCTGCATCATTAGTTCTAAGAGTGTAATAAACCATCATTTATTCTTAATTTGTTTTGCAAAATTTAAGTCATGGCATAATAGGAATGAAACCTTACAATAATTTTTCTTTTCTACCTGTAACAGTGGAGACCCGTAACAGTAAACTTTAATTTTTTTCACTTCTGCCTGTGTATGTATGTAATCAGTCTGTAGACTGTCCATGCATTATACCTTGCTTTCTTCTGTTGCAGGCGTATTGACAGGCTTGCATCCCTTCACAAACTATGCTGTAACCCTAACTGCTTGCACTTTGGCTGGCTGTAGTGAGAGCTCGCATGCATCGAACATCTCCACTCCACAAGAAGGTAAAGTAATTTCAAAGGTCTTGACTTCCACATTTCAGTCATGAATAATAAAACAGGAGAAGAGCTAAATGCTGCAAAGCCATTTGCTGGAAAACCCCAACCTAATTTGATGACAAAGTGCATTGCCAGACCATAATTGCTCCATTTTTTGGGGGGGTGCGAAAATGAATCAAACTCCATACCCTTTAATGACATGCATCTTTAATAGCTGTAATGCAGATTAATGGGCTTTTTAATTGCTGTTACATTGTTCATGCAAGAGCCTTGTCATTAATATGAAGCATCTGAAAGATTAATGAAAGCTTCCTCATTTTACTATGGCTCAGAAGTAAATCTAGAGACAGTCTGACTAAAAAGAATTGATTGTATGGCGCAGTATGAAATTGAGAATCAAACGGTTGATTTCCATGGTTTCTTTTAACTGCTAAATACCAGCAATAGGCAACAATTATTTCAGTGTGAAGAAACCACCAAATGCCGATTGAGCAAGTTATTAATCACTGTTCAGATTTTTTGGCTTTTTTTTCCAAACATTTTTATATGTTGTTGTGCTGTATCCTAAAGGTTTTGACAGTAATTCAATGTCTTCTATGCTTATATTAAGAACTCTAGAGCTCGAAGAAAGAGAAAATACATTACAGTTCTGACTTTGAATAGTAAGCTGATAAGTAATACATGTAATTACTGGAGCAGTTGCTCCCAAAATATCTGTGATGTATCTAACTCTATGCTCATTCAAACCTAAAGTCCATGTCTCCTGGTTCTGTCATCCTGAAGTCATGTTAATCCAGTTAAAATCGTCAGTTACCTCAAATTTATACCGGTAGAATAACGTAGACTTTGACATGTATTTATAGGACAGTAGTTAATCTTCCATGATGTGGAGTGGTTTTCAAAATTCCCTCTCTCCCACAGTTCTTTGTTTTATCTTCTCATTTAAGCTAGATAGTAATACAGTACCAATAAAACAAATAAAATTTTCGCAGGAAGTTATGTGAATTACAATCATAATGATTAAAAGAATGCTGGAGAGTTGGACTGCTGCCAAAGCTGGTAGTCATGCAAGGCGTTGTCCTGATGAGGACAAGTCCTGAGGATTGCAGTCTAACATTGCTACGACAGCGCTTTGATCTGAACATGTTAGCAAGGGCCAGCAGCACCAATCAAATCAAAATCCAATTAACTGCCTCTTGGAAGTTCTAAACAAACTGACTGAGTTTATCTGGTGGCGTTGTCCGTGAAAGAACGTAGCCTCTGACAGCCAAATAGTTAATGGACCTTGTGACATAAACATAAAATCTAGGACTGTATATTTCCTTCTAGTGTAACATAACACTTAAAAACTAAATCGTTTATGTCTTATTTTCTCAGTTTAGTGAATAAAGCAGGAATTCTTGTATGTATTTGAGGGAAAAAAAAAATAATCCTCTGTTTTCGGATGTGCCGTCATACTGGGAAGGTTTAGCAAGAATAGATTAAATTTTTTTGAAGGCTTTTTTTCCCCTCAGAGATGAAATAAAGCCATGGGGAACATGTGTTTTATCCCTCAGAAGAATTGAACAAAAAGTCAATGTGTGGAGTTTCTATTTTTGGGCGCTCTTGTTGCATGCTCTTAGTAACAATAAATTGATGATACAGAAGACAGACACCATATCACACCCTCCAGCTATCCCTGTTTCCCTATTGAAACATTCATTACTTTATATTGTTTTCACATTGCCAGCCACTGCTAGTTATTGTTTTAAATTGCTGGTGCAGAGCTTGTAAATTACAAGATATTCCTCCCAGACTAAGGCTGGAGTTCTGCTCCCCTTGTGATATTCAGTGGGATCGTTTGTGCTTCTAGCATGGAACTCATTGGAACGGGGAGAGAACTCGGCTTTTAAATTATTATCCATTGCCGACTTCCAGTATATTATATATGTAAAATCTGCACTAAACATTACTAAGTGTATTGAATTATGAATAGTCTGAAATAAGGAGTACTGCCTAAGAATACAGCATCTGCATTTGTCATTAGAAAGAATCATGGTGAAGGAAGAGAAAATAATTTATTTAAAAAAGGACTTTACTAAAATGGTGTACTCCTATCCTTGCTCAGTGTTATCAAGCTGAAAAGATAAAGTTATATGAGCATAATGATTCTCCTAAAAAGTAAAGAGTATGTCCTCGTTTTTCACGGAAGTTTCTGTTTGGCTAGGAAACATCACATGTGATAAGAGAGTTCTCAAAATGCTGGTGTATTGCAAGCCTAAAATCTCTTCTGAAATTACAACTTTACTAAAAATCATTCGGTTGTAGGTGCTCATTGAAATGATTTATTATTTGTGGAAATATAACATAATATAATACAGTATAATATATGTTTTTTTCACCAGCCCCTGAAGATGTGCAACCACCCACAGCAATATCATTTCCCACGTTCTTGTTGATGAGTTGGAGTCCACCCAAAAAACCCAATGGTATTATTACACAATATACTTTATATATGAATGGCGTACCAATTTACTTTGGAAATGAAACTAAATATGTTGTAAAAGGTGAGTTTTCTGCTAGGTGGCATATCAGATGAGTATCTCATAGTTGCAATGAATAATTATGTGACTGACTCCTTATTTCAGAGGAAAAGAAAAATAATTTTAAAATGGGCTCAATGCACTTTAAAACCTGATGGATTCCATTTTTTAAAGAATCCTTCATAGAACTCTCTGTTGAGAGTCTCAGAAATGAATGTCACCATGGTGTAGGTAAACCTTCTGCTGTATTGTCCTCTTTCACAGGACCTCAGTCGTCATTTTAGTGGTTTTGATCTTGTACCCTCTAGCTCTCAAAATAAGTAAACTGTAAGCTGTTGAAGACAAGATGTTGTCTAGAGGTTTAATAGCTTTTCCCAATGCCTTCCTTAAATACTCTTCATTAGGGAGCACCGTGTTGCTTTCTTGAGTAGCCGATGTTTAGTTAATTTCTTAAAAGCATAAGCTAATAATCCGTTTTCTTTTGGTGACAGTTATGCAATGTGTCAATAACCAAGTTATATCAGCACTCTTAAACTATTACATAGAAGCTAAAGGACTGTTATTGGGCTGTACAAGGAAGCATGTCAATCTGACTTCTTATTTTAATGTAGTTGGCTTAGTTTAATGAAATACCCACCTGACTTGTTTAGACATTATTCAAATAACAAAAAAACCCGCATCAGAACAAACAAAAAAACCAAACAAACTCAAAATACTGAGCTAGAAGTATCATAGCACAACATAAGCACTCTTCTGTATCCTTCAGAATTTGTATATGGTAATAGGTGCAAGTGAAAATATAGCATTTCATATTGGGCAACTCAGGGGAAAAAAAAAGGGTACCAAGACCCTACTTTCTTTTTAATGTAAGGCCTTAAAATTCAAAGCCATTTCTGCATCTTGAGTTAGTATAAAACATATTTAAAAATTCATATAGTTCAAATTTCTTTGCCTTGCACAGGCCATAAGCTACTGGTGTGGTGGGTCAGTTTTGACACTGAAAAATGAATCCAGTTAGAGAACCTCCTGAAGGCTGTTGATGATCGCTATAATAAATAGTGCACACTTTAAGTCAAACTTTTTCATTCTGTATTCAAAGGTAATGGATTTTTCGTAACCATAGTAACCTTAGTGTATTTCTGGATAAATACATGAGGTATATACATTCTGGTTTTATTTTTGAATATAAACTACCACATTATGTATTGCTAATAATATGAAAAATAGGATATAGGTTAGCATAATGACAGCTCAAACTAGTGTGCATTTTTCTTCTGCAAAAAAATAAATATTTATCAAAAGTATAGGTTCAATTAATTTCTCCCCCATCCCCCCAGTTTTCTGGTATTCTTGTAGTGCCATTTATCTTTTTTGCAAGATCTCCATTAATCTCCTATTGCCATACCATAATACAATTCTTAAGAATTTTGAAACGCAAACAGTTGTGCTTCGAGTCTTATTAAAATCATTACTGAAAGTTCATCACAGGTAGCTTTACTGGTGTGTTCATCTGCAGCCTGGTTGTAAATTGACAAGCAAGGGAAAACGCTTGAAGAAATGTTCGCCAGAATATGTTTTGCTTGGGTTTAGATTCATGTCTGGTTGTGTTCTGACTCATAGTCAAAATGAATCTTTACTGACAGAAATTGTAGTAAATTGACTTTTCTATATTTTCAAAGAATAATTACAAAAGGATAAATAAAAAAGGGTCAGGACTGAATTCCTCGTGTTCTACCTCTAAATCTTGAGTGATACATCAAAATACATTGTCATCCAGTTCGTAAGCTTCCTAAAGGAGCTCTTGTTGCTTTCACTTAGAAATAATTTATTTCTATTTTTCTAGAATTTTTTATTTTTGGGTCCTATTGAGCATTTAATAACTTTGTGTTTAGTTAATTTTTAGGCAGACATAATTTATAAACAGAACAGAGAATCTTGCTTATTCAAAAGAGAAGACTGGTGCATCACACTGGGTTGCCCTCTGCGATACAGCGCAAGAGCCGCTCTTGCCTACCATTCTGAACATGACATGGAGATCAGTCTGTTTGCTTTGGATTCATTTTATTTAGCTGCCAGTTTCTCACTCTGCCTGAATGGGGAGAGGTGATGTGAGCCAGCAGGCTGGCATTTCAGGCATTAGAAATACCAGTCGTTGAGAATCAGATTTATTCAAGATCTTGCTTAGGCCTGTATATAGCTTTAATTTGACCTGGTTTTGCTTCCTTTCAGAGCCCAAGATTTTCTTCTTTGTAGGCTGGAGGTAAAAGAGGCCTAACATTTTTTATTTTATTTTAGGCAAAAGTTCTGGTTTTACAGTGAAAAGTTGCAGCTTCTGACTTTCCAGCCTCAGGTCTCTTTCCTACCTTTTTGTCTTTCCTGATCATCTTATCCTATCCTTTCAGCATTTATGCTAGTGATAGCGGTGACTTATTGCCTCAACATCATATGTTATTGAACCTAAACAGAGAGACCAAGTTCATAGTCTCTGACATCTGTTACCCATTCATTCACCAAAATGATTTTTCTAATTTAATAACTGTAACTGTGTTCCTGGCCAGTAGTCTATACCAGAAAGTCATAGATTCTCTCTGTGCTTTGAAGTGCTGTGTTTATTGAAACATTTTTTTCCAAACCTTTCTTTTTAGGAAAGCATCAGTTTTGTCTAAAAACTAGTAATTCATTGACTTCTACTTCAGACCATGAAAAGTGCAATCAGTTTAGGCCCGTACTAATTAATCCATAACCTGGGGAGGGATATGTTTTCTCAGTGCCATAATTGCAAATATTTTGTTAACTTAGTTTCTGATCCTGACAGTTGTTGAGGGCTTGAAATACTCATTGATTTTCATGGAAATTCAAGTGTTTGTTTCCTTTAGGGGTTGAGCTGTAATTAAAAAGAAAACCTTTTAAAAGCACATATGGCAAATATACCGTTTGCCACATTGAGAAGGAGGACCCATTAAGCATCCCTCCTCCATTAGTGCTTTTAAATATTTTCCCCATATTGACAAATGCAGTTTCTGAGTTGTAACAAAGCTCTGAAATGAAGCCAGCCCCTGTACCGTAACACCTTTGTTAACTGTCTGCCTGCAATTTTTCTACTTCCCACCTGCATTTTCCTTATGTGGTACTTCTCCTTCATGTCATCTGGCTGCTATTTCACATCCTGGACTTTGGTGAAAGCCTAATATTTCCAGTGGGTAGGGCCAAGACAGGAGGAAATGCTCAGTCCAGTATCCCGGGTGGGATATAAGGCTGTGTGAATCCACCTCCCTATATTGATGCTTTCAGTCCTTCTATGTGAGAGTGCAGAAGCTGCTGTAGCCAAGACCAGAAAAGCAATCGCAGTAGAGTTCTGCTCTCCAAGCCCACACACCTTACTGTTGTGTAGAGATGGCTAGCAGCTCTGAGGAGATGGAGAAGCTGGTACAGTTATCTTCAAAACTCTTAACATATACACACACCAATCTTACAAAGGCTTTTGATTTTAGGAAAATTGGAGTTGATTTTTCTAAGGAGAGGAAAATATGCTTCTCGCCCATCCAAACACACATCGGCAAAATTGAACCTTCTACTTTGAAAAGTGGAATTTTCCTAATGCAGGTCTTTATTTTTCTTTTTTTTTTTTTTTCCTGTATTTTTAAATTTAGGCAAGGTTTTTGTTATTTTGCTTTTGCTTTCCTTTACATTAGTCCTCAAAATTCCCCACCTGCCTTAGACAAAAGAGAAAACAGGATGCATCTTATATTGACAAGTATTAGTCTGCAAGGGCCTGAGCTGGTGGTGCCAATACCAGCAGCAGAAAGGTGGGCTAATAAATGCAGAAACGTGTAGTATAAGAAGACACAGTAATGATCAGATGTGACCCAAGTGCCAGGTTTTGGTTTTGGTGAGAACCTTATTTTTGTGAAGGATCTTTAGAAAAAAAAGATTAGAGCATAATATTCCTCTATTTTTAAATGATGAGTGTTTGATTGCCTAAGAAAAAGTGTTTGTCACCTAACATGTTTACGACGGAAAATGACTTTGTAGTTAGCTTTGGAAAACAAAAACTGTATAAATCTGTCTTTGCACTGAGATTGGTGTTGAGGATGTACGTCTGCGTTTTCTGCAGCACTAGATACTTGACAATGTTAACAAATTGTATTCGTATAATTTTCCTAGCAGAATTTAATGATTCTCATCATGAATCTTTAAAAGGGAGATATTCTTATTAAGGCTGAGCTGTGTGAAACTTATTTTTCTCTGCTAACCTAAAAGAAGTATTTTTGGTTTTTCAGGAAAGAAATTCTGGCAACTATGTTACAAGGGCAGATCCTCAACTGAGTTAAACCAGTATTGTGTTATCCTAAATTACATGACCAAGCATTTTAAAAACTCTGACAGACTGTTTTGTACAAGGTTTCTGGGCAAAATATTAAGGAGAGCTTTTGAAAGATGAGGAAGAGCTGTCTGCACAATTTTGTCTAAGAGTGTGAACTAAGCTTTGGCTTACTCAAATTGTTATTTGACCTGAGTTTGGAAAGACTGATCCTACAAAACCAGGATAAAATGGAAGCCTTATTTTTCTGTCAGGAAGAGGCACATGTTTGACATCTGTGCTAATAGGGCTTAACATATTTGAACTTTAAAAGTGGGAGAACCCCAAATTAGTGCCTGTATGTTTTTTGATGTTGCTCCAAACTGGTAGAAATTACAGTACTAACTATGCGCAGCCGTGTACAATGACTGCATTTCAGTGAAGACACAATTTTTTGGTCCTTTTTATCCCTATGACTACTACTGCTTGTTTTGAATGATAGATTATGATAATAAAAGCAAAATCCATCATAGTATCCATATTGTACTAATTGCCAAGTGAAACAATTTGAACAAGAAAATCCACAGAATTGTAGGTAAAGGATAATTGCAATAAGATGTGTCACTGCAAGGAGCATAGTTATTGAGAAGAAAATACTTGGGTTTAAGATGTAATTCTCATGGTTACTTTTCATAGAGTTTTTAGCAACAGCTATGTTTAAAAACACCAGTTTCTAAACCTAAAGATGTGTATTCCTTTGTCTTAGATCCTACTCAAAGATGACAGGCAGCTTTTGTCTTAAGAGACAACTAGAAAAAATCTGTAGTTGTCTGGTATGGGTTTGTTCACTGTCTTCCAGGTTGGGTGAAACACACATAAATACCAAATGAACCCAGACTGTTCTTTCACCGGGGTGTTTTGGAAAGAGCAGTTTGCTATCCAGTACAATGTTAGTAATAGATTTATATATAACTCTGAATGTAAGATTTCCTCTTTTCTTTTTTCCTTTTTTTTTTTTTTTTTTCCTCAAATGGANTTTTTTTTTTTTTTTTTTTTTTTGTGAAGCAGAGACATTTAACACCATTGTGAACGATGAAAATTTAGTCCTCGCCTCTTCTGAAAAGTCTTGCACGTGACTCGATGAGAGTGGCCCTTTCTTATTCTAGGGTCTTGCAAAACCATGCTAAAGTTTCAGTCCCCACCCCTCTTATTTGGTTTAACAAAATGTCCAGCTGATAAGGGCTATAAGAAAGAACATGTTTTCCAGGATGGCGTGTGAAGAGCACCTGCTGCATCAAGCTTTATTCTGTCCCGAGTATGTAGTTAAGTAACTCTATGTTGGTGCACCTAGCACTAGAGGGCAGAGTACACCAGTTTTACAGGAGAAACTGCCTTACTGTAAAAAAGTTTTAGGGCATGTAAGAGAGG
Organism: Baryphthengus martii; assembly: GCA_013396935.1. NCBI lineage: Eukaryota > Metazoa > Chordata > Aves > Coraciiformes > Momotidae > Baryphthengus > Baryphthengus martii. Next base: position 238,275 of record VWZK01015532.1, on the reverse strand, counting down.
AGCACATTCGATACACCTGTACTGGCAACACTGACATTGCCGGTGACCGGTACTATCGTAATTAATTCCACAGACCCAGAATGCAGATTCAGCAGGCACAAAACCAAAGGGCAAATGGGCTGTCTGAGTCTGGCATTCTGGTATTTCAGCTACAGACAGAAAGATCTGGTATGCTCGTTGGACTTAATAATACAGATCTGGGGAATTTAGAAGGGAGGGGGCCGGGGTAAGGGTAAAAGCATTATGTTTATTTGTAGCAGCTCTGTTGTATCATTTTCTATTGCAGTGCATTAGTGCAGTGTTAAATAAAATCTGCTTATTTAAAATCCTTTTAAATAGTGTTTAAATATTTCCTGCTGATACAATCTGCTAAAGTAGTTATCCTTGCTGCAGATTTCAGTTAACCTTGTCGCAGATATTAAGCCTGAAGCTACACAGACTTTTAGGGACCTTGATTATAGAGCAAAACCTAATGGTGTCATTATAAAACCACAGCTGGACAAGCTTCTGGAGTCCTTGTCCTTTGATCAGATTTGGGTAACACAGCAAGCCAGGAAAGAACTCACGCTAACCCTGCTGGAATTGCTGAGCTCTCAGGTTGCTTGAGTACTACTTTCTAAAAATTAGAGTGCAACACAAATTAAAAAAAACCAGAGTGACTGGTACCTCTCAGTCTTCTGTATGTGCCAATGCAAACTGGAGCAAATAGCTTCTCCAGAGCTAATAGTTGTAGAACAGGGAGTATCTTTTTTTTTCTCCTTTCCCTTCTGGTAGCACGGGAAATTTTTTGGCGCTGGTCTCTTTTTTTTTTTTTTTAAACAAAGAGAAGAAAAAAACATTGATTTCTACTCTTGTCTAGATTCCATTACAATAATTAAAACCATAAAAAAAATGTAAAACTCCCAGATTATTTTGTCTTGTGATCCTACTTCAAAATTAGTTGTAAGAATTAGGCTTCTAGTTCTTTATTTTCTCCTTCACAGATATCTAGATTGGTCATCAGACTTAAAGATGCTGAGATCTCTTCAAAAGACAGCGTGTACTGAGGAGGATAGATTTAAATGTTGTGCATCGAGTTCAGTTTGTAAGATTTAAAGACAGCCTTTTTTTGTCTCAAGTAAGCAGAACTTACTGTCCACACCCTATTATCTCGGAGGTGTTCTGCACTGTCATGTGGATTTGCAAGGTCTTCTCCAAGACACTGCAGTTAAATAGCACTAAATTATTATTTTGCCACTTTCTGAGATCAGTTTGTTGTCATGTTGCTTGTGTGAACCTCTCTTGGGTAAACTGACCCAATCTTGTGCACCTTGTCTACCTTCCTCTGGAAGTTTTTAAGGGCATAATCTATTTCTCTTCATCTTGTCTTTCATCAGTGAGAACTTTTATGTAGTACCCTATCAAGTGATATAGTTTCTCTTTGTGCACAGTTGTCATGTGGTGACCACCGTTTGGTATTAAACATTGAGAGATCTCCATAGATTTATAAGAACTAGAATATGCATTCCTGATTATGTTGTGCTCGTAGCCTGAAATACTTTTTGTGGGCTCTTATATTCAGCAGTTTGTCTGGTAATTGAGAATTGCCTGAAACTAGTAAGGAAAAGTGGTGTATTTTGTTCTGGTTTTTAGCTTTGCTGATAAAACAGACATATGAGTTTATAGCTTAAGTCAAGATGTTCTTCAGTCACACTGTTGTTAAGTGCTTTAGAAAACATCAGAAACTGTACAAGGTTTTATGTTCAACTTACAGGTCGTATGATTCTAAATAAAAAAAACAATAGCATCTCCACTTTCCTGAGACATATTTTTTTCCTCCTCCTTTTTACCAGGATCATTTTGGAATGCTTGGCAAATAATTTATACTTAGTTTCAGGTAATGGCGGACTCATGTAAATAAAGACATGACACCTCTTACATGGATGGACTATGACCAAACCTGCTGATTCTGTTTGAATCCTCTGATACCCATTCATAAAGATACACCTCACTTGGCTGCTACTTGATAGGCTTGGAAAGAGCGTGGTGGCTTTCTTGATGTTGCAAGCTGCATAACAAAGCGTCTCTCTGAGAAAACCCACTCATATTTCTTCTTACTCATTTAGGATTATTTTGTCTTCTGAACTGCCAAACACTTGATGTATATTTAATTTAAGACAGATACTTTCTTCCATTCTGTTCTTGTAAATTACGTTGGTTTATTTGCTGTGATAATAATTATTTTGAGTAGTACACACATTCCTGTTTGGCTTCCACTAGACACAGGCCCTCCTCTTTTTACCTGATATGGCCCAACCTTCCTTTAACACAAGTGGTATATTTATAAATGGTGATGCTGTCCAGGCAAGTAACACCATAGTAACACTTCTGGAGGATTCCTTACTGGAAGTTCCTCTTTTCCTTGGTTTTACTAAATGCATGACCACGAGGGTGTTGAATCATTAACCATGACTTAAATGTTTTCCTTGTTTTATATGTTGAAAAATCTAGAAAGCTAGAAGAAGAGAAATTTATGAAAAGGGGAACCATTGATGTTTGCACATAGTTCAGGCTTGTTATTTCAATACATCTGAGCAGCTTCCTTACAGCTTGCATGTCTAAATTGCCTCACAAATTAATATCACTTGTTTTTACTCTAAGTCCAGACCTTCCTGAGTAATTTTCATCTTTCACAAGTCTTGTCTTTTGTGCGAACGATAGAAGCCTACATGTTACTAGGCCATAAAATAGTGGATAAAAAATATTTGATAATTTGTATGAAGGTATGAGAATTCTTGTATTTTCAAAATTTGTTTCCCTATCCTCCTAAGTTATGTAAAAACACATGTGAGGCATAAATTATGTCACAAAAAGTGTGAAAGTCATTCTGGGATACTTCCTTCCCTATTGAATCACTGCCAGAAATCTAACCTATGTTTCTACGCTGATTGCCTAAGTTGTTTTCATAAAGCTTAATAGCCTTTTAGTCAGTACTGATCTCCATCATACTTTCCACTGATCTTCCATGGAATATTGCACTTTTATGACAATCTATTTCTGATTGAAACATTTGACATAAATTGCAGTTGGACTTTGAAAGCTGCTGGGGTTTTAATTTTCTTTCTTTCTTTCTTCTCTGTATTTTTTATTGTATAAATAGTGACACGTTGAAGTGATGTATTAACATGAAATTAACTAATGCATGGGAAAAATGGTTGAGTGATCAAAAAACTAAACGTGTGAGAACATCATCACATTAGTGGGCTTTAAGTCAGGCTTTGACTCATGGTCTTAAGGTAAATGGAAATGTGGATGATAAACGTTGTTATTGTTTCAGCAATGGCTGCTTTGGATATACCGTGTTCTTTTATTACAGAGGCACATTGAAGTCTCATTTACGTATCTTGATTTCTTTTTCTGCATGTCTGGGTATGCTTATGGCTACATGTCAGGAAGTGTCTGGATTTCTAATCTAAGAAATGTGCTGTTCAGTCATTTTGGTGAGAAGTGGGGTTGCACAAGGTCTGCACATGTAAGAGAATAAGTGGTCAGGTGGGAAAAAGTTCATTTTTGCACTTGTGATAATATACGACCTGTGTTCTGTATCTGGAAATATATCATTAGCAATTTCTAATTCTAATTTGTGATTTAATCAATTCAATCAATAAGTTCCTGTGTTCTTTCTCTGAGCATACATGCTTTCCACGTAGTCAGTGGAAAAGGTAATTCAGAGATGACTAGGAAATCTGATTTATGAAAAGATCCTGAGTCCTGAGTGGTGAAAATTTCTGCAGTTTTTTTCTAGAAGAAATGTAGAAAATGAAGGAAATTATGAATAGTGTAAAGAAACCCATATTGGTACAGTATGTCAGTAGTTTTCTTTTGGAAGCTGAATTTCACACCGACTTCAACTTTGGAGCTCTTTATGATCACTTAAGTTTGATATCGTTGGTCAATGGTTTTCTGATCAAGGAAGGATAATGTAATCCCACTGATCAGAATGTTTGCGTGTTCTCATGAGCTGGCATGCCAGCCTTGTCATCAGCTCAAAGAATGCTCAACTACATATCAAAATCATTGTATTGCCTTTTGCTATTCTTAAAAGCTAGGGTAAGAGAATTTCCAAGTCAACTAACACGTTTTGAATTTTTGAGGTATGACTGTTGGGATTTAATGTTGCAATGTCACATAACAGTTTTGAAACTGTTAAATTGTACTGGGAATTAAAATACGTGCATAACTGAAGTCTTTTTTCCTAAGTTTACAGGCAGAGATAAATACATAGAAAGCTAGTCAAGGAAACCTCAAAATAAAGTGGGGTACACTGATGAAATCAAGATTAAATACATAAGCAAAATGTTACTAGAAAAAGAGAGGTACAAGTCTTAGCTTAATTATGAAAAGAAGTAGCATGGCACAGATTGAGGCAGAATGAACAAAGGGTAGTTAGAACTAGAAAATAAATATTTGCACTCATGACAAAGGAAAATCCAGGTAACTAAATAGACTGATTTCCAAACAGTTGAGAGAAATTACAAGATGACTTCTTCCACCAAAGAGCCTGTCCCTGGTGATGGTTCTTTGGGAGGTACATTAATTAACAGTGTAGTGTTCCAGCCAGAGAAGCAAAAATATACTAAAGCAATAGGAGTAAAATCATTCCTTGTTCCTAGACCTTATCACCAAGTGCTTAGAGGTAGAACTGCTATGAGGGAAAGTCACAGGCTCTGCAAAATCCATAGCCTTCATGTGCTGTCATAAATTGTCATCACAACAGATGTTAGTTTACTGGCTTCTGCAGAGAAGCTGAGGACACGGATGGGCATAGAGATTAGCCCACTTCTCTGGGAGATCCAACTAGAAGAGCAGTACATCATGTCAACTATGAAGCGTGAGGAAGTTTCAGTTTCAAATTCTGCATTCTCTTCGTTTGTTAGGTAGAGGACTTCAGTTTCCTCTAGTACCTTCTGAAAACACTGCCATTTAGCATCTGCCTCTTACAGTTGTGTCCTTGAGTATCACAAGAAAAATCAGAAAGATGACACCAATACCGTAGCATCAAGCAGATACATTCCCAACAGTGACTACTAACATGTAGCATCTGTTGCTTTTCTACGAGAAAGAAAAAGTGGTGATTATAAAATCTAAGCAGTCTAGCTGGGGAAAAAAAAATAAAATAAAAAAAATCCGTGGAGTAGCGGGACTGAAAAAGATACTATGTTCTACATACAGAAGATTGGAGGAGGAGAGGGTTGAGGTAAAATATGAAAGCCTCTTAAGGGTTTGCCACTTGTGAATTATGCATCTCACTCTCACTAGTAGACGTAAATGCATAATTCTAATCTGTTCTTATTACTTATTTATAACATGCACTAGAATGTAAATTCTCTGCCTCCTTTGTAGAAGCTTAACGTGCTAGTTAAGGTATGCAGATATTTCAGGGAGCCTACATAGACCACTTTCTTGACATAGCACACTGTAGCCAGTTAAAGGGCATAAACTTCAAACAATAAAATAAACTAGCTCTCCCCACCACTTGCGGGAGGAATATAGACAGGATGTAAGGAATAAGGGAGAGGATCAACAGATAATAAGAAGAGCATTCATCTTAAAATAAACTACTCTGCATTATTATTATTTATGATTGTTACTGTTATTAATAAAGTACTTGTGGGATAGAGAAAAAGCCTGCAACAATCACTGAATTTATGAGACTGGGGACAGATGCGTGCTCTTTCTTTTATATCACTGGCACTGATCGATTTGTAGTTTTCCCTGATGATGGTTTATGCCATTATAACTGTTTGGTGGCTCTTTACTATTGAGTTATGGTTGCAAAGCACTTCACAAACGAGAACAAGCCTCTGAACATTATATCCTAATCTGCACATCCTATAGATACGCCATAATACAGAGCAGCTGACTGCACCACCTGTGATCTGTGTACTCACAAACATGATTTATTCTGGTAATCCCACTTTAATGCATCACATCAGATTGTGGCAGTTCTGTTATCTGATGACATTACTGACACTACATGACATAACTGGGTAGTGCAACATGCGAAGTAAAAAAACTTCAGGCTTTTCAAGATTTTGGGGTTTTGTCTATGTGTTTTGAAAACAAATATAAAGGAAGTAAACTTGGAGAAAAAAAAAAAAAAAAGAAAAAAAGAGGGGTATGGATGGGGAAGAAATCCTAATAATTTTCCCCAACCACATGTATTGACCATGTTAATGACTTACCAGAACAATCAGCCCTGGAGAGAGCAGGTTGAAGTACAATATATTTTACCATGCTGCTAATTCTGTTGCCAGCTGAAAACTAGCTCAGCTTTTGCAGTCTTGCAACAGATTCAACTTGCTGTAAATTGTCTTATTTAGAAACAGCGCTCAGAAGCTGAGTCCTCCCACTACTCTTCTTCCAGCACTGCAGGAACGTTTTAGCAAAACCCTTTCTTCTCTGACTATAATTCAGATCTACAGAGCTGTTCTGGTCCTGTGAAGGCGATAGTATCTCTTCTACAGAAACTCTTAAATCACTTGATGCCGTGCCTGGGGGACGAGAGTTGTGCTCTAATCATGCATACCTGATAATGTACAAAATGGTGGGAGAAGTTACCCATAAGGGATGTAAAACGCACGTATAGCTAAATAAAGCTCATAAACCGGTAATCTGTAACCTCTAGTTGATAACAGTTCAAACGGCCATTGTATTTTTATTTGGTTTTGTTTTTTGGATTCCAGTCTGTAGTCTGTGTGTGCTGTGTCAAGTTTCTGCTTCCTTGCTGAAGCTTTTTTGTTGACTATTTTGTTTATTCGAACAATTAGTTTGGGGTTGAAATGGTATTTTCTGATTTAGTATGGTTATTCAATTTTAATAAGAAAAATCGATTCCTAAAATTGTTTACTTTTTGACAAAGAAAATATTTTTTTTGGAAGTTAATTTCTTTCCTCTCATTCCTCTTTTTCTTTGCTTAGAGAGGAAAGCTTACAAAATAAAATACAATGTTGAAGAGTTCTAAGTAGTCTCAGATACAGAGAGAAGTATAGCAATCTTGCAGGACTCTGTTCTGCAGATTTGCAAATTACAGTGATGGTTATAAAAAAAATAATAAAAGAAAAAGCATGATGTTGCTATTTCATGTTTCTCCCCTAGAGTTTGATATACAAAGATAAACTTGAATCTTCTTGTCACCAGTAGACGTTTCATGATTTTGGGTGGGGTAAGTTTCTATGAAAATTCTGTTTTCTGAATTTATGGGATGCCCTTTTTTTCCCCCCTGTATAATTGAAAGGGAGTTCATGGGAACACAGGGTCCTAATTGCTTTTCTGTGTAGCACTTACTACCCTGTATTACCTGTATGTTGTGTTATTTTCTTTGTTTCCTTTTCTCAGGTTGTTTTTTCAGCCACTTTTCCTAAGAGAGTGTTTCTAAACGTGTGCTCAGGCCGCTTGTCTGTAAGCCTGCACTCACTGTCAGTTTCCAGCCAGACTTTATTTTGGCACTCTGTAATATCTGCTATTCCAGATGGGATTATTGGTTTATAGAAAATGGATAGTCATAGTTGCTGTATTACTTACCATATACTCTTATGTAGCTTAATATCCTACTGACTTCTCTCGCCGCAGCTGTATATGTTCTTCGGTGGTTTGTAAAGGAGGCAATCAGACTCTTCTCTTGACCTAATGTGATTAACTCAGCACCAAATTTAAGACGGATCTGAATTTTGTTTCTCCCACTGCAGCAAGATTGGAATTACTTGGGAATATGGGGTATACTTCTGTTAGTCAGCCAACGGGTTCTTGATCATACAAATGTCAATCCAGAGTAGTTCCAGCTTTATAGCAGCGGGCATCTGAGATTCAAATTTGCAACGTAGTTGCCTCGTGCAAATATGTTTTCCAGTTGTGAATATAAAGCTGAAGCAATAGAGGTAAAATGTTCAAAATATTTTATTTTTTTTTTCCTTTTTCACTTTTTTGGGCTCGACATTGACTGAGCGATCATGGTTCTTATGATGTATACTAACAACTCCCCTCTATTTAAACTGATAGCAATACAGTGACTGGATCGGAAGCATTCATGAATGTAAGTTTGCATTTACATGTTAAAATAGATCTGTGTCATTCCATATGATATTCAAAGAAATGACAGAGAGAGAAATAAAACTAAGGGAGTGATATTGGCATGACCACAATTTCTTCTCTTCATGTGCCTGGTGAAAATGAATGTGTTCTGTCCTCTTTCTGCTTTCTCCCCATCTGACCTTCAAACTCATCTTATTTGTCCAGCTGTTATAAATGAAGTAAACTAGAGACACAAAGCATGGTTTTAATTCTAGTAAACAAAGATGTAACTTGGAAGTTCATTAGGTTCATTTAATGCTGAATGTTTGCACTGACTGTCTATGTGGTGGTTTGGCAGCAAAAGAGGCCTTTAAAAAAACCTCCCCAAATAGCTCTGTATTTTTCTGATGATGGCTAATGGGGATGTCAGAGAAGGAAGGTTCCAAGGAGCTTCACGCATGCACCGTGACTGTTCTGTGGTCAATGACTTGAGGAGTCTTGAGAGTCACACAAGGAATCAAGTAGATTAATTGGTAGTAAAGTATTAAGAGAAGTTTAAATGCCCTCCTTTGATGTTTCCCTTTAACAATACAGTATATGGCAGTCTACATGATTTGAGTTTTCTGCAGCTGTGCACCTTTAGGATTTCAAGCCAGCGTGTCCTAACTGGAGGGCAAGAACAGCCTGGAAAATGTACCCGTAGTAACTATCTCAGGGACATGGCTTTAAAATAGAGAGAGATGTTCCAGTCCCTTAATCATCTTCATAGCCCTCCATTGGTCTCTCTCTAGTATTTCTCTGTCCCACTTGAACTGGGGAGACCAAAACTGGACACGATACCCCAGATGTAGTCTCACTGGGGCAGAGTAGAGGGGGAGGAGAACCTCCCTCGACATTCTGGACGCACTCTTTTGAATGCACCTCAGGATACCGTTTGCCTTCTTGGCCACAAGGACGTATTGCTGTCCCATGGATAGCTTCTTGTCCACCAGCACTCCCAGGTCCTTCTCCACAGAGCTGTTTTCCAGCAGGTCAGCCCCTAACCTGTACTGGTTCATGGTGGTATTGCTCCACAGGTGTAGGACTCTACACTTGCCCTTGTTGAACTTCATTAGGTTTACCTTTGCCCATCTCTTCAGTCTGCCCAGATCAATATAATAAACATGTTTAATTAAAAAGATATGTACCTTGCTAGGGTAAGGTTAAAACTAATAGTTCTACTGAAAAAAAAAAAAAAAAGAAAAAATAATAAACCAGAAGAATGGAACACAATAATCAGGAATGGATGCCAATCACAGAACGTTAGGGGTTGGAAGGGACCTCGGAAGATCATCAAGTCCTACCCCCCTGCCAGAGCAGGAACCTGGAGTAGGTCACACAGGACCGTGTCCCGGTGGGTTTTGAATGTCTTCAGAGAAGGAGACTCCACAATCTTTCTGGGCAGCCTGTTCCAGTGCTCTGTCACCTTCATCCTGAAAAAGTTTTTCCTTATGTTTACCTGGAACCTCCTGTGCTCCAGCTTGCACCCTTTGCCCCTTTTTCTGTCATTACATATCCCCGTGGCCCTGTGACCTGGCCAGGATGAAACGTAACATTTGAGGGATGTGTTTGTGCTTAAAGAGCTACAAGAGTTTGGGCTGATAAATGGCAGAAAATTTTAAGTTGTAAGAGCATAACCAAGAGACATTGTTACTAAATGTGAAAACAAATAGACTTGATAATCTTTGCTGTTAAAACATAATTGTATCTAAAAGCATTAAAGTACTGTGGAGGCACCACTTTTCCAAAAGTGGAACTGTAGTATCTTTGATAATTGTTTGAAATCATTGCAAACTGAAGTGATTAACGATCCTTTTATTTCACATCTATGCCAAACTGTTTTTCTTCTTGAATATGACTTTTTCACACAGTCCAACATGACTGTTCCGTGTGCGGTAGTCCCGTATGATACGTGGTTTTGTAGTACACTCTTTAGTTCCTCAGATGGGATCTGAAAGCTGTAGCTTTCTTGAGCTCTTCTGAAGTGTATAAACATCAAACGGAATGAAGATTTACTCCTTTATGAGTTATTTGGAAACCCAGCGATATTTCCTGCTGAGCAAATATTTTCTAAAGCACATCAGTATTTGTTGGCCAGTGAGAAGCAAAGTTGTTTTGTCCATATGCCGTTGTGTCAAAGGCTTTGCTGGTTAGAGAGCAGAACAGGAGCTTATGGTGCTTCCTGAAAATAATTATTTGTGACCCTCAGTTTGTTTGCCTCTCTATATTTCTTGTCCTTGTTTTTAGAGACTTTACCAAATTCTTTAATTCTCCCTCTAGAACCTTTCTTAATTATTAATTAATATCTGGCAGAATTTTCTGCTGTCTTAGAAGGTAGCTGTTTTCTTCAATTACTGGCCCAGTTCCATATGTGAAAGACCATCCATTCATTGCTAGTTTATACGATTAGGTACATGAGCACACTGTTTTCTTTGGCTTGATTGAGTTGCCTGAAGTAGGCGAGTGGTGTCATGTGTGATGCCCCGTTTTTTTGGCAATATTTTCAAGGAGATGGCGATCGTGCCATGGGATTCACAGGAGATCTGTGAAAAAGATGCAGCATCAGTATAGTACCTTCCTAGAGAAGGTTGGACATTAGTCAATAAAATTAAATGATTGGTACTTTATAAATACAGAACGCAGGATGCACTGTACTAAAAGTTATTTATGAGTTATTGCTTGCTTTCAGAAAATGGCAGAACAGAAAGAACTGCTAATGATGTCTGATGGAGCAAGCCTGATAATGAACTTGGCTCTTAATGAATTTGATTTTTTGTTTTGGTAGTGCATAAAGGTCAGGTGGGGCCGTTGTTGTATTTGGTGATGCAGATTTATGGTCCCAAAGAGTTTACTTTCTAATTAAATATTAAGTTACTGTGAGTTCATTTAACAAACTATGAGAAGGAAGATGAGAGAGCAGAATAAGAATGTGAGTAATAAGCTGAAGTAGTCATAGTCTACCTACATAAACATGGTGATTGGAATTCTTTGGAAGTTTTTCATCTTCATACTCTCTCAGCAGGTTTTCTTTGTTGTGCTGCTAACAATCCCTTGCTACAGCGCTGCCATATTATTTTCCTTTGAATATAGCAATGGGATAGCTATTGTCTCAATTATTTTCCTGAGAGAAACTACGTGGGGTTCCTTACGCAAGCCGCGTTTCAACTGAGCGCTCACCAAGACAGGACCTTGCCATTTCTGATCCTTATAATAGCCGCTTGAAACCAGGGAGAGTGGAAATAGGGTGGAAGAGGGGAGGAAAGAAGGGTATGTGACTCCCTTGCTGTAAACCTGAATACAGAATGCTGCATTTTACAGATAAATTAAAACACTGTAGACATTAGTACTTGGTTATTTTTGAACTGTGATATACTCTGACATCTTGACAGTAAAGCTCATGTTCTGAATTTAATTCTTCAATCTCTAATTTTGGGCTTGTTGCCCTTTTTTTTTTTTTTTCTTCTTTTTACTTCACTATGTTTTTCTTCTCTCTTAGAAACATCTCTCAAGTTCCATGCTAAAAGTAGCACTGTAGTGTTGCATATTATCTTTCAATGACTATCCATTAAATTTGATCAAAGCAAAGTGAGTGTTCTTATTGACCATGCAAACAGGGTCATCCTTTATTCTTTCTGTCTCCTGCATTGATTGTGCCATCAGGACTTATGCTGGTAGTTATTAGAAACTAGATATATACCAACCACTATTGTTAGATTTACCATGATATTTAAGGTAGTTGCCTTGGTTAATGTGGGAAGACCCACATATACCACTTCTAATGTAAATGTAGTGGAATACAAGTGTTGATTTTGATGACAGCCACTATAGTTCGCAATTCTCTTGCTGACACAGGAGTTAGAAAAGAATTTAGTTTGTTTTTATCGCCTCTGAGGTCAAAGAGATGAAAATGCAGATTGATTCCTTCTTTCCTTCCCTTCCTCTCCCTTCCCCCCTGCTTTTTTGTCTTTGGGGAAAGTAAATAATGGTTTTAAAACAGATATGTGGTATTTTCTACTTCTGGGTTTTTTTTGATGTGAAATATGCGTTATTATTTTTATGGCTACCTGCTGCCTTAACAGGATGATTTGAGGGCATCCTGTGCTCCCAAGAAAGTCTCTTTTTTTTTTTTCCCTCTTTCGTGCTCTTTGCCCTTCCTAGTCCAGAAATAACTACAAGATAAAATCCTGAGTTTTTCTCAGTAAACCGCTATAATTTTTAAGTTTAACTTTGTTTTGGTAAGAAACAAGTGATTTGAGAGACTAGTTATTGGAAAACGGCAATAAAAAGCATTTGATATTATTTTAAAGTAACACAGGAGTTTCGAATTGTGGAGCACACGGGAATATAACCTGATGAAGCAAATGCGTAAGAAAAAAATAGCAGTTTTTGCTGTGACTTACAAAGAAAATAATCGTCAAATTGTCTTCTCATTGGGTTCATTTTGTAAATTGAGATCAATGAAATTCTTCCAGCAACACCATGAAATCAATTGTAAAATAGCGTATTATTCATGCCCTATATTGTAAATCACAGTTTGTTTGACATTAATCACTGAGTTTTCCATGCACTGGGGTGCATTTTCTTGTAACACATTTCTAGATAATGCTTGTGGATCCATTTCTAATGTGTTTGAGAGCGATCTGTTTTTCGTGTCCACAATTGCCTACATTTGATCTTATGCAAATCATGCAATCAAGCAAATGGAAAACAAGACGGTGTTGCTGGAGGACCTTGACAAACAGTGGCTTTGTAGTTCTAAGAACCTCCTCCCTCCTCATTCAGATTCATATCTGTATCTCTAGCTGTTTGGATCCACTGATCCATTTTGAAACAGTTTAAATAGGAAAAGATTTGACAAATGATTACATCAGTTATGATGTAATGTGATTTTTATTGTTCAGTTTGCAAGTTTCTGGTTCTAACCTTTGAGGAATACTACCTAAACTATATTTTTATATATATATAGAT